>CM040245.1:214229614-214829614 GCA_022545495.1 Chrysanthemum lavandulifolium
ATCAATTTCAGTTCAAATCAATTTCCATATGATGTGTCCACTGTTGAAATTTTAAGTTTCAAACTCATTTATTAAAGCTTTTAGCAGCTCCATCTTAATCTCAAACAAGCTCATAAAAGCTTATAATAGCTTTTTGTAAGCTTGTAAGCAAGTTTAAAGCATTTTAGTTACTGGTCAACAAAAGTCAAACATGGAGCACAAATAATGCAGGAATGGAATGGGTTGATTCAGACAAGGATTTGGGGTGTAATATAGTGATTTGGGTTGGTTCTGATAGGTTAGCAGTTCTGGTTTCAATATTGGCAAGCCATAGTGGCTAGGACCCTTTTGTAAGTTATTTTCAAGGTCTTGTTGCATAAACTATTTCTGTAGTATAATCTGTTCAAATCTTGTTCTAATAGATGTATTTAGGTCTGGTTAAGAAGGTTTGATCATAATATATGTTGGTTAAGTGTATGGATTAGTTTCAGTGTGCAAATCAGTGTAATAAGGGGTGTTTGGTTTATGGCTTAGACTGTCCTTAAGGTGTATGCAGTGTTAGCTTCTGGTTGATTCATGTTTGTTTAGCCTCTTTGAGATCATATTTGTCAAAAAAATGTGCCTGCAACTCTCTATGGTCAACATTCATTGAAATCATCTTAACTTCTTAATCATTGTGAGTTTTGGTATCAGATCTTTGTTTTGTGTTTAGAAGTCCTAAACATTGATTGCATTAGGCTCATTACATCATATAACTTCAACATCAGTCATAAAATTGGATTCAAAATCCATTTTGGTCAAAGTTCATCATTCTTGTCAAAAAGTCAAAATTGCAAAAATCTGTGTTGAGCCCAAAAGCAAGGAATTTTCATGAGCTCATATTTGAGCCAATTTCAGTGAGATTTGCCATTTTAGAAAGTTCAACTGGTCTTTTTACTTATTAGCATTTTTGTGAAATTTTACAAGTATTTTATAAGCTGCAAACAGCTTATCTTTTAGGCCCTTTATGCCCTGCTCCACTGATCTCAGTATTCACTGAGTTTTCTCAGATCTTGTGCAAGGTTGCACAGGGGTCAAATGAGCTTATCATGGTTTGATATTTGGTTTATAGTTGGTCACCTAGGTCTTGTTTAGGTCTCCACATTTGGATTTTGGTTTCTAGCTTATTGAAGTGCTTATTCTTTGGTGTAAAGTAAGCACCCAAAACTGTTATTAGGACTTAAAGCTCAAATCATCAATTCTTTGTAACTTGTAATATAGAGGTTAAAGTCTGTTGTTAATTGTTGCATTTTAGTTGTTTTAGTAGTTTAGAACTTCTGTAATCAATTGGTGCTTGTTGTGTAACTTTAGCTTATTCAAGTGCTTATTTCAATAAGCACTTGTAAAGCAGTTTCAAATTCCTCCACATAAGTGCCTGTTTTCCAATTTTCTTAGATTCCTTATATAATTTTAGAGTTTTCCTGAAATTTTCAGATTTTTCTAAGTTGATTTGCTATTTTCTTAATTTAAATTAGTTTTAAGCATTTTTAAATAGCATTTAATACAAAAATTCGAAAAGGTTCAAAAAATAATTTTTCATTTTTCTTAGGTTTAGATAAATATAAAAGTAAAAAAGTAATTTTCCAGATTTTTCATAGTTTATTTTGTAATTTTAGTAATTTAATTAGTTTTTAATAGTTTAAAATTCATAAAAATACAAAATAATCAAAAAAATACAAAAATAGTTTTGAAAATTCTATTTTGATATTTTAGATTTTCTAAGTCTTAATTTTATTTTTCTAGCTTTATTTCCTAATTTCTTGTATTTTAGGTAATTATTTAATAGTTAAAAATAGTTTTAATTAATAATAATTAGATAATTAGTTATAAAAATAATTTTATTTTTCTAAAACTTTTCTTTTATCATTAGGATTGTAAAATATCATTTTCATATTTTTAGGTTAATATTGTGTAAGTTTCACGTTTTTATTTAGACGTTCGTAGATTTTAATTTCGGTTTGTAAAACATAAAACAAAACATCATTTTAAATATAGTGATAGCGTTTATTTAATAGATTTTATCTTTTAATTTCCTTTAATTTGCATTTACGCCGTTGTAATTTGTTGGCTTTTTCCGTAGTTACAATCATATCGTAATCCTTTTTCCGCTCAAATTCCTCGATCACTTTACGTTTGATAATTCATTGCATAGCTCATTGGGACATAACGACCGGGAGACTCTATACTCTCGGATCTTCATTGCATTCGTTCTGAGCGGTTTTAAGTTGGTTACGGTCCGCCATTCACAAGTGGCGGGGCTTGTGTGATTAGCTCGACCGTTTGGGGCGCATCAAAATTTTTGGCGCCCATTCGGGTGTCATGCTAATTGTCCCACGTTTAGCAGTTAGTTGTTTGAATACTCACTCATTTGTTTATATAATCCATTTCCATCTATATATATATCCATATTTTCTTATAAAAAATCCAAAAACCCAAAAACGTATAAAACATAAAAATATTTTTGCTTTTGTTTCTATATATGTATCAAAATAATAAAAATACAAAAAGATTCGTCGTTTTCTTAATAATAAAAAACTTAAAAGATTACCACCGCAAACCAAGGCGGTGCACTACCTAACTAGGGTGCGACCATAATAAGTTCGAACTAAAGATTTAAAACTTGTCTTTGTGTCCTTGTGATTGGTGTACCTTTTCAAAGCCATTCATATTGTGATTATTGGTTAAGTTCATCGTTGTTTTGCCTCGCTTTTGTGTTAATTGATTTTGTTGTGATATCTCCGCTTTGAACCGAAAAACCCATAAAGATTCTTCTCACCCCATTTTTATAAAACGTCTTCATAATTCTCATTCTCATCTCAGAAGATTTTCATAATTCCATTTCTCCTTAACTCGAAGTTTCCTTAGAGTTAACTCTAGTGTATCTTTTCGCTCTTCTAGATCTGTGAGCCCATTTCGTGAGCTTGTCAAGATTCCAAGAAGGCGTGTTCGAGAATTCTGCTCCTTGATCGGATCGAGATCCGGATCCGCTCACACTACTTCCGCTATCATGGCGGAAGAACGCCTATGTGTGAGCTTCTCCAGCACCCATCGACGGGTATGGAGATGCTATCGTTGTACCAGCCATCGTGGGTGAAAATTTTGAACTCAAGACCGGTTCTCGAATCTTGTAACCTCAAATCGATTCTCGGTTTTGAGCGGGATGATCCTCATGCTCGTATTCGATGGTTTAACAAGATTGCATCTACCATCAAGTATAAGAATGTCCCTACGATCTTTGTTAAGCTTCTTACATTCCCATTTTCTCTTGAGGGCAAGCCCGGTTTGGCTTGAAAACAACCCCCGGTCTATTGAAACATGGGAAGATCCGTGAAGAAATTTGTGAATGAATTCTATCCACCTTCCAAAACCACGAGTCCGAAAATGAAATCATCAAGTTCACTCGAAGTTTGATGAATCCTTCAATGAATCGTGGGATCGTTTCAAGGAATTGCTTCAAATGTCCTCACCACGGTTTCTCCGAGTTGATGCAACTCGATACTTTCTACAATGGGTGAGTCAATCGATCAAGATTCTCTCAATTCCTCCGGGAGGAAATTTCCTAAGCAAAACTGTCAAAGAAGCTTTAGCGATAATCGAAAACAAGTCTAAAGTCCGCCTTGCACGAAGCAAGCTGTTGTTTCCCAAGTCGGTGTTGGTCCTTCTTCTTCTTCATCGCCCCGAGTCAATCTAGCACCGATGCTAAGATTGATAAACTCACTAAGCTATCCAAGCTTTGGTTCTCTCAACCGTAAGAAAGTCTCTTTCCACAAACTTCACCTCCTGTGAAGTTAAGAAAGTGAAGTCTGTGTTACCTATGGTGGCCCCCATGCTTATTACAATTGATGGCCACCGTACTCAGAACCCCTTTCAAGCCAATCTGTGGGCGGGATGTCTAATCGGGGAGGCAATCAATATCGTGCTCTGTAGACCCGAACCACCGTCCTAACCACTACTCTGGACCTCCCGGTTTCAATCAAAACCGTGTCGAATCAAAAGCACCAAACCAAGGTTTTCAAAACCAAGGTAATTTCATCAAACAACGGTTTCCAAAATCGTAATCAAAATTTCCAACATCAAGGAAATTACAATAGAAACCAGTCGAAAATTTCAACCCGGTATTTTCATGCAAACAACTGTGGAAATTTTCAAAATCAAGGCCCTAATCCTAACAATAGAGGCGGAATTTTCTGTGCAAACTCAAGCTATTGTTCCAACTGGACCATCATCGATGAGTTGTTGAAACAATTCATGAAATCCCAAGAGGAAATGAATCGGTTGTTGGTCACCAGATTTCGACATCAAGAAGTCTTTAAATGATCGACCCTGCTCGGTACTTTACCTAGCAACACGATCGCTAATCAGAGGGGCGATTCAAAGCGATCACAACCCAAGTGGTGCTTCATATCTTTGGACCCGCTATTCCTACTACCTCTTCTTCTTCTCTCCCAAGGTAGTGGAAAGTGAACCCGAGGCGACAAAGGACAAGGAACTTCCTACTAATAACGGAAGTACCAAGAATGTCCATCCTCGGGTTGTCCCCGAAACCCAACACCAAACCCGGGTTGTTTTGAACCTCAGTTGTTGACCCTAAATCCAAAACTTCTATTCCTTATCCCTCACGTTTACATGAGCAAAGCTCCATGAGAAAGCTAGTCATCGATGGAAAAATTCTTTCAAATTTTCCAAGAGCTTCACTTTGACATAAGCAGCATGGATGCTATCATGTTGATGCCCAAGTTTGCATCCACTCGAAACACATGTTGAGCAACAAAGAAAAGTCGTTTGAAATGGCTAAAACTCCTTTGAATGAGAATTGCTCGGCGGTCTTGTTAAAGAAGCTTCCCGAGAAGCTAGGAGATCCCGGAAAATTTCTTCTTCCTTGTGTTTTCCCGGGATGATTGAATGTTTTGCCCTTGCCGATCTTGGTGCTAGCATCAATCGATGCCTTATTCAATGTGGAAGAAACTTTCTCTTAGGAACTTATTCCTACCGCATGACTCTTGAGCTTGCGATCGATCTATATCGCGTCCTCTTGGCATCGCCGAGGATGTATTGTCAAAGTAGGAAAGTTCCATTTCCCACCGACTTTGTGGTCGTTGATTTTGATGTCGATCCTCGAGTTCCACTCATTGTTGGGCGGGATTCACGAGGACGGGCCGTGCTCTTATAGATGTGTTTGAGCAAGAAATCACTTTACGTGTGGGTAATGAAGTCATTACCTTTAACCTCGATCAAACTTGAGGTACTCCTTAAATTATGATCTTGAATCGCTTAATCGAGTCGATTTAATTGATATTGCTTGCAGAGAGTACTCTCAAGAGTTTCTTGGTTATCTTCATAATTCGTGAGTGGGAATTCGATTCCACCACATCTTCTCAACCTATCATTGCCGACTCTTCCCTTCTCACCCCGTTTGAGGGAGGTGACTTCCTTCCGGAAGAGATCGATGAATTTCGGCTATTGAGGAATCAATTCCGCTGGAATTGATGGTGTTTATGATTCGGAGGGGATATTCTCTATCTTGAGCAATTGCTTAATGAAGATCCATTACCTTCGCTCCCTCCGAAAGAAATCACAATTGAGGAAATCAAATCAGTACAAACATCTACTCGATGAATTTCTCGAGGTTGAACTTAAGGACCTACCTCCTCATCTAGAGTATGCATTCTTGGAGGGTGATGATAAATTACCCGTCATAATTGCTAAAGACTTGATCGAGGAGGAGAAAATGCGCTCATAAAGGTCTTGAAGTCACACAAGCAAGCAATTGCTTGAAACTCTCCGATATTAAGGTATCAACCACGAGTTTTGTACTCACAAAATCTTAATGGAGGATGACTTCAAACCAGCGATCAACATCGGAGAAGGGTGAATCCTAAGATTCATGAGGTTATCAAACAAGAGGTTCTCAAACTTCTTGATGCCGGTTTGATTTACCCGATCTCGATAGTCCTTGGTTAGCCCAATTCATTGCGTTCCTAAAAGGGTGGCATTATTGTTGTCACGAATGAAGAAAACGAGTTGATTCCACTCGATTGGTTACGGATGGCGTGTATGTATTGACTATCGAAAGTTAAGCGAAGCCACCCGTAAAGACCATTTTCTCACCCTTCATGGACCGGATGCTTGAGAGATTAGCGAGCAGTACTATTGTTTCCTTGATGGTTTCTCGGTTACTTCAGATCCCCATTGATCCGCCGGATCAAGAGAAACCACATTCACCGCCCATACGGGACATTTGCCTATAGGCGTATGCCTTTTGGCTTATGTAATGCTCCCGCACGTTCAACGATGTATGATGGTAATTTTCCACGACATGATCGGGAAACTATGGAGGTGTTTATGGATGACTTCTCGGTCATTGGGACTCATTTCATACATGTCTCTCCCATTTAGACAAAATGCTTAAACGGTGTGAAGACACCAATCTATGTCTAAACCGGAGAAGAGTCACTTATGGTCAAAGAAGGCATAGTCCTTGCCATAAGATTTCCAAGAATGGGATTGAGGTAGATAGAGCAAAAGTTGATGTTATTGCTAAACTACCTCATCCTACTACCGTCAAAGGTATTAGGAGTTTTCTAGGTCATGCCGGTTTTATCGTGGATTCATTCAAGATTTTTCTAAAATCGCTCGCCAATGACCCATCTTCTCGAAAAAGATGCTCCTTTTATCTTCTCTCCGAGTGCATCAAGCTTTTGAAACATTGAAGAAAAAGCTACGGAAGCACCATTCTAGTTGCCCCGATCGGATTTACCCTTTGAGCTCATGTGCGATGCAAGTGATTTTGCTATCGGTGCGGTCTTGGGGCAACGCAAAACCAAGCATTTTCACCGATCCACTACGCAAGCAAAACTATGATGAAGCTCGGACCCATTACACCACTACGTAAAAAGAATTATTAATGTGGTGTATGCGTTTGAGAAATTTCGCCATACCTTATCTTGACCAAATGCGTGGTGTATACGGATCACTCGGCTTTCAAATATCTCTTTGCAAAACAAGATGCAAAGCCGAGATTGCTCGTTGGGTTCTCCTCCACAAGAATTTGATATCATTATTCGTGATAAAAAGGAGTCGAGAACCTAGTCACGATCATCTATCGATTAGAGAACCCTCACCAAAATGTGTTGAGAAAAAGGAAATAAACGAAGCGTTTCCTCTCGAAACACTCAATGTGGTTTCTTTTCGGAGACTCTTCTACCCCATGGTTTGCGACTTTGCAAACTACCATGCGGGTAACTTTGTGGTGAAAGGGATGTCGTCCCAACGGAAAAACAAATTCTTTAAGGATGTGAAACATTATTTCGGGCGACCCTACTTGTTTAAAATTTGTGCGGATCAAGTCATCCGGCGATGTGTGTATGGTCGAGGAAGCCGTTGACATTCTCAAGGCTTGCCATTCGGACCCTCTTGGGGACATCATAGCCCCAACTACACCGCCAAGAAGGTGTTTGATTCCGGATTCTATTGGCCCACGATCTACAAAGATGCCCATGAATTTGTCAAAACACATGTGACGCTTGTCAACGTCACGGAATATCTCATTAGGAATGAAATGCCGCAAAACGCCATTCAAGTGTGAGATCTTTGACATCCGGGCATTGACTTTATGGGGCCATTTCTTCTTCTCGCGGTAATAAATACATACTCGTGGCGTTGACTACTTGTCAAAATGGGTTGAAGCTAAAGCTTTACCCACCAACGATGCCCGAGTTGTAGTGAAATTCTTGAAATCTCTATTGCTAGGTTTGGAACTCCACGAGCCATCATCGGTGATCGTGTAGTGCGCATTTCTGCAATGACCAATTTGAAAGAGTCATGCAAAAGTGCGGTGTAACTCACCGTCTATCTATCATGTACCACCCCAAACAAGTGGGCAAGTGGAAGTTTCTAACCGGGATAAAGAATTCTTGAGAGGACGGTCGGTGAAAACCGTGCCTCTTGGTCGGATAAGCTAGATGACGCTCTGGGCCTCCGTGACGACTTACAAAACACCCATCGGTGCACTCCATACAAGCCGGTGTGCGGAAGGCATGTCATCTGCCGGTTGAGCTCGAGCACAAGGCATACCGGGCCTTGAAGCATGCTAACTTTGATATTCGAGCGGTGGTGATCATCGAAAAGTTCAAATGAATGAATTAAATGAACTCCGTGATCAAGCTTACGAGAACTCTTTGATCTATAAACAAAAGACAAAGAAGATTCATGACTCGAAAAATCAAAAACCGCGTTTTCAACGTCGGTGATCGAGTCCTTCTTTTCAACTCAAGATTGAAGATTTTCTCGGGAAAATTAAAATCCACTGGTGCGGACCATTTACCATCGCTAAGGTTTATCCTTATGGTACCATTGAGTTATCTCAACCCGATGGTCCTAATTTTAAAGTGAATGGTCATCGAGTGAAGCATTACTTTGGAGAGGACATTCCCCACATGGTTGTCCCAGTTACAAACTTTCCCCATGAACCAATGAATGCGGGGATCGAGTCAAACTAGCGACTTCGGTAATCAAAAATATAGCATGCCATATGGGTTGTCACCCGTATTTAAAAAATGTCTTAAGTTTATTACGGTTAGTCATTCACAAGTGGCTAGCTTGTGTGATAAAACAGCGATTCGACTTCTTCTTTCTACTTTCTACCACCCTAGTGTGGGGGGGTTGCCCGCATGTTTTGTATATAAACCTTTCAAAAAAAAAAAAAAAAAAAAATCTTCTTTCTAAATAATGGCCGTAGTATTTCCTTTTACGTTCTTTGTTTCGGCATAACCGCGGTACTTTGAATATTGAGGGCAATATTCATTTCTAGTGTGGGGGAATTCTCACGAATTTTATCATGTAATTATACCGCTTAATTCCCGTTTTGGCCAAAATTTTTTTTGGAGTAAGTGTTTTACACTTTCTCATTTGGTTATCCGTCCGCCATATACAGTAAGACAAAAGGATTAGCTAATCCAGAACAAACGGCTCTTGGTAAAGATATCTCAAATCCGTTGGACGGCTTGCAATTTGCCCAAAATTGTATGGTATTCAACTCACCATATCCTAAAAAGTGAAGAGTTGGCTAGCCTGCAAGGTTATGGCTTGTGGTAAAGCGGTGGAAAAACCATAATTGGTAATCACTCACCAAAGATAATATTGATAATTTATCTAAGAGTTGGCTAGTCCAGAGCAAAGCGACACGTAAAGACAAATCAAATCCGTTGAAGGCGGTGATTTGCTCAAAATCACATGGTTATCGGTGTACCATGGTTCTTACTTGAACTGAAACATTTGGCTACTCCGAAGTAATGGCTTTTGGTAAAGAGATTCAAATCCATTAAGTTTTCTCAAAAGATTGCTAGGGACTAGCAATAGTTTAGTGTGGGGATTGATGAGTGTGTAAATACTCATCATTTTAATCAATCTGAGCGCAAAACGGTTAAAATGCTCACAATGCATCAAAATCTTGAAAATATTCCAAAATTGCATTTTATATGTTTCGGATGCAAAATGTTTAAAATCGGATGAAAAATGAGCAAAGTTTGCATAATTGGCGCTTTTAGGTCCCCAAGTTTCAAAAATTGTCAAAAATAGTCCACGAGTCAAAATTTCAAAAGAAAAATCACCAAAGGTCCTTTTAAAATCATAACTTGTCAAATTTAGTCCTTTGGTGAAAATGTCAAAGATTGAGAAAATTACAAGAATGGTCCTTGACTTTGAAAATTGGCGAAATGGTCCTCGAAAATGAAAATGGCAACTTTGGTCCTTGTAATATTAACACTTGGCAATTTCAGCCAAACATCTTTGCATAATTGGCGAAGTGGCCTCCCATTTGAAATTACAAACTAGTCCCTATGTTATTAAGACCTTTAAACACCTTTTGGACTTGTCAAAATGGCTTTTGGACCCTCGCCTTCCCAAATTGGACCTGTACTAACCATTTGGACCCCACTTATTAAATATCCCAAGTCAAACCCACTTTGACCGCCCATTTCCACTTCCCTCACGGGTTACCCATTACCCATCATCGCCATCGCTGCACCTCCTGCTCACACTCCACTCCACCATCATCATCCCTACACCCCCTCCACTCACAACACTCCAAAGGTGCATTTAATGCATCCTTTGTACTAACACTCAACTAATTGTTAAAACCAAAATTGGCGCCAAAAGCTTTGAATGGCCAAGATCAATTCGGACATCCAAAGGTCAATTTTATTGCTGGGATTTGTCCAGAGGAGAGAGAAAAGTACTTTGGGTGTATAAAAAGACCAAGAGAAGCAACAAGCAAGGAGTTAGTTTTAATTTTTAAACAATGTATGTCGTTTTACTTACTATCATGTCTTAACTAGTTTGTAGTTGTATTTTCAAGTTTATTTGTATCAAATAACAGTTTCTAAATGTATTTCAACTTTCTTTAAGTATCAATTTTAGTTCAAGTCAATTTCCATATGATGTGTCCACTGTTGAAATTTTAAGTTTCAAACTCATTTATTAAAGCTTTTAGCAGCTCCATCTTAATCTCAAACAAGCTCATAAAAGCTTATAATAGCTTTTTGTAAGCTTGTAAGCAAGTTTAAAGCATTTTAGTTACTGGTCAACAAAAGTCAAACATGGAGCACAAATAATGCAGGAATGGAATGGGTTGATTCAGACAAGGATTTGGGGTGATTTATAGTGATTTGGGTTGGTTCTGATAGGTTAGCAGTTCTGGTTTCAATATTGGCAAGCCATAGTGGCTAGGACCCTTTTGTAAGTTATTTTTAAGGTCTTGTTGCATAAACTGTTTCTGTAGTATAATCTGTTCAAATCTTGTTCTAATAGATGTATTTAGGTCTGGTTAAGAAGGTTTGATCATAATATATGTTGGTTAAGTGTATGGATTAGTTTCAGTGTGCAAATCAGTGTAATAAGGGGTGTTTGGTTTATGGCTTAGACTGTCCTTAAGGTGTATGCAGTGTTAGCTTCTGGTTGATTCATGTTTGTTTAGCCTCTTTGAGATCATATTTGTCAAAAAAATGTGCCTGCAACTCTCTATGGTCAACATTCATTGAAATCTGTCTTAACTCTTAACTGTTGTGAGTTTTGGTATTGCAGATCCTTGTTTTGTGTTTAGAAGTCCTAAACATTGATTGCATTAGGTTCATTACATCATATAACTTCAACATCAGTCATAAAATTGGATTCAAAATCCATTTTGGTCAAAGTTCATCATTCTTGTCAAAAAGTCAAAATTGCAAAAATCTGTGTTGAGCCCAAAAGCAAGGAATTTTCATGAGCTCATATTTGAGCCAATTTCAGTGAGATTTGGCATTTTAGAAAGTTCAACTGGTCTTTTTACTTATTAGCATTTTTGTGAAATTTTACAAATATTTTATAAAATATAAATGTTTATCTTTTAGGCCCTTTATGCCCTGCTCCACCGATCTCAGATTCACCGAGTTTTCTCGATCTTGTGCAAGGTTGCACGGGGTCAAATGAGCTTATCATGGTTTGATATTTGGTTTATAGTTGGTCACCCAGGTCTTGTTTAGGTCTCCACATTTGGATTTTGGTTTCTAGCTTATTGGAGTGCTTATTCTTTGGTGTAAAGTAAGCACCCAAAACTGTTATTAGGACTTAAAGCTCAAATCATCAATTCTTTGTAACTTGTAATATAGAGGTTAAAGTCTGTTGTTAATTGTTTCATTTAGTTGTTTTAGTAGTTTAGAACTTCATGTCAGTTGGTGCTTGTTGTGTAACTTTAGCTTATTCAGTGCTTATTTCAATAAGCACTTGTAAAGCGATTCAAATTCCTCCACATAAGTGCTTGTTTTCCAATTTTCTTAGATTCCTTATATAATTTTAGAGTTTTCCTGAAATTTTCAGATTTTTCTAAGTTGATTTGCTATTTTTCTTAATTTAAATTAGTTTTTAAGCATTTTAAATAGCATTTAATACAAAAATTCGAAAAGGTTCAAAAAATAATTTTCATTTTCTTAGGTTTAGATAAATATAAAAAGTAAAAAGTAATTTTCCAGATTTTTCATAGTTTATTTTGTAATTTTAGTAATTTAATTAGTTTTTAATAGTTTAAAATTCATAAAAATACAAAATAATCAGAAAAATACAAAAATAGTTTTGAAAATTCTATTTTGATATTTTAGATTTTTCTAAGTCTTAATTTTATTTTTCTAGCTTTATTTCCTAATTTCTTGTATTTTAGGTAATTATTTAATAGTTAAAAATAGTTTTTAATTAATAATAATTAGATAATTAGTTATAAAAATAATTTTCTTTTTCTAAAACTTTTCTTTTATCATTAGGATTGTAAAAATATCATTTTCATATTTTTAGGTTAATATTGTGTAAGTTTCACGTTTTTATTTGTACGTTACGTAGATTTTAATTTCAGTTTTGTAAAAACATAAAAACAAAAACATCATTTTAAATATAGTGATAGCGTTTATTTAATAGATTTTATCTTTTTAATTTCATTTAATTTGCATTTACGCCGTTGTAATTTGTTGGCTTTTTCCGTAGTTACAATCATATCAGAATCCTTTTTCCGTTCAAATTCCTCGATCACTTTACGTTTGATAATTCATTGCATAGCTCGCTGGGACATAACGACCCGGGGAGACTCTATACTCCTCAGATCTTCATTGCATTCGTTCTGGCGGTTTTAAGTTTGGTTACGGTCCGCCATTCACAGTGGCGGACTTGTGTGATTAAACATTGTTTGGGGTCAAGTCAATATTCACATAAATGTGGTAAAATCGTGTACAAAGAAGCATGCAAAACAACTTTATAACACTTATTATAAAACTTTTAGTAATGAAACCGTAGTGATCATCATGGTTCATGGTAGCTCCAATCGAACTCGCAAGGAGGCGGAGGACTAGGTCGTGTGGTGCAATAACCAAATCCTTTAGGTGTGGTCAAGCGCACCTCCTTAAACCCCTTTATACTTTGTTCTAGTGGGTGGGCCGACATCCCAAGTGTCCATAGCGTATAGTTTTAATTTCATAAAAATTTGTTTCATAGTTTAGGTCACTTAATTTTACAAAAACAAATTTTCACAAATCAAATAAGCGGTCACAATGAGCATGGTATTTAGGCGTGTAAATTAAGACCATTATTAATGTCATGGTTACGATATGTATTATTCCATATTGCATGCAATTAGGTGTCAAAACATGTAACAATTATGCACATAAGGTTAACAAACATATAAAATAAAACATTAATAAACGATATTGATCCGGAAGTTCTCTGAGAGTCTTCCCAAAAGGAGAACCATAAGACCCTCACTAGGTTTTCATCAAGTGCCTAGATCGCCATATGCATCAAAATAATGATTGCGTGGGTCTTATAGCCGAAAACACATAAAATTAAACATAGCAAACTAATTAACCTTTAATTATGCAATTTTATGTATCTAATTAACCATTAATTCAATTTGTTTGCGTCTAGGTATTTTTTATTAATTATTGATAAGTATAGCATTATAGTTTTCAAATTAAAAATAAAACAAATAGCTAATTAGATTTCATGCAACCTTTTCGCGTGTTTATTAAAACGTGTAACCCATAATCACAAAAAACGAGATGACTCGTGATGCCACTGTTGGAATTCTATAAACATGTTAACCATTTAACACCACGAGTACGCAGCGGAATATGGATCTAGTTAATGTAATCAAGTTAACATGTAGTTAATAAACAATAAAGAGTAAAAGGGAACAACAAAAACTAACCCTCGTAGTCACCCGCAAGTTTATCAAACAACGAAACTAAGTGATCAACACGATCACCTCTACGAGTGCTCACACAAACAATTTAACACGAATACGCCCGATAAAGCTAGTCGTGTAACGTTTAACCAAACAACCCTTGTCTTACTTGAACCCTCTTGAACCAAACAAACCCTTGAACTATTTCACGCGTTGTCCAAGATTAAATAAAACCCTAGAACCAAGTAACCTTCTATCCGAGATCTACCAGAACACCCGAGAACAAAATTCTCCTTTGTCCGATGTCGGATAAAGTCTGGTGCTTTCTTTTCCCCTTGATGTCACACCCACCAAACAACTTCACTTAAGCTTCTATTCAACTTGGAATTAAGCTAAGAACAAGTACTTTAAACCTTAATCTAGATTTGATCAATTTAGATGCAATAATAAGGTTTAAAATCAAAACCTAATCGGTTTTGAAATTCCGATCGGGTCTAGCGGTTTTGTGGTGATGATGGATCGAATATCTTGCTGTGAATTGGAGTGAATTAGGTGTGTGTTTTGATCTAGGTATGAGGTATATTTATAGCCTTGAAACCCTATTATGAATGGGCTCAAACTTGTGCTCCAAGCTAAAACAACATACCTTATTCAAATACAACTCTCCTTGTCTTAATTCTTAATCCAAACGCCGCATTCAAAGGACCGGCTATGGGATTGGATTTAGTATACAACCGGGTTTAATTTAACGGGTCAAAATACGGGTCAATTATTCAAGTAATAAATGCATCAACGTATTCTATGTGTTTAACGTGTGTGCCCCCAATAGGCTCACACACGTCTAGTCGTTTAAACGCGTATCCAACTCTCACAATCCAACAGACCAACTTGTGCAAAAACCCGGACGAAGAAGTGTCGATTCATATGTCCCTAATAATGAAGACGCATTTGATCATGGGACTAAGACTTTATGTAACGGTGAGCACACATTACCGCAGTCGCCATAACGTATTTTCTTTTCTACAATATTCGTGATTAAAACACTCATAAATTTGATTAAAACACTCATTGTACAAACAGTTAAATCAATTTATATTTACAATTACAACTTATTTAATTCACGTTTTGAAGTGTTCCAATCAAATATATGAGTGTGCAAATCGGCTCTTTTAGTTTAATAAAGGCGACCATAGTCTTAATTTTTTTTTTCATTTTCTTTTTTTTAAACACTAAAATTAAAAATTTATTAATAATTTAAAAAACATTGCGTTGACAATTCAAATAAAATGAAACTACGAATTAGTGTTCATTTATTCAACACAAAATTTATTCCACTAAATCAGCTTTAAAGCTTATATGAGTTTCATCGTTGACAATATCACTAACAACTTGTAACGTTTCTTCATGCGTTCGTACAAGATTATCATCATGATATTGCTCCTCTGTATATAAAAGTCGGGAGAGATTGGTTTTCTTGTATTTTATAATCATATTATGTAATATGATGCATGTGTACATCAAATCCGTCATTTTTTAAGAGACAATGGTCGTGCGTGAATTTTTATTATAGCCCACTTTTTTTAGCACTCCAAACGCTCGTTCCACATATTTTCTTGCTGCTTCATGCAATTTTATATCTTATTTGCTTCGTAACATTCAAGCCTAACTGTGGAATAGACTTAACAAGATTATACTATTCCTGATATATCACGTCAGCAAGATAATATCCCCATCATTAAGTCACGTCGCTAGCCACAAAATAAAACATCTGGTACTTTCCCGTCTTTGAGATCGTTAAAAACTTAACAATTGACGTATAACGTTGACGTCATTGTTCGCCCCAGAAACACCAAAGAACACATGCCAAATCCACATGACTTGTGAGGCAAGTGCTTCCAATAAAACGAATGGATGTGGCCCATGATCACCCTTACACTATTGAGCACGATATGCATTTGGACAATTAGCCCACGACAAACCCGTACAATCAATGCTTCCTACCTCCCAGAAAATCCATGTTTCTCCTCTTGAAAAGCATAGAGTTTTTCAACATCAATATAGATTGGCCTTCGCAAAAACTCATCTCCATATAAGTCCATAATAGCATTATAGAAAGCTTGGAGAGAATCCTGAGAAGTTTTCTCACACATTTGCAGATATTCGTCATAGCATCAAGAACAGTGTCGTATGTCAATTGACGAGTTGCATATGTAGACTTCGTCGATAGAAATTACCAACTTTTCCCGTATAATCAATACGCTTTTGAAAATACGGCGCATTATCGATTAATTCTGAACAATGCGTATGAATAGTGATCGGTTCATTCGGAACCACTTACAAAATAATTTTGCGATATTTATTGAGTTTTCGGATAAGTAAACGACCACTTATGAGCAATCGTAACGATCTCTATCTTCGTGTTTCGATAAGCCGGGTTTTGGGATTGTAGAAGTGGAACCTTGAAAACCATAACGGCCTCTTTTAAAACTCTAGATCAATAAAACTAACTTCTTCTTCATCATCATCCGAGGATGTAAGAAAGATTGATCAAATTCATTTGTTTTAAATGCGAAGAGTGTATTAAAAATAATGTGTTTGAAAGTTTGAATGAAAATAAAAAAGTACTCTCTTCGTCTCAATTTTATTGTCCTGTTTGACTTTTTTTTTTTTTTATAACTTTGACCTTAAGATTTTGTTTATGTTATATAATATTTTATGCAAAATATATAATTGGATTGAGTTTTAAATGAATTTTCATTGATATAGTTTTCATCAACTATCAGTATAACACAAACAAAAATATTAATGGTAAAACTTGAAAAGGAAAGATAAAGTCGAGGAACAATAATTAAGGGACCAAGTAATAAGTATTTAGAGCGAGGGTGTGGGTTCCGTTGATTCTCGCCGAATCAAGCGTGGCAACTCGCCACTTTTTTCCTTCCTCGCCACGACACCATTGTGGTTCGCCACTTTGGTTTTCGCCATTCCAACGATTTAAGAAAACGACAATATGCAAATACTTACCGTTTGATTACAGCGGTTACTTTTCTTTTCAAAACATTTACTTTTCAAATTCAAAACATTTAAACAACTCTATAAACATAAACCACCATCTACACAAAAAATTCACATTTCTCAAACACAATTCAACTTCAAAATTCACATTCTCTTTACGCAACATATGGCTTGTCGCCTCCGCGTTCCGCTCTCGATATGCGAACGTGCGTTCAAAATCAATGCAATAACGATGATGAGGCTGAAAAGGCGCTATTATACGCGTCATCCAATTCTTTGAGGAGGGAGGAATGAGAAGTCGCAGATGAGAGATGTTCTGAAGACTTGCAACGACATCAACACTAAGCGAAAAGGTGTTGTCGAGAAATTTCGAAGGAGGCGGGAGAGATGATTTAACTTATTGACAAGTTGTGGAAGTGTGTTCAACGGATAACTAACAACATCAACACCAAAGTCAATTGAGCTATCGGGTGAACAAAGATGATGATCCGTGAGTCTCCTTGAGGAATCTCCTAGACGAGGAGTTCTTTCTCGCCGGAGATTATATACCTCCCGCTGTATGATCCTGCGACGAGGAGTTTTCAGTTAGGATTTAGGATTTATGTATTTTTCGTACGGTTTATTTTATTACCGTAAGTTTTTTTAGAATGTTTTTTTTAATTTTGCGTATTGTAGTTTTATTTTTATTTAAGAGAATGAAATGAATTTAATTGTGTTTGGAAAATATGAAAAAGAAATAAAATGAGGGTGGGTGGGGCCCAAATGAAGAGAAGTGAGTAAGTTGTGATTGAGGGGTATTTTTTAGTTAATGTGTTGGAGTGATGTGGAAGTAAGGTAGCACACGTGAGGCCCAAATGAATAGCTTTGGGCAAGTCATGACACCCCTTGCTCTTATAAAAATAAAATAGATATAAATTTAAAAAGTTGATTTTTTATAATAAAATACCCAACTTATAATTCTTTAACTGTTGAGGTATTTTTTTTTTCAAAGCTTCTCACACGATTCGATCGAAATGAAAAACGAGTCCTATTTTTTATTATGCGACGCATCAATGAAGAAGGGCGTAACAAGAGGAAGCGCATCATCCCTTAAGACGACCGACTTGGATGACCATCCATTACAGATGGTTTAAAACACGTGCATGAGGTATTATTACCTCTGGTCTTATTTTTTTTACGTTAAATATTTTCACTTCTTTTAATATTTTTACACACACAAAATTTTGTCATGTGTTATCTGGTAGCTTAATCTCATTATCTACATTCTTATTTTCTCAACTTTAGTTACTATCTCTGTCTCAAAATAATTATTTGTTTTGATTTTTTGAAGTTTTTTTTTCAACTTTTATCTTATTATTTTTTTTTGTTATATAATACTTAATGAAAATTATATAATGAAAATATATTTAAAACTCAGTTTATCATATATTCCGCACCAAATATTATATAACACAAAAAAAATTAAAGACAAAATTAAAAAAAAAAAAAAAAAAAAAAAACAACTTTCATAAAATTAAAACATGAAAATTATTTTAGGATGAATGGGGTATATTAAATTTTAAAGATTAACAAAAATAAATAGTTAGAGTATATAATAATTGTAGAAATTACAAATTTGTTACTTCGCATAATTTACACAATTATTACAAGTGTGTGCTTCTACTCTTCAAACATGCTTAAAAATAGAAGAGTGAAACTTACATCAAATAAATTGATGCATACACGACATTTATGCATATATCATGTTGTAACATATTATTATTGATGTGATATTGTGATGTGTGCATTAATTTATTTGGTGTGAATATCAATTCCATTAAAATCATTGATTTGGTTTTGCTTAATTCACGAATTAAACAAGCCGTTAGCTTTTTCTCATTATTAGAGCACCGGGTACCGCAACACCTACTCAAACGTGCCAGTTTGTCACATCAGCAACTCACCCAACTCACTCGCATAACAAAATACTTCCTCACTCGTAACATGCGAAAAAGGTCCCATCCATTATTTTTATTGTCCTTTTTTCCAAACAAACTAAATTTCATTTTTTAAAATAAAAAAAAATAATAATAAAATCCTAAAATGGAATACTTAAATTAAAAAACATTACACGATAAGAAAAACACAATCGTTCTATTTGTTTCCTTTATACATCTAACTTTAGCATCAACGTTCTCTTGTATTGTTGACGCCGGTTATACAAAGCATCATGTATCTCCAAAATATATTATCTAAAATGGAATACCAAATCTTAGAAACTAGTTTTTTTGGCGAAATGTCTTTACATTCCACGTATAATTTCCTCAGATCATCTTTAGCAAATTGTGTTTTGCTAAACTGCTCATCTAACTCGATAATCGCTTCATGATGAATGGTATCCCCTTGATGTAGTTTCTTAACATCAGCTTTGATTTCATACATAGTATGTAAAAGTGAACAAGTCATAATTTTTTGTAAAGAGATAGTGTGTTTTGATAGAAAGTTATGTATAAAATGGTTAAAATTAGGTATTATTTATAGCGTGTAAAAAGTTTAATTGAAAGTAATAATAAAAATGATAATAATAAAAGTTTGAAAAGCTAGTCAGTCAACGGCTAATTCGTCCCTTCTTCTCGTTGATTTTTAATAGGTGATTTTTAGAGGGTGTTGTGAATTTTTTAATGATTATGAAGTCTTAAAGTTGTCATATAAAAGATTTATTAGGGGTTGAGCGTGCCTAAAAAGCGTTTTGATAAAAATTTACACTTCATGACTTAAATCGGGTGTGGCTATCTTCTGCCTCCCATGTGGGTCCGTTCATGCTTCTACCTCAACTCGCGCTCACCAAAACCACACGAACCAACTCGCGAAATCCACCTTTGGTACCGTAACACCCAATTGGTGACGCCAGTTGGGCTTCCACCCAGGATTGGTGGGCTTTCCGCACCATGGTAACTAGTGCTCTTATGTCATATAGACAATTTTGATTAGTGAATTATGCTATGGTCAAACAAGAATAACATGATGATGATGATCATAATTTACTACACTTGAGCTTTTTTAAAAGAGAGGATTATGGATTATATTCCTTATATAATTAGTTTTCAGTTTATGGTATATAAAAACACCTGAGAATAAGAATGCGAACATGTTCTTCATCCACTTCACAGTTATGAGGACACAAATAATGATTTCTAATGAGCTTGACTTATCTTGAAGTATAAAAATGAGTATACGTATAAAATTTTTTGGGCAGTATCATTTCATATTGATATAAATCTCCACTTACAAAAACTTTTACAAACATCTTATCACTTTAATCTTTTTGTTTCAATAATGAGCCGGCGGATGCATTAAACTTGGAGCATCAGTAAAAAGAGCTTGTAGAATGAATTTTTATTATTTAAAACTTTTGAATCACTTTCAGCACTTTGTTAACAATTTGATGAAAATCTTTTTACTCAAAACTTTGATAAACTTCAAGTGATTAAGTAAAAACTTTTGATCACTTCAAACATACTTTTTATTCTAGTTTAATGTATCCAATACACAAAAAGCTTTGATTAATGAACTTTTACATTGGAACAAAATTGATTAATGACTTTCTTCACATATAGAATATGATTTACTCTGTGAGTCTCAAAATTATTATTCTCAGACAAAATACACACGGTTAAAAAAAATGAGATTAATACACTTTTTAATCAATCAAATATCAACATCCTATTATTTTTTTTTTCTTTTTTTGAGACCGTCGGTTGGTGACTACCCAAAAATTATAACACCCAAGAAAGATCGTCAACATTTTTTTTAATTAATATGACAAAATCACGTATCATGAATTGATAGGGTCGATTAGTCGAGCTATTTTATGGGTTGATTTTTGCGTCCAAACTCAAATTTCTAGTAAAACTTGTTTATAATGTGCATGCCCACATGTATCCATTTTGAAAGTTTTCTTATAAAGTATTAGTGACATGACCTTGATTATACAAAAATACTTATCCTATGACCTAACACAAAAATGAGCCTTGTTGTTTACAAAAGCACAACCAGTTCGTATATTTGCTTTTGGCACAAAACTACAAAGTGCATAAACGCATTTGTAATATTATACAATTTAGTAAAAACATAGGATACAATTGGCTCGTCAAAGAATAACACATGTATCTTCTCCATTGAAGGTGGACTTGTATGATGGAAAGAAGTCGAATAATTGCATCTCTTTTTGCCTTTGTGTTCTATGCACAGTTCTAAAGGCTACTAGATTTTGTGCCATTGATTGTGTACTTATAAACAATAACCATAGGCATAAAAATGTAACTTTATTCAAATAATTGATTTGTTTTAAGTATAGAAAGATGTCAACTCTTGGCTTTTACTGTGAATGATTTCTTAATCATCCATTACTTAATCCATAATATCTTTTAGGAAGCAAGAAGAATCATACAGATGTTAGTTGTAGCCGTATAGGGAACTTTTTTAAAGTTCAAGGTTATCCTTGTTTGTATGACATGTAAGTTGATAAAACAAGGGCTAGTCTAATATTGCACCCCATAAAATCCTTTTTTTGCACCCCATAAGAGTAATCGTCCATTACCAACGATCGTTACCGATGATTGTTTTTTTTTTTTTTTTTTTTTTTTTTTTTTTTTGTTGTGTATAATTTATATTTGTGTAATGTATATATATAGTGTTTTATTTGTAGAGTATATATAGTGTGATTTATTTGTGTAGTGTTTTTATATGTATAATGTATTTAATTGTGTAGTGTTTTTATATGATTTTTATTTTACGTTATACTTTTTAATTGTGTGTTTGTTTCCATTTAATTAAACAATAACATTAAAACATTAAACAAGTAAAACAACAATGTTTTCAATATTACAACGAAATCTACTCCACACGAAGATTATTAATGTATCTATAAGCTCATGTAGATTCCACTTACCGACATGCGTGATCAACCGGATTTCTTGCAATTCCGTTGACGCCTCAACGCCTTTATTTTTGCCAAGAACAAATTGTTTTCACCAATAAAGATGTTGATCGTTGTATCTTTAGTTTAGTAGTTTGAGTAATCTGCGTTGAAGAAGAGGCTTCACCAAAGTACTTTTCTTGAAATATTTCCTTCCACACGAAGATCGACACCCATACTTTAGTCCCCCTACATTACATGACGAAACAATTATAAGAAATGTATTCTAAACAAACAAGTTATTGATATATTTACGCAAATAAGCAAACGTTTAATTATTTACCTTCTGAGAAAGGACGTCGCATAATACTGCACCACACTTAGTCACCGGGCGGGTGGGATGTTCTTTCAATTATTAATCCACGCTGACAACGACACAAGTAAGGATTTTGTTGTTGATCCGTCGAAAGAATTTGTATAATTATTCACAACATAAATTATTAATATGATGGTTCACAAAATTAGAAGCTTCGAATACATAAATAACCAATCTTGTTATAGATTAATAGTTGATACATGGTTCACAAAATTACAATATAACTAGAAACTAAGATCAATCACGCCCGGCGTGTAGTCGCCCAATGATAACGCCATGTGTCCCACACGAGACTCTAACTCGAAATCGTCTCCTCAATCCGTCAATCTCGCTCGTCTTCGTCAACGCGAGACTACCGTATCAAAAGATGAGGAAGAACCGGAGGACGGTGTATAAAAGTGTCCTCATCTGCACCGGAGATATAGCGGAGAGGAGGCACATAAGATTGTGAAGAAAGCACATAACTGGACTCTCAACACGAGCGGGTGTGTGGTTGACACAATGAATGTCCCTCCATCGAATGTCATCCGATTCTTGTAACAAAACATGAGGAAGAACCGAGCAGAGCGTAATCAGAACAAAAGATGACGAGTCGTTTGCTATAAATCAAGAATCGTCTATACTTGTTGTGTCATTTACAATATAAATCAAGAATCGTCTATACATGTTTTGTCATTTACAATATAAATCAAGAATCGTCTATACATGTTTTGTCATTTACAATATAAATCAATAAGCGCTTTCTACGTGCGTCTAAACATCCCACGTCGTTGAGCAAACACATGTTCCCATGGCGCGGCCTCGGATTTCTATAACGCTCCATTGTGGGTGATTATACGGGAGTGGTGAGTCTTCATCAAGAACCGCAAGAACGAAGTGAGCACAATCGTTGTTCCCGCACGAAGAATCACAATCGGAGACAATATTTCACGAATCGGAGAACCTCTCGTGAAGACACAAAACAGTTGTGAATTGGTTATACATACAATAGGGATTCGTTAAGAGTAGAAGAATAACCACTCCCATTTCGCATACTCATCCAATAACGCCGGTGCTTGCATCGTTAAACCAATTCATCGAGTTACGTGTAGATGTAAATAAATTACCCCACAATTCCACTGTAATCTTCCTCGTGATTGTCTACCTCTTCCCTCGGCAAGAGCTCGAATTACGGGCCACATTTCTTCATGAAGGCCAAGACCTATGGCAATGACTCGATAGCCGCAATTTCCATCACCCTCCACGTTAAAGATCCCATGATCCAACGTCGGAAAAGAGCCGAATTTCGGTCATACAACCTTCGCTAAAGTAATCTGAGCGTCTGGTGGTGTCTTAAGTCGCCTCGCTAGGTCCTTCGTTAGGTCTTTCGCTTAAGTCTTGGGCGTTAGAAGCTCTCCGCATAAGAACCGTGTCTCGCAGATTCTTTATTTACTCAGGACTTTTTAGGTTTTGTGTAGCCTGCGCGCCTTGTGGGGGTTCTTCGTTAAGTCCTTTGTTCAAACCGGATATTTGGTTTAGACTTGGATTTGTTGTCCTTTGCGCCGGACGTCCACGATTACTTTCTTTAATAAAGAAGTTGTTGGTCGACACAGATTCGTGAGCGTATATACCTACGCCTATTTAACATATTTTTTGACAAACGACGATGCTCGTATAAACACTTTGGAATTTTTATACGTCATCTTGACAAGAAAAATATTCGAGCTCTTCGTGCCCTCGAGGCTCTTCGACTCTTGAGTATTTGGACAATGGCGAGGAACGCTTAAGGTTCTCCAAAAATTATCAACAAAACCAAGCGGAATAGGCAATCACGTATTCGAAAAAAGGAACTAGTTAAAATTATCGATATCGACGGAGATTAACTTGATAGGCATAAATTTGAAATTCATACCGTTTGCTTTAAGGTAATACAGTTGGTGATAACATGGTAAACCATAAATTGACCAGAATCGATGATCACATTGATGCTGGTCGACATCCCGTTGACTTTCTGCAGTAATGAGTAAAGCATCTCTTGAAACATTATAGCGCAATTCGCTAAATAGCTTATCCTTACACGCATGCAGTTTCTTGATTTTGCTTGTATTCAAAGAGGCTCAGATCGCGGTTTTTGCGCTATAATCTTGTCGATCGAACACAACAACGTGTCTAAAATGGACGTGTGTTGCCCAAGTATAACTTCAACAAGCGTGTTGACTCTCAACTCTACATGTTGTTGTCTGGCAAGTCTGCGATATTGATCGGTAATGTATGACACAAACATGTTGTCGTAATCTTGCAACCGATTCATGAAATCTTGAAAACATCTCGATAAAACAAAGAATTAACAAAGTGAGAAAACAATTCAGTAGTTATTTATTAAATAATAAAACAAAGAATTAATGGTTAAGTTCATCTTCCGAATGGGCGATTAATTTTAGCGATCTACTTTCTGTGATTCGAAGTTCATCTTCTAAACCTTCACGCAGACGTCCCATATCTAGAACACAACAATTCGATAGAGTACTTATAGCCTATCTGTTTTACTTCTTCCTTAACAATAACAAAACCAATCGATTCAAAGATGAGATTTCACCCAATCAATTAAAGATCTTCATTCTGAACACCTTAAAATAAAAACACAAGAACTTTTACAACTTTATTAAAATTTAACAACTTTATTTATATATTAAAAAAAAAAAAAAAAAAAAAAAAAAAAAAATTAACAACTTTATTTATATAAAAAAAAAAAAAACTACAAATTTAACAACTTTTATTATAATTTATCAAGTTTTATTAAAATTTACAACTTTTATTTAAATTTAACAACTTTATTAAAATTTACAACATTTTTAACAACTTTATTTAAAAAATACTAATACAACTTATACTCTTTACAACTTTTATTAACAACTTATAATTTTTACAACTTTTATTAACAATTTACTTTTGAAAAAAAAAAAAAAAAAAATTTGAAAAACCGGTTTTGGAAATACCATGTGCGCCCATGTATTTACCCACCGGTTTTGGAATCATATCTCGTCCGTCTCCTCTCTAATCTCTCACACACACACACATAATACTCATTTCTCTCTCTCTCTCTCTCTCTCTCTCTAATATCCGGCGAACTAAAAAATATCCGGCCTATTCTCCGGCCACGCACGACCGGATATTTCACCCCATATACCGAACGATAGATCGGGAAAAGGTGATCATTTAACATAGGGCACGCGCGGTATTTCTCACCGACGCGCCCTAGATCTAAAGTTTTAGAAGATGATATCTATGTTTTTGGTGTATAGTCTTAGAAGATGATATCTATGTTTTTTGGCTTTTTCATAAGTGGCGTGCAAAGATTGTATCTTTTGGAAGAAAAAGATCGTTGCATATCATGCCCGATGCTAACGTGTTGCAATAAATGTATGATTGGTCCACGTATGGGGTTTTGACCCACGTGGTGGTCTTGTGACTAGTGATGCTTTTGTGCTGTTTGGGGTGCCAATAATATTCGGTAAACTTGATCTTTTTCATACATTAATTTCTTAAAAAATGACAGGTTGGGTGAGTTGAAAACTTATCAAAATGGTTGTTTTAGTAGTGGCTGGCTATCTTTTTATTAGTGGCTGGCTCCGGAAAAAAATAGTACGTGGGGTAAACAATATATATCTTTTATTTGACTCTCAATAAATGTTCTATAAGTGCGATTATGAGCCTATTCGAAAAGTTTACCTCTTGTGTTACAAATGGTGACCCAGACGTGGTTGTTTGTTGGTGCTGTTGTTGCATTTTGTTGTTGCTTTGCTGTTTGGTGATGTTGTGTTGTAGCCTTCTGTTGGTGTTGTTGCTTTCTGTGGTGTTGTGGTGTTGGTGCTGATGGTGTAGTTTGTGTTGCAGCTTTCTTTGTTGGTGTTGTGGTGATGTTGCTTTCATGTGGCATTATAAGCTTGTGAATGCCTGCTATGCTGGTACCCTTTTGAGAATATTTGTTACTTTCTCGTGAATGCCTGCTATACTGTTGCAGATTGAGAATCTTTGTTACTTTCTTGTGAATGCCTGCTTGTGAGGCTTGTGGGACTTTGTCCTTGTGCATGGGAAGGAAATATCAGGGTGCAAGATTAGATTGTTTCCTGTGAAATTGTGACTCTGCAGTTGTGACTTAAAATTTTTCCGAGGCGATGATGATAAAACCGAATGGACGGTAAAGTGAAATCAAATCTCACTTTGCAACCTTCGGGTTTGGGCCTAAAAATTTTCCGAGGCGATGATGATTTTGAGCCAAAAATTTTCCGAGGCGATGATGAAAACTGAATGGACGGCAAAGTGAGATAACATCTCACTTTTGAACCTTCGAACTGAGCCTCAAAAATTTTCGACTACGTTTTTAAGTTTTAAAACTGATTAATAAAAAAAAATAACTTGTAAAAAGTTATATACTTTATTCAGTAAAAGAAATAAAAAGTAAAAAATCTTACTTTTATAAAAGAAATAAAGAGTAAATGTAAAAAAAAAAAAAAGACTTGTATAAAAATAGTGACAAAAAAAAGAGTAAAAGTTAAAAAAAAATAAAAATAAAAAAAAAAAAAAAAAAAAAACTTGTACCAAATGATTGGCACGGAAACTTTAACACCCCTAAAATTTTTTGGGGGTGCAAGATTAATATGACCCTAAAAACAATTACATGATTCAGTTGTTTTGATCCAATAAACTATATACCACATTGACAATGGTCAAAGCTCAAAAGTACAGGCTGGCTCCAATAGACGAGATCGATCGATTGAAACGATCGATCCTCCATCGATCGCCTTATTGTGGGTGAAGTCGATCGCCCAAAATCACTCCCAACTCGATCCCAAGCACGATCGAGTTAATATTCACACTTTCAAACAAAAAAGTTGTATCCGTTGCATACAAAAAAAAAAAAAATCCTACCGTTATACAGTAAATTAATTATTTTGAACGTTTGTGGATTATGAAAAAAGAAAAAAAAACACCCTACTAAACTACTTTATAAATACACAACATATTTATACACTAAATTTTATTTTGTGTTAAAATGTTAAAAAAAAAAAAAAAAAAAAAAAAAATCTTGGTCGCCTTCATGCGCCTCCTAATCATTGGAGAAAAAAAGTAACGTGGCGATGAAAAGTAAAGGATTAAATCACTCTACCGAACCAAGCGCCACAAAGAGTTTCTACCCATTTTGTAGATACAGTGACAATTATAAGCGAAATCCAACAAAATCATGTTGAATGGGTCACACTATTAATAACCCCCTATGATGTCAAATCATAAGAGAATATTCTATTTGTCTCTTTTTCAAGACAAGAGTTTTTGTCGGTTTTGTTCGTATTTACGAAAGTTTTAAGCGTTTGACGTATTAAACTTTATATTTCTGTTTCGCGTTTTCGCGTTTATAGTTTTCGATATAAACAAAATTAAAAAAAAAAAAAAAATAAGAAAAAAGCAAAAAAATACCGTATGAATAACTCAGCCCAACTTTTTACACACATAAACAGTAAAAGATTCAACAGGATCCTCCTTGACTCATTGGAAGATAGATATGCAGTGTTCAACAATGACAAACCGCAGTAATTAAATTTGTCGAAACAGAACCGTCAGACACGTGTCATGATTCTCATTGGTGGATATCATTAAAGGGTGGACTTTTAAAACAATGACAAAATGGAGTCAGAAACAGTAGTGTTAAAGAAGTCTAAAGTTGTCCGTTTTGGATTTTGGAAAAAGACATGACTCGCTTTTAATACCTGGGGTCCATTTTTACTCCACAGTTTATCTTCTTCTCCTAATAACGACATTGTTTCTTCTAGGAATCATGTGATGAAGTAAATCAAGTGTACGCAGGGGCGTAGCCAGGAATTCTTTTCACGGGGGGCCAAAAAATTTTAAAAGACATCGGCATGTTAGAAAGGAAACAAAGATTACGGAATTATAATATATAACTATGTAAAAGTTTGCAACATATTTGTTCATTCAACGTTTTGGTTCTTGTACCACATTCATTCATAACCAAAATCATCTAAAACGAATCTGAACCAAAATTCTTGGCTATAGGATTGAATATGGATTGATGGATGGATGAGGACCAAGTCGTGAACTAATAAAGAGATATCTGGTTGTAGGTGGATCGAATGTTAATATATGATAGTAAATTCGGCTTTGGACTACAACACACATGATAATTACTAGGGCTTTGTGGGTGAGCCATGACCCACCTTAGCCCCCACATAGCTACGCCCCTGAGTGTACGAGTTGATGAAGGTACTCCTTTCCAAAGGAAAAAAGATTCATTGTAAGTTTCTATTTCTTGCCACTTTGTGGTTGAGGATCAATTATTCGGATCCAAATAGCAAGAATGAGGTTTTCTATAATATTTGTGTCTATAACAATTTATGTTTAAAGTGTGCCTTTTGTGACTCAAAAACTCTACAGGGCGCGTCGATGTCAAAAATAATTAAAGCCACACGTAGGACCAAAATAACGCTAGCAATTCACGAACTTTAGACCTACTCACACCATGTGTTAGCCTCGTTCATGGGTTCGAAAACACGACTAAGCTTCGATATAAAAAACAATGATACAAATGAAAAGTAACATGAGGTAAAGATTACTAATAGTCGATGTCAAAAATAATTAAAGCCACACGTAGGACCAAAATAACGCTAGCAATTCACGAACTTTAGACCTACTCACACCATGTGTTAGCCTCGTTCATGGGTTCGAAAACACGACTAAGCTTCGATATAAAAAACAATGATACAAATGAAAAGTAACATGAGGTAAAGATTACTAATATATACTTTAAAACCTTACTTTTACTCAACTTTACCACGATACCAACCTTTACCAGACGAAGAACACGTTACACATACAATATATGCGTAAAGATTAAGAAAGCAAAGAAAGAAATAAAGATGGTGACAAGAGATGTATATGCGTATGTTTAGAGAGATAGAGGAAAGAAATGAAAACACTATTTCATATGAAAAACACACACACACACACACACTCAAGCAGACCCCTCAAATGACATACTTGAGGGGTGTTTATAGTAAGAGAGATAATGCCCTAAGGCTTGGCCATGGGCCGTGAGATGGGCTTGGACATGGATTGGGTTACATGAACTTATACAAGGCTAGCTTAACTAAACGTCTAACCATTTAGCTTAGCTCAATCCATGAGCCCTTTGATTATTCTAGCACGATATCTAACACACGTTACAAAGTTCCTAAATGTGAATGACCATCACTTCTAATACAAATTATTAAGGCTAACAATCTCCCCCTAAGGGGTGGTCATTCAAAAGATGCTCCACTTGATAAGGTCTTTACTTTTCTCGAGCTTGAACTTTGTGTGTAGATATAGAATAGTCTTAATTCTTTGTTCCTTCATGCTTTGTGATCAGTTAATGTGGTTGTCTGCCGTTGTCAACTTCGTTGGTTAGGTGTCTCCACGCCTTTCTCCACCATGCTCACACTTCTATTTGTCTTTTGGTTACCAATGATGTAGTTCTCGAGTCTTTAAACTTTGTAGATTCTTTGACATTGACGAAGAATCATCTTTAACTTTGAGTAGCCTTTGATTTTGATGAGAACTTTTCATGTGTTGTTGGTATGAGCATGTGGAGAATCTGCACGATCAATCCGCTCCGGAGCTTCCATAAGAAGAAAACATAAAAACAGGTTAGTAATAAGCGGATTCCGGCACTTACAAGTTTGAATTTCGAGGCGCTTAACGACATAGTGTGAAAACACGTCTCTAATTCTCACAGAGGCCGTTCTGAACCGGAGTCCCACAAGTGAGATAACGCGATGTACCAAAATACACCTCTGATTCGGATGAGTCGTTGAGGTACAATCAAGCATCACCCCACGTAGACCGTTTGAGACACACTAAGCGTAATCCACGGGAGTTACCGGTGACTGCTTTGTCGGGCAGCTGATGTTGACCACAGCGGAGTTTCCATTCAATCACCGATGATCGCGGATGTGAAATTTCTCATAAATGTTACGGCGGATTGCTAAGATCTGCGTGGGACTCTAGAATATATCACTGTGCCCTTATTGATGAACAACAAGCGATGTCATGTCAAGTGTTCCTATGAGATCTTTTGATGAATCTCGTGGCTCTATACTCGATTAGTGCATTTTGGTTTCCTAAGCGGAGACTAGGGAGGGTCTCCTTCTCAATACCAACAATCTCTAAGAGAAAGTCGATAGACTATTTAGGGTTCCAGTGAGAATGAAACAAATCCTTTTAAGAGGAATTGAGTGGCTAGGAGGTTTAATGCGGTCGTCACTTTGGGTCCATGACGTCTTTGTCTTCAATACCGGTGTCATCTAGTGACAACCAAGAGTATATGAATTGAACCGGTTTACGCCTAAGGTTGATTATGGAGGGCTATTTCTTTTCACCCTTTTTCATTACATTTCTTCAACCCCTTCTTTCTCCTTTCTCACATTACTCCTTTTTTCAATCATTCCTAAGGACTTCTAATACTAACTATTTGTGATGTCCTTGGGTAGATCCCTCCGGCTCTGGCGGATCATAGGACGAATTTCCTATACTTAGTCACCTTATAACTCCATGATTGTCCTATTGTTGCCATAAAACCATTTTTCTTGAAAATCTCTCAAAATGTTTATGATTGAAAACATGTTTGGAACACTTCGAGAGTTTTATATTTTCAGAAACACTCCCCCTTCACCAGTGGCGGAACTTGAACCTTTTTTATGGGAGGGCCGAAATTCCGAAACACAAGTCCTTATATATTAGAATTCCAAAAAGTTACATGTAAAAGAAAGGCGATAACTACTCCATAGGACCCAAAAAAAATTACAACTTTTCAATACTAAAAATTACAGATGAGCATTACGACCTTTAATGGCTTTAAATTCATCAATTACAGATTTAGAATCAAATTTTTAAGCAATTTCTTTTTCAATGTAAATTACCAAGTTATCTGCAAGAAACTCATCTCCCATCTTATTGCGAAGTCGAGTCTTAAAATCTTCATTGCTGAAAATCCTCTCTCGGTTGTAGCAGTAGAAACTGAAAGTATCAACACTAGCCGAGTCAATCTGTCAAGTACATAATATGTCTCACATTACTTGTTGGATTTTCATAAATTGGTGGTTCTTGTTGATTTCGATTCTGATTAGGCTCGTCTATTGAAGCTTTTTTACGCTTGCTCTCTTGATTTATGGGATCTGAACTAATGTTGTTGGTGGTATCATCAATCTTTCTTTTGATAATAAATGAATCAAGTGTTTGATTTTTAAGTTTTCCCATAACATAACACCTCCTCTCCTATAACACATGAATATGTATCAAATTTACAATTTATATGTGAATTTAAAACATGAATTATGATAGAATTTACATATTTCAGTGAGTTGATTGCTTTGGAATTAAAGAACATACAAGATTAATTCAATGACAAGATAAAAGAAACTAAGAATATTAAATGTAAAGAATCAAACACAAGTAAATGGATAAATCTTTCAAGTTTCAACTAGTTATTGTACTCTTGATGTTGAAAGTTCAAAGAAAAAAATGGGTACCGGTAGGTAAAGAGAGGTAGTACATCAAAAAGAAAGGGTTTTGGTCTGTTGCACTACATATCCTAATATATTTTTGGGGGGGCCGGTAAGGAAATTTACACAAATTACCCTCAAAATATTTTATCACTTACACTATAAACCTCGAAGTTTGGGGGCCGGGACCTCCCACCTCAATAAAAGTCCGCCCGCCTTCACATGTGCTTATAGGTTTTGATGTAATCTGCACATAGGGTAGAGTTCGCACTTTTGAATTGATCGACTTTAAATGAACAAGACCGATTCGAGACACGTTTACATCACTATAGAACTAGCTTGAAATTATTACCCGTCCTGGTCAAGTCCATATAAAGTTTCTCGAGATGGTACATGATTCTGAATTTGATTCCCGTCAATTCATTGGTTCCGTCTGAGTCGAGCTCAAGCATGAATGTGGAACATTTTTGTTTTATACTCCCCCTTTAATAAAGCATAGTCAATTAAAGGGTTTTAGAGGGAGTTATCTTGAGCACAAAGTATTTTGAAAGATTTTGAAAATCTTTTTGAACAATCTTGAAAAAGCGCTCAAGATGATGATGATTTCTCACCAGTTTTAAATGTAGTGCACTGAGGCGTACACTAGTGATTTTCACTAAAAAGCACGAGTTTTGATTTGAAAAAGTAATCAAAAGTCATCATTTCGGTCCGGGTTTCGTACTGATGTATACGAAAGCCATTATTGAAGAAATTTTTGAGAAACGACATGTTTTAGAAAACATTTAAAGAACTCTCGCTCAAGCATCTGTACATGTCTGTATCATTGTTGAATGACATTTCTAGAAACGTACAGAATATCGATTATACAAGAGACATGTTGTAGGAAGAATATTTTTGGATTTTTGAAATTCTAATGTTTTTGTATTTTTTGAAAGTTTTATATTTTTATATTTTGCTTTTGTTGGTTTTATAAAAGAAATGGAAAATCAAAGATAGAAGATAGAGAGAATGAATAAGAAGAGTTTACTGAATTGGAACACTCGATGAGTCGGGTTCGAGATATTTGATTCACTGCAACCAAAGGCGAAGAGATTTCACAAATAACGATGTTAGAAGTATTTGATTCATCACTCGAGGGTGTTCACTATCAATGGTTGTAATGGTTTCTACTTCCTTATCCCGATGATTGTCACTATTATACGTGTTGGTGCAAGTATCAAAAATCTTTCATGTGGAATCCATCTAAGACCTACTTTGTTGAAAACTTTGCCCGTGGGTTTCCAACTAAGGTAAGATCAAGGAGTTGTTTTCTTTTCGGATCTGATGGAAGACTCATTTTGGAAAAACTACGTCTGAAGAGATCGTCCTATTAGGTGTCTTTTGTTTGTCTTTTATCAACGGGCTTGTTTCTATTTGGTGTCTTAGTGGATTGTGCCTTGGCACGAATTATCTTTCTTGAGATATTGTGAGACACATGCATCATGATTAGTGAAAAGACACATTTTTACATGTAGTATGCATACAAATTCAATATTGTTTAAAACAATGACTTTAACTTTGTCACTACAGGTCTTTTGAAATTGATTCTTGTTCGAAAAAGACTTAGAATTCCTAGTGTTGTTTTCTAAGGGCATAACATTTTCTTTTGCTAACTACTCTTAGATGCAAGCCAATCCCTAGTCTTTTGTAGAGAGTTCCTAGGTAATGGTTTACTACTACTAGCAGTACCTTGAAATCTTGTATAATTCATCACCCTAGATGTTGCACCCAAAATTCCGTCTTTTCGAGTTTGTGCCTTTTTCTAGCTTCTTCTAGATAGTGATTTTGGACCATGTTGTTAGAACCAACGGATTCTTTAACTGGATTTTTGGTCACATTCCGTGTACTAGGCTTAGAAATGCCATGTGTAATCACTTTTGGTGTTTCAGCAACTGCTTTTCCTTTTTCAAAATCTTTGATAATTCTCTTTTTAATAGGCAAGGACTGTGGAGTGAAGGTTTTTGACAAATCAATTTTCTCATTGACTTTTGGAGGAGGCTGAGAAATAGACATTTTTTGTTTGAAAACCGGTTTGGGAACATTTGTTTTCTCCCCAGTCAATGGTTTTGCAAACTTAGTATCCACAGTCTTCCCTTTTAGACATTCCAACTGAGCTCTCAAAAGATCATTTTGCTCTTGCATGTCCTTGTAGGCACGCTCATACGATAGTTTGTCATACTTGCATTCCTCTATTTTTCGATCAAGTTGTTTAAAATAGGACACGTTTTCTTTTTCAAGTTTTTCAAGAGCTTTTTCGTATTTTGAAACAATTGCGGAGGTCTCAGACTGGAGTCTTTCATGATCTTCAACAAAATATGTTTGTAAGATAATGGACATGATATCGGTGGTCATAACATCTTCGAAGAGAGAATCATTTAGATTTTCCAAAACTTTGATGTGTTCAACACTTTCATTAGCTTGCTTTACCAGGGATTTGTGGTCCTTGACAAAGTCAACTGTTTCTTTCAAAAATGCTTGTTCAAAATGAATTACCCTTGCACTGATGGCATTCAGTTGAGGGGCAGTTTGAGTTTCAAAAAACTTTCTTTGTTCGATGTTAAAACTAGAGAACCCGTTGTTAGGTGTAATAGTGGTTTTAGTTTTAACGGTCTCTTGAAGATCCGCAATTCTGGTTTTGACATTTTCTAAAATACTTCTCGCATCACTTGTGTTAAAAGGATTGTTAGAAGACATTTGTTCAATATTCGAAAGAGAATTTGAGACAACAACTGGTTTTGAAACAGATTTTGAAATAGGTGTTGACTCTTTGTTTGAAACACTGGATGTGATGGAAAACTTTGACTTTTCTTTTTGATTAACAAAAGTAATTCCGTTAATTTTGTTCCATTTGTTATAATCAATTGGTTTGATTTTCGGATTTTTTTGTTTCATTTTTTATCTACTCTCCTCAGATAGTTCTAACGTTTCAAGAGAATCACGAACAGTTATGGGTTCATGCAAAGGTTTTCCATTATTCAAAACATTATGTTCTTTCTGAGCTTTCTTGAGGAAACAAGGAGGTGAGTTACCAAGAGCCATTTTTTGTGTTGTATGAAAATACAGATTTATTTGATTAATCAGCATATTAGTTGATTTAGCTGAATGACCCGTTGTAACAAGCAAATTTTCCAATTTTTTGATTTTTTCATCTTTATCAAGAATTTCATCAAGAAGAGAATATTCTCGTTTTAAAAAGTTTGAAATCAACTGTTTCTTCTCTTTTTCAAGATCAGAGTAAGTTGCTTTTTGTTTAGAAAGTTGGTTTTTAAGTTCAGAAATTTCCACGTTTAAAGATTTAATTTTCAAGTTCAAATTAACATCAAGCGTGTTATACTTGATTTGCAATTGATTTTCTCTTAAAACGGAATCTCGATAACCAATTTCTAATTCTGACTCCTTGTTTTTGTGAAATTCAAAAGCTTTTGCGTTCTCCTTGTAACTCTCAAGCTCAGCGGTCAATTTAGCATTCGCGGCCTTAACTTCGCGATTAACCGTTCTAACTTTCTCAATCTCAATACCACAATTATTGATTAATGTTTCAAAATAAGCACGAGTTTCCTCATCATTAGCATCATTCTGTTTACCTTGTCCTCCATTAGGATCCATATATGGAGTTTCAGAGTTAACATTGCTATTAACTTGCTCACCCACATATGTGTCATAATAAGTTTCGGGAGACACAGAATGTGGCTTCTCATGAGTAAACGAATTAGCAACATTACTATAATTTGGTACCTCATTGAGTGGATCTGTGTCATAGACAGGAGGTGTGTCAAAAGTAGCACTTGATGTTGTGTCCTGCGGGTTGACTGTAAGACAGTAGCTTGCATTATCATTTGCTTTCTCTGCCGTCACCGGATACGTAAATTGTATTCCTCGTGATCAACTCTATTCCCAATTTTTCTTTCTTTGCTAACATCACCCTGTACTTGAGGTTACGGTAGCATCTTGAACCGACGATACCTCAATCTTGGCTTTGAGGTTCGAGGTAGCATTCGAACCAAGTCATAAAGCAGTTATTCCCATTTTGATATCCCATATTCGATTCACAATCGACCCCGATGTCCAACATATTGTCCCGCATATTGCATCGATTCCCCATTTGTATACCAGTAGCAAATTCAGTTTGATTCCCAATAACATCATCCATGTGTCCTTCTTGACTCATATGAATACTTGGTTGAGAAAAATGCGTATTATGCGATGAAATCCATGGGTTGTTGTTATTCGTTGTAGAGTAACCATCGATGTTTAATGCATTATTGGCGAATCGCAATAGCGCTTGTGACGTAGCTTGTATAACGATCTTGCATAGTTGCCATTGATGAAGGTATGTAATGATAAAGTTGATGTAGGATCGATTCAACGATAAAGGAGTTGTGTTTAATAAGTTATGGACGTTTGATGTTTTCGTGAATCTTACTCGTAAGCCCTGTTCAAAGTCGTAAAATTTTTCTCCCAAAATTTGAAATTCACTATAAAAATCAATTCTAAGGTCGTATGAAAATTTGAGTTATGACAATTTTGACGCCAAATTTGACCGAAAAATTTGAATTGGGTCCAAAATTTTTATTTTGACCAAAATTTTCCAAGTTATACCAAAATTTGAATTTCGCGTAAAAATTGAACGTTTAGTCTCCTCAAAAATTTAAATTTTACTCAAGTTTTCCCGCCAAAAAACTTTTTTTTTTTGGAAAGAAATCCTTAGGCTTAGAGAGAAGAAGTTACGCGCAGGATATGATGATTATGCGTAGGATGCTTAGGCGTAGGTTGCTTAGGCGTAGAAAGACCCTTATGCGTAGGATAAACTTATGCGTAAAACCCAACTTACGCGTAACACGAAAGCTTACACGTAGGAATAGCTTACGTGTAGGAATATCTTACGCGTAGGAATAGCTTACGCGTAGGAGTAGCTTACGCGTAAAATTAGGGTTTTGCCCAAAAATCCTTTAACACTATCACAGTGTAAAAGATATCCAAAAGTCGAAGTGTTCCACAAACTTATCCAAGTGAGGGAAACACTGAGTCACCGTTGAAGCTCGAAGAATCTGCACAAAAAGCTTATGCGTAGAAACTTATGCGTAGGATTAGGGTTTGCTTACGCGTAGGAAGTACAAAAATTCCCAAATCTGACTTTTATGCCCAAAAACCCAGATTTGAATGATGAAACAGCTTCAAAATCACCAAAATCACAAGAAAGTTTTAAACTTTATGAACCACGATGAAATTTGAGCTTATGCGTAAGATAGAACCACGAAATAAAACGAGTATCAAAACGTATCTAAAACCCGTAAAGCTTGAAACTTTTTGCAAGAAACTAAAACTTTAACACCAAATAAACCTTAAACCACAAGAATCTTGAATTTTTGAGTGAAAAAATCAAAGCTTTATGCGTATCAAAGATGTAAAACGTGAGCTTAAAGTACAATACCAAAACTTCAAAACAAACACAAACACTCCTAAACCATTGTTAGGCGATTGATACCAATTGTAAAACCTTACTTTTACTCAACTTTACCACGATACCAACCTTTACCAGACGAAGAACACGTTACACATACAATATATGCGTAAAGATTAAGAAAGCAAAGAAAGAAATAAAGATGGTGACAAGAGATGTATATGCGTATGTTTAGAGAGATAGAGGAAAGAAATGAAAACACTATTTCATATGAAAAACACACACACACACACACTCAAGCACACCCTTCAAATGACATACTTGAGGGGTATTTATAGTAAGAGAGATAATGCCCTAAGGCTTGGCCATGGGCCGTGAGATGGGCTTGGACATGGATTGGGTTACATGAACTTATACAAGGCTATCTTAACTAAACGTCTAACCATTTAGCTTAGCCCAATCCATGAGCCCTTTGACTATTCTAGAACGATATCTAACACACGTTACAAAGTTCCTAAATGTGAATGACCATCACTTCTAATAAAAATTATTAAGGCTAACATATACTTTCTTCACTTTTACCTCAACATTGCATCATCCATTAACTCTTACTCACTCAGTGTCTTTGCACCCACAACAATGAGCCATTCCTTAGTCATCACTATTTACCTACATATCACAAAACACGTCTATAATCATAGAACATACTCAGATAAACACAAAGTATTTACTTTTAACATGAGACAAATGTCACCTTTGAACCAAACAATAAGCCTCTCACGCGTGACAACCCTCTGTGCAACAAGACTCACGTGATGGAGGTACGTGAAGTGTGATTGTGTGTGAGGAAGAAGACCATTACACAAGGTTTATCAAATGTGGTTTGTGACCAAACATCTTTGAACCTCTTAAAGAGTTGGGTATCATGACATTGAACTCACGCCACTCTAAGGTGGCACGATGTTATTCCCTTCCCGACACCAAACTCCAAGCCATTTATCTAGCGTTGCGTGAAAGTGGATGTATATAATTTTTTATTTTTAATCTCATCTTTATGTATATTACTTCCATTTAACTAATTTTCATACAACTTTCTTATTCTTGCTACCAAAAAACACATTCTTGTAACTATGAATCCGAATGATAGATGATTTTAACCATTTGATGCCGATGATGAAAATGACATTTCCTTTTTTTAAATAAGCATATCAGTATCACCAATCGTTGTAACAACAACAAGCTCAAAGTTCACGTACGCATAATTTGATATACCGTGAATGTGATGTTGCTGAAGCATGCTTGTTGGCCTACTATTTTGGTGATAATCTGAAATATCCATAGTACTACTTTAGACGTCTATATCGTATGAGCATAAAACTATTTTTAGAAATAATCGAAGGTATATCTACTTATACTTACGATCCTCTTCCTGGACATTATGAATTATTTAAATTCCGGCTTGATGCTACGAGTCAAATGAGTTTTAGTGTTATTATAAATACACTTCCGCCATACGCCAATTGTTACAGCACAACACCTGATGCATTTGATTAATATTTACAAATGGGTGAACATTGTACACGTGATTGTTTAAAATTTTCACTATGTGCATTATTGATTTGTATATGCCAGAGTTTTAAAAAACACGACTTTAATGACATTCAAAATTTATGTGCAACACATGAGAGGGTTCATAGGCTTTCGAAAATGCTTGAAAGCATTGATTGTATGCTTTGAGAATGACTAAATGTCCGAAAGCATGGCACGGGCAATTTGGAAGAGGTGATGAAAAATATCCAACTATAATGCTTGACGTTGTTGCGTCATACGATTTGTGAATTTAGCATGTATTTTTAAGACGATCTTAACGTTTTAAGTAATTCTTCGTTATTCGACGACCTTATTGATGACATCTCCCATGTGGCTCCGTTTGAAGTAAATGACATATGAAAAAGGGTAATACCTAGCTGACAGGATTTACTCATAGTTGGCAACTTTTATCAAATCATTTACCGTGGCACGAGACGAGAAACATGGATTATTTAGAAGGCGACAAGAAGGTGCACGAAAGGATGTTAAACGAGATTTTGGTGTCCTCAAAAGAACGTTAGGGAATTGAACAACAATCGGCGCGTTCTTGGACTATTCAACAACCTACGAAGTATCATGTACATGTGCATCATATTGCATAACATGATTTTGAAAGATCAAAAGTTTGCGATAAGTGAATTCGACAAATTGTATATTAACATATTTGGATCGAGAGATGCATTGTTTTTTATTTTCGTATTTTAACTTGTATTTTTATTTAAACAAATGAAAAATTGGTTGATATGAAAAAGTGAAAAAAAAACTACTACAGGTATTGTACAAAAGTTAAACGAGCTTTTGGTGTCCTCAAAAGATGTTGGGAAATTGTACAACAATCGGCGCGTGCTTGGACTATCAACAACCTAATCATGTACAGGTGCATCATATTGCATAACATGATTTTGAAAGATCAAAAGTTTGCGATAAGTGAATTTAACAAATTGTATATTAATGTATTTGGATCGAGAAAGTGAAAAAATATAATAAAATGATGAGTTTTGAAAAATTATTTTTTAACTTAAGTGATGAGTGAGAGGGTGTCTTATGTGGATGTGAAAAAATAAAATAAAAATGTTAAGGTTAACGCGGGGATGATGTTTCACTTTGGTTATTGTCACACCCCAAATTACTGCTTTGCAATGAATGGAATTCACGGGATTGATCGTCATAACATCACAATCACAGTTATATTGAACGACCTAAAGTGTCGTTTGGAAAATACATCGTTTGATTTAATAAAATAATCGAGTTTACAAAGTAGGTCCCAAATGTAAATCAACTTGTGCGGAAATAAGTTTGTTACAATTCAAACGATGTTTTAGAGTACATAAAACCCAAGTAAGACGCGTCGTCACCACGACTCCATGATGTGTCCAAATGCATGCCATGAAGTGAATGCCTTAGATACCTGAGATAAAAACATGCTAAAAGTGTCAACACAAAGGTTGAGTGAGTTCATAGAGTTTGTTTTGAAATGTAAAGCCTTTCAAAAATCATTTATGCCGCAAAGGTATTGTAAATCGTTGAAATGTAAAGTCTTTCAAAATCGTTTATGTAGCAAAGGCATTGTAAATCCACCGGTTCAAGTCCCGCCCATACAAAACTTGCAACTGTGTGTTCACAACCCACCGCCAAAGTGTGTAAAGTTTATGTTCAAACAAATCGTCAAATGAATTCACATAATAGTGCATGACTTAATGTATCGATGTTTACTTGACCTAATTATACCAAGACCATCGGTTCATTGAATGTACCAAGACCATCATCCAATGAATATACCAAGACCATCATCCAATGAATGTACCAAGACCATCATCCAATGAATATACCAAGACCATCATCCAATGAATGTACCAAGACCATCGGTCAATGAATATACCAAGACCATCGGTCCAATGAATGTACCACGTAAATACTACGTATGGCCAAACTGCACTACGCATGACTAAGCATTTCAATTCGCTAAACATGTAATTTGCAAATAGTCATGAATGCAATAAACATTATTGAGCATGTATCTCCCCCAAAGAGTTTAATAACAGCATTAATACAAGAAAAGTGGGGCTATGGAACTCACGGTAATCCATAAAAGTTAATGTACTTGTGAAAGTAAAGGAAAACAATTTGAGCATGTATCTCCCCCAAAACAGTTATGTAAACAAGTAAAAGCAGGGGCTATGAAAACTCACTTGGATAAACTGGAATAACGGCAAAAGTGAGTACACTGAGGTTTATAATGTAATGCGTCAACCGGGACCTATTATCAATGATATGATATGTCATGAGTGGCAATGTAATGTTATGCATGCACTTCGTATGTTATTTATACCATTTACGGGTTTTGAAAATATTACTCGTCGTCGAAAAATACTCTTTTGACGTCTTGACCAATCAAAAATGACTTTACATGTTTTTACGTCAAAATGTCATCCTACAATGGTTTTATAATGATTTTTGGTGAAATTACCATTTTTCGTCGCAAAACAATGTCGTCGGAAAAATCATGAAATTAACAAAAATGACTCCGGAAAAGTGGTCTTAAAATGGTGTACGTCGATCGTTAGAGAACGAACTCGACGGTTTTGGAAAGTTTGTATCGATATCTAAAAGTTTTAGTTCAGGAGTTTTCGTTCAAAAGGTCTCGATCATAAAGATATCAAAGGCTAAAGATGGTGGTTTTACAAATGTTGTGCGAGAAAATGAGTTTCGCCAATGTTTGAACATCCGTAAATAATTCACTATGACTCCGCTTGACAAACGGCTTTTGTTTTGAAAAATATGGCCGATGAACTTGATTTTACTAGAAGACACTTTGTTATAAAAGTTTTGCATCATGGTAAAAAAAACGCCGCAAACATGGACGATATAGCTAGTGAAATACTTGTAACGTAGAAATAATATAATTTTCGAAATTAATATTTACGGCAACTTTATGAAAACGCCATATATTTGTCGTTTTAACTCCGTTTTCACGTAAAATATGTCCTTAGCCGTATCAAGTAAACTAATATATTTTTGAGAAGTCGAAATAATTTGTGAAGCTTAAGGCTAGTTTTGACCCGAAATATGTAAAACAGCAAGCTGAGTTTTTAGAAAATAATACTTTTCGTCGCCAAACTTTAAAAATTCACCACGGCTTCGTTATAACTCCGCTTTTATCCGTTCAAAAGGCCACGGATTTGTTTTAAAGTATATTTTCTAATTATGAAGGCCAAAATGTCGTACCATCAGTGGGTTTTCCAGAAATTCGTTTTAAGGACAGAACACAAAATATAGTTTACGAAAATAGTTTTCTCGGACAAAACCTATTCTAATCCCTTCAAATCAACTCCACAACTAATCTAATCCTACCATACACCTTCTTAGGGTGTCATGGGTTCCTAATCACCATCAAGACCAAAAAATACCATGGGAGTAATTATAGGATGACCATATTGTATATATAACTTAAGAATCAAGAAATAAATGGTATAAACTACATAACATGCATATAAGCTCCAAAATGATAAGAAACTTATGAAAATGATAAGGAAACTTAAAAATGACAAGAATATGCTTACTAGTGCAAGTGAAGAGGTGTAGGTAACAAAGGATTAAACTTAAATATCCTTGGTTTTTATTTCAAAACCATAAAAAGGATATAAACTAGATTGTAAACACTCTTGATTTTGCAAAACTCTTGATCCCTTGGTTGTTCTTGATGTGGCCGGTTTTGGAGACCCAAAAGGAAGAGAGAAATAATTTTCTTTTCTTAACTATGTGAATGAGAATGAAATGAATGTGAAATATGAGATATGTAGGACTTTTTGTACAAGTGAATTATTAGAAAAACACAAACCTTACATCATTAAATGGGTACCCTCCCTTGAACCGGATTTTGGGGCTTCTTGTTCCCCTAGATATATTTTTTTTTTTATCAAAATGTTTACTTGTATATTTTGTGTAAACTTGTTAAATAAAATGTGTAGGTAGTTGTAACTTTGGAAGGTAAAAGGTAGTCTTTAAGTACAAGTAAGTTTTTATTAGTTCAAAATACAATGTAATGAGTTGATAAAATTTGTAAAAATACTTTCCTCGTGAAATTCGGGTGATAAAATAATTATCGTAAAATTTTAAGAAAAACGACGTAATAATTAAATTTTAACGATTACAATACCAAATAAATTTGAAACACTAGGAAAACTAAAAATATAGTTTTTATAAACTAAATGTAAGTTTAAAAATACCTCGGGATCATTTTTGAAAGTAACGGGTTAAATAATCAAAATAAAAACTCACGCGATAAAAATTATTAAACATAAAAATTACGCGTTGAAGGGTGAAATGAAATGTCGTGAATGTACTAATGAGATGCACATGATGTCAATGAAATGTAGACTACTCATAGTCCATATGAAATGTACGTGATGTCATGATCATGAATTCGCCGCTAAACCTCCAAGGTTACGCGAATTTGAAACAAGTAAACCAAGTTTACTATAAATGTTGAAATAATGAAACATGAATCGTGTCAAGAAATGATCTGAAAGTACGGGTTGTCACATTCGCCCATCAAAAAGGAATTCATCCACAATTCAATCGTTGTTAGTCTATCGGGTTTAGGGTTTGATGTGGCAAACTTTCCCATTCCCGAGCAAAACTCTCAAAGACTTTTGGTAACCGATTTTACTTAATCTCACAACTCATCAAACAAGAACTGTCATGAGATTAGGCTAAATCGGTTTAGGTAACAACTTGTTTCTAGCTCGATCTTTGCAACTCATCAAACAAGAACTGCACGCGGATCAAACTGAAACAAGTGGTTTGAAGAAAATCTTTGAAAATTTGGCTCGATTACGGAATTGCTTACTCATATGAGACTACTACTCCTTCATTGCATGATTCTTCCCGAATTAGACATAGGTGATCGGGCTATGTATAATTTAGGAGTAACTATGCAATGCTTGGACTAATCGACTCATATGTTGTTTGGTGTTGAGTCAACGATGTTAAAATTGTGATGAACATCGAGGAGAGAAGACATGGAGATGTGTCGTTAAAATGATAGTTAAAGTAACAAGAATAAAGACCCACGTAAATGATAACAAATCGGAAAGAAAATAAAGTACGATAGATGAGAATATTTTACAACGGGTAGTTTAGCAAAAGTAGTACATCTTAGGTTATAAAGTTTGAATACGATGAAAGACGTAAACTTAGTACAACGTAATACAATAGGAGAAATAAGACTGCTAGTTTCGAACTTCTTGCCTTCCGCGTCGTTGATACCTTGACGAGTTCCTTCTAACATATATACATTCCATGAGCACCTTCGACTTGTTGACCTTGTTTTTGAGGACATTAATTCCGATAGTGTCCTTGCTCCCCACATCCGAAGCACGTGACTACGGCTTTGCCTTTACTGATCCTTAGCAAGGTGTCCTACTTTGTGACAGCTAAAGCATATACCACATGGACCATTATGATGTAGCGTGCATTGGCGGCATCGTGGTAAGTTTCCTGCATAAACTCTTCCCCTTGTTGGTGCAGCAACATAGACCCTGGCGACTTCTTGTCTTCTATTATGTTGTTGGTGATGGTTAGTGTTACGGTTTTGGTTGTTGTTGTTATAACCTCCTTGGTCGTCTTCCCATTTTCTTTTGTTGGGGTTGATTTGGTTATCGTCGTTGTAGTTGTTGTTTTGGTTATTGTGGTAGTTGGTGCGGTTGTGATTGTTGTTGATGGTGTGATTGTTGTTATTGTTGTGGTGGTTATTGTTGATAATGTTTTCCTTTTCACAACTTGGGCCATGAGTATTTGAGTAATCTGGTAGATTCTTCAATGGTTTGTGGATCGAAAGAAGTTTCATCTCTTTGGATATTTTGTGAAAGTCCTCCAATGAAATTTTTCAATAGTTTCTCCTTGTCCAAACCATAGTGGACAAAGAACGATCAACTCTTGAAACCTTTTGATGTAAGCAAGTCTCGCAGTTTCAAAGCAGATTGCGGCCTCGATAATAGTAGCTATTGTCGTTCGTTCTTTTCAATCCTTAATGCCTCGCTACACTATCCCTTACCAACTTTTGAATAGCCGCTTGAGTCATTTCAGGTGTAGCTTTCTTCGGTGCCATATCTTCTTCAAAACAATAGGAAATGTGAGACGTAGCAAAATCCGATGTTAATAATAAACGCTCCAAAGAAATGTGATAAGAAATGATAAATTTGAGGTTATTTTTCAAAATGATCGGCGGGTTCCAAAAAGATGGGTTATGATGTGTTGTAAGTGCTTCAAATGTATGATGGTTTAGTGACTTAATGTGTGAATAAAGTGTAACTCGACACGTTAGTGGTGAAACAAAGGAGTGAGAGTGACTGTGCCGTGCTTAAAGGTTCATCTCGGCATTCGACGTTATCGGTGATGAGTCGATTGATGTGAAAATTGTGATAGGGAATGACAAGGAATTCTCCACGTTAGAGTATGAAGAAAGAATAATGGAATGGGTATTTAAGGGCATCCATGTGGCAATCGATGTGAAATGAAAGTGAATAACTCGAAAAATGTACGTAAAAACCGCATGTAAAGTGAACATGCACTTGTGATGAAATGATGAGATGCTATGATAATGTAGTTATAGTCTAGGGTCAATGATGCAACCTAGTTCTCTATAATCAAGCTCGATGCCAATGTCACACCCCAAATTACACATTTTTGCAAATGGAATGGAATTCACGGGATTGACCGTCATAACATCACAATCACAAGTTATATTGAGCGACCTAAAGTGTCGTTTGGAAAATACATCGTTTGATTTAATAAAATAATCGAGTTTACAAAGTAGGTCCCAAATGTAAATCAACTTGTGCGGAAATAAGTTTGTTACAATTCAAACGATGTTTTAGAGTACATAAAACCCAAGTAAGGCGTCGTCACCACGACTCCATGATGTGTCCAAATGCATGCCATGAAGTGAATGCCTTAGATACCTGAGATAAAAACATGCTAAAAGTGTCAACACAAAGGTTGAGTGAGTTCATAGAGTTTGTTTTGAAATGTAAAGCCTTTCAAAAATCATTTATGCCGCAAAGGTATTGTAAATCGTTGAAATGTAAAGTCTTTCAAAATCGTTTATGTAGCAAAGGCATTGTAAATCCACTCGGTTCAAGTCCCGCCCATACAAAACTTGCAACTGTGTGTTTCACAACCCACCGCCAAAGTGTGTAAAGTTTATGTTCAAACAAATCGTCAAATGAATTCACATAATAGTGCATGACTTAATGTATCGATGTTTACTTGACCTAATTATACCAAGACCATCGGTTCATTGAATGTACCAAGACCATCGGTCCAATGAATATACCAAGACCATCGGTCAATGAATGTACCAAGACCATCACCCAATGAATATACCAAGACCATCATCCAATGAATGTACCAAGACCATCAGTCCAATGAATATACCAAGACCATCAGTCCAATGAATGTACCACGTAAATACTACGTATGGCCAAACTGTTACTACGCATGACTAAGCATTTCAATTCGGCTAAACATGTAATTTGCAAATAGTCATGAATGCAATAAACATTATTGAGCATGTATCTCCCCCAAAGAGTTTAATAACAGCATTAATACAAGAAAAGTGGGGCTATGGAACTCACGGTAATCCATAAAAGTTAATGTACTTGTGAAAGTAAAGGAAAACAATTTGAGCATGTATCTCCCCAAGCAATTATGTAAACAAGTAAGCGGGGCTATGAAAACTCACTTGGATAAAGCGGAATAACGGCAAAAGTGAGTACACCGAGGTTTATAATGTAATCGTCAACCGGGACCTATTATCAATGATATGATATGTCATGAGTGGCAATGTAATGTTATGCATGCACTTCAGATGTTATTTATACCATTTACGGGTTTTGAAAATATTACTCGTCGTCGAAAAATACTCTTTTGACGTCTTGACCAATCAAAATGACTTTACATGTTTTACGTCAAAATGTCATCCTACAATGGTTTTATAATGATTTTTGGTGAAATTACCATTTTTCGTCGCAAAACAATGTCGTCGGAAAAATCATGAAATTAACAAAAATGACTCCGGAAAAGTGGTCTTAAAATGGTGTACGTCGATCGTTAGAGAACGAACTCGACGGTTTTGGAAAGTTTGTATCGATATCTAAAAGTTTTAGTTCAGGAGTTTTCGTTCAAAAGGTCTCGATCATAAAGATATCAAAGGCTAAAGATGGTGGTTTTACAAATGTTGTGCGAAAATGAGTTTCGCCAATGTTTGAACATCCGTAAATAATTCACTATGACTCCGCTTGACAAACGGCTTTTGTTTTGAAAAACATGGCGATGAACTTGATTTTACTAGAAGACACTTTGTTATAAAAAGTTTTGCATCATGGTAAAAAAAAACTGCCGCAAACATGGACGATATAGCTAGTGAAATACTTGTAACGTAGAAATAATATAATTTTCAGAAATTAATATTTACGGCAACTTTATGAAAACGGCCATATATTTGTCGTTTTAAATCCGTTTTCTACGTAAAATATGTCCTTAGCTTCGTATCGAAGTAAACTAATATATTTTTGAGAAGTCGAAATAATTTGTGAAGCTTAAGGCTAGTTTTTGACCCGAAATATGTAAAAACAGCAAGCTGAGTTTTTCAGAAAATAATACTTTTCGTCGCCAAACTTTAAAAATTCACCACGGCTTCGTTATAACTCCGTTTTTATCCGTTCAAAAGGCCACGGATTTGTTTTAAAGTATATTTTCTAATTATGAAGGCCAAAATGTCGTACCATCAGTGGGTTTTTCCAGAAATTCGTTTTAAGGACAGAACACAAAATATAGTTTACGAAAATAGTTTTTCTCGGACAAAACCTATTCTAATCCCTTCAAATCAACTCCACAACTAATCTAATCCTACCATACACCTTCTTAGGGTGTCATGGGTTCCTAATCACCATCAAGACCAAAAAAATACCATGGGAGTAATTATAGGATGACCATATTGTATATATAACTTAAGAATCAAGAAATAAATGGTATAAACTACATAACATGCATATAAGCTCCAAAAATGATAAGAAACTTATGAAAACGATAAGGAAACTTAAAAATGACAAGAATATGCTTACTAGTGCAAGTGAAGAGGTGTAGGTAACAAAGGATTAAACTTAAATATCCTTGGTTTTTATTTCAAAACCATAAAAAGGATATAAACTAGATTGTAAACACTCTTGATTTTGCAAAACTCTTGATCCCTTGGTTGTTCTTGATGTGGCGGTTTGGAGACCCAAAAGGAAGAGAGAAATAATTTTCTTTTCTTAACTATGTGAATGAGAATGAAATGAATGTGAAATATGAGATATGTAGGACTTTTTGTACAAGTGAATTATTAGAAAAACACAAACCTTACATCATTAAATGGGTACCCTCCTTGAACCGGATTTTGGGGCTTCTTGTTCCCTAGATATATTTTTTTTTATCAAAATGTTTACTTGTATATTTTGTGTAAACTTGTTAAATAAAATGTGTAGGTAGTTGTAACTTTGGAAGGTAAAGGTAGTCTTTAAGTACAAGTAAGTTTTATTAGTTCAAAATACAATGTAATGAGTTGATAAAATTTGTAAAATACTTTCCTCGTGAAATTCGGGTGATAAAATAATTATCGTAAAATTTTAAGAAAACGACGTAATAATTAAATTTTAACGATTACAATACCAAATAAATTTGAAACACTAGGAAAACTAAAAATATAGTTTTATAAACTAAATGTAAGTTTAAAAATACCTCGGGATCATTTTGAAAGTAACGGGTTAAATAATCAAAATAAAAACTCACGCGATAAAAATTATTAAACATAAAAATTACGCGTTGAAGGGTGAAATGAAATGTCGTGAATGTACTAATGAGATGCACATGATGTCAATGAAATGTAGACTACTCATAGTCCATATGAAATGTACGTGATGTCATGATCATGAATTCGCCGCTAAACCTCCAAGGTTACGCGAATTTGAAACAAGTAAACCAAGTTTACTATAAATGTTGAAATAATGAAACATGAATCGTGTCAAGAAATGATCTGAAAGTACGGGTTGTCACAGTTATAGCTAAGGCTGAGCATCGGGCCGCTCCCGACCCGAATCCCGACAAGCCCGAATCACGACAAGCCGGCAAACACAAATCGAGTCCCGACCCGATTAAGCTCCGTTCGGTTTGATCGGTTTTGTTTGTTGTTTTTTGGTTTTCGGCCCGTTCCGACCCGATCCCGACAAGCCCGAATCCCGACTAAACGGAAAAAACAAACCGAGTCCCGACCCGTTTGAGATCGGTTTGGTTTCAGGACATGATTCGGGACTCGGGATCGGGACAGGATTCGGGAGTCGGTCGGTTTTACTCACCCCTGCCCCTAGTTATAGCCATGGTACGGCTCTTAGAGCACTCCCATTCATAACACCATAACACCAATAACAATGTCCACGTCAGCGCCACATCAGCTTTAACATTTAACATTAACATCCCCAAAAAACACCCACAACCATAACATCTCAATAACATCAATAACACCAATAACATTTCATATTTTCAATTTCAACCCCTAAACTAAAACAAACACTTCATTTATTAAACTAAAACAAACATTTCATTAAAACTAAAACATATTACAATACGAGATTAAAAAAAAATAAAAAATACAACGAAATTAAAAAAAAAAAAAAAAAAAAAAAAAAAAAACACGCAAATAAACGTTACAACAAATTAAAGGAAATAACGAGAATACGATCTCATCGACGAGGTTTCAAGTTATATTTTTGATGATTCGATCTTTTAAGTCATTGATCCACCGCACGACCATTAGATCTTGCCCTTCAAGATATCGTCATCAAAAACTTTATCTCTTCCAACCTTGTAATTGTGAGATCTTTTTCTGCGCGACCCGATCGCGCCGCTTGAGACTTCTCGTTTCAAACGATACTCGTTGCCATAGTTTCGTGAAATAAGTTGACGAGCTCGTTCCTCCAAAGCTTGTTCCCCGAGACTTGTTGTAGTCTCGGATCTTGCTTTCTTGGTAGCACGTTTCTTTCCCATGGGCGTGGTTGTTCATCATTACCAAACAAAGCCTCGTTTGTTTGGCTTGGGACTTCGGGTTAAATCAACCGGTTCGGCGTCCCATTTCTTATAATGACGCAAAACCTCCCAAGCGTCTCGAGACCAAACAATGCTCATCTGTTTTCCTCACGATACCATTGCTTTGCCCGTTTCATCACATCCACCTCACTTTCCCCGCTTCGTTGATCCCATTGCGCACGTATGTAACAAGAGTTGAACTTTGTGCATATCCCGTTCAACGTTTTCCATTTGCTTGACATCATGTCCTTGGTGCGCCGTTGAAAGTTGAGTCTATTGAACTCATTTCGACCCGATACCAAAACGTATCTCTAGGTTGGCACTTTCCAACTTTTGGATCCTCCGAAACAAACTATGTAACATCTTGCAAGTAATGCTTCCTCTTGAATTCCAACGCCCGATGTGACAACCTCCTCATCGAATCAATTGGTTTGGGCTCGGGGTCTTTGGATTTTTGATTTTAAGCTAACACGACATTTTCCTTTTTTGGAGGAGATGTGGGTGTCTCAAAGAACATCTTGTGTTTCAGTTTGTGATTGTTGTGATTGTTGTGTGGTTGTAGGTTTTGAAAGTTGGAGTTTAAGGTGCTTTGTTGGTTTTGTTGTTGCCAAAGCAGTAATGTTTGATGTTGTTGCCACATTTCTTGGCTCGAGAAGCCTAGTGTGTTGGGGTTTGAAGATGAACCCGCGTTCGGGTTAGATGATGAACCGGGTTTGAGGATTCCACCCACCACCGAAGATTTAGGAAACTATCGTCGTTGCCTCGACATTGTTTTTTGCGATTAATCGAGTTGAAAGATTGAGAGTATTAAGAGGATTTAGTAGTTGAAGTGTGGAAAAAATGGTGTTTTAATTGTGTATTTATAGTGGTAAAAAAAGGTTTTTGATTTTTTTTTAATAAAAACTAGCCGTTAGGGGTGGTTTTGAAATTTTTTTTTTTAAAACTTAACGGCTAGTAGCCGTTAGAGGGACTTGAATTGAACATTTTTTGAATTTTTTTTTCAGCGCTTAACGCGCGTTATAGTGGTAACGCAAAGGGACCAACGGCGTTAACATTCAAACTTTCAAGGGTGTAACGCCGCTAACGGCGTTAAAATGCCGATAACGGGCGTTACCCCGTTAACAATGGGAGTGCTCTTAAATAAAAGAGTGAACTTTGTATGAATGTTTGTTTGTGTCCGTTGAGATAGCTATAAACCACACCAAAATCGAATCAAGAGTCACGACGGTAATCATCACTCTTTTACCAACACTACACTCAACAGAAAGGGCCTGTGATACAATTCTGGACCACATCATTTGTAAACAAGGTGACAGTGGTCGTGCCCACTCTAAATTAAAACTACAAAATATTTATAACTAAGCAGGTAAACTTTGTTGCTTTCGAAATGTTAATTTTTCTATAAAACAAACATGCATTATATGTTTAGAAGACAAGCTGTTAATTCATGCGTTATATTTAGCGTTTGAACTTATGTATAGGTTAAATGAGAAAGATGTTCGGTGAAAAGAAAATAATGAAATAAAAATGGTGAGAAAAAATTATAGCCATCAATTTCAATTAAGTGGTAGAAATGTAGTGGAAAATGTATTTATTTTTGTAAATGCGTCTGAAATATACAGTTGTGATCCCTTCTCACTATTCTTAATTTAATTTTATTTCTCATTTGATACTAATTTAGGCTAAATTACCATGTAGACATGATTTTACCAAAAGACAATTTATGAGAACATCTTTGATGATAAATACATATCGTTATCAAGGCTCCTTCTGAGTTTTTACGGCCCTAAGCGAAACTCAAAATGAGGCTCTCATCAAAAGCATCACTATTTTATAAGATACAATGCAAACTAGTTATATTAAAAACGTTATACTTGATGCATTTAATCTAAAAACTACAAGGGTCTATACGATAAACACATATATGATCTACCAAGACAACTACTAATCTCCTGTCGTAAAAGAAAAAATAATACATAAAAGATCACTAAAATATACACACTAAGCACTATGATAAATAATATGTCTAACTTAAATATTTATAAGTATGCATGTAATTACATCCGCAAACTTTTGTGGATCTTCAAATTTTCGAAGTTTTTTGTACGATCGTCCACCTCGATCACCCTGAATAACGGCATTAATTGTTATATACATGTTTGCATTTCTAAGCCAAAATACATGCCGGTATAATTGATACCCCGTATTTCAGTTTGATGATGAAGTTGTCATAAAATCCATAGTAAAAAATGTACAAAGATCTAAAAGAAATCCAACAAAATCATGTTGAATTTCAAAGTACAAAAAGCAAGTTAAAAAGTTATGTGAAGAGTAGCTAGGCTGTCACTGAAAGTCTGAAGATGCAGTCTTTTCGCCGTCGAAGCGTCCGTATTCGCCACACTAGTCAAACGCTCTACTACTCCTATATAACGCCACCCGTTAAACTCCATTAACTCGACGTTAAGTTCGTACAATCCTGTTTCAGCTTTTCACCAACAAAAGAAAAAAAAGTAGCTTCTATCCTTGTCAAATCTAAGGCATGACTTATAATTATTGTCAAATATTTTTCTTTATCGTAAGAAGATTGATAAGAAATGTTTTGAAAGTGTTTTTTTTTGTCAAACAAAGAATTGATAAATTACTTTACTAAATAGAGTCATACCTTGTTTTTAGAACAATTTCATCTACAATTTCTATGAAAATAAGACTACATTGCTTGAAAAATATTGTTTTTCTATATACATGCTTTAAAATGGAAATATTATTAGTTAGATAAAAGAAATCATAAGAGCCTTTGAACCTATGTAAGAGACCTTTTATTTATCGATGTGTTGCTTAATGGAGTTAATTGTCACAACCTGGAACAATGGCTTGAAACCAACTTCCTCCATTATATATAATATGATTTATTTTCCAAAAAAAGATAAATAAAAGATTATACAACAACATTTTTCATTCAAACACCCTCCAACACAAACTTAATAATAAACCGGCTATTATAAAATTGAATTCAAACCAATCACATATATACGGCACTCTTGAATCCGTAAATTATAAGAATTATCAATTAAGCTCATATTCGAGATATACTTACATTATTTTCAGCCCATTATGATTTAGCTCATATTTATCGCTTTGACCCATTAGAAACAACGTATAACTTGAATCGACCCGGTTTTAGTTTGTCCAAAACCCATGTGTACATGGAAGGACCTCGTGTTCATCTCAGCACCCTCTTTCTTGAAACTTTCAATCATATACAAAGATTGTGTGAACTAAATAATTATAGTGGGGTGTGTGTGTGGGCGCATATGTCAGAGGCCAATGGTGGGGGTACGGGTAGGTGCTTAATACAAAGATAACAACTCACCATTTTATCTGATTTAGGGTTTCGTCTATGCCATTTTGGTATAGCCCAACGTCGTTGCACATAAAATGCATTATTTCCACTTCCCAAAATTGCAACTACACAAACATGACTGTTGCGTTTTTCTTGAAAAAAAGCGAATTTTTAACTGAGGTGAATTAGTTAGTGCATGAATTTAAACAAACCTTATGTGGTGTGGGAGTTTTCGCCCTCAAATTTTAGTGTCATGTAAGGTACATGTATATCCGGGTCAACCCAGCCTAACACGTGCTCAAACTTACCCGTTACCCAAACCTCAAGTAACCCATTACCACAATCTATGCAGAAATGGTGGTGAAAGGAAAAGTGGGTTACCAATCTTTTACTTGTCTCACATGATTTTAATGCTTTTGAGTTTCGACATCACGTGGTGTTTAGAAAATAACTCACCGTCTGCTTGGCATCCAAATGGATCCGACTTGTTGAGTATTAGCCTTGACCACCATCCAACAAATAAGAAGTACATACCTTTGAGACTATATCTCCATTAGACACTTGAATTGTAATTATATGCCAACAAATAATACGTACGTACATAATACTAATGTATCAAGCCTACAAATCCTTTCACTTAAAGGTGTATCTTTGGCATAGTTTTCAAGGCATCTCAATGTATCATAGATTAGAAATTTATTATGAAGTTCAAAGATTTTAGTTTTACCAACTCTTCAAAGAAAGACATGAGCATTTGGAATAATAGACCTGCAATCAACAAACACCATGGAAGAAACATTTATAACATATCTAGAAACCCCCAATTTAATGACTCAAAATTGAAAAAATTAATAGGTACACATGTTAAAGCAAAGAAGCTCCACTTTCAAATAAACTACAAACTATTTACATGATTAGATATAGCTAAGAATACTAACTAATAAATCAGTACAAAACTTGTAGAAATGGTCAAGTTTAAAATTATGTTTTTATAATCATTACCAATCAAAAGAATTAGTGTGTTAGGGATGGCCATGCTAGCATTAGAGCAATTGATATAAAAGTATTTGATTATAGGTCGAAATTGATAAAATCATGTTCAGATATATTTGACACTAAAATGCAGGTGTTGTTGCTATTATTAGCATGTAAAAGTTGATTTAGGCTACAACAGAGAAGCCTAATATTGTTTATTATTAATTTAGTGGCCATTTAGAAGCAACAACCAACTATATATAAAAGTTGAATACATATATAAAAGAGCATGAGCAAAAATAAAATAAAATAAAAAAAGTAGGACAATGTGGTATAGTTTGAATTTTTTTCAACATAGACTTTCATATGAAAAACTGAAGGAAAAAAAAATCTTTCTTGTGAGTGAACCCATATCAAGATTAAAATGTAGAGACGTTAAATAGTCGTGACTGATTTTTTTTTCTTTGGATTGGGAGTGACGCTTCTCTGTTGGAGCAATGAAATCTCTTCATTTTCCTATATGTAAAAAAACAACTATTAGCATATTTATTGAACTCGAGCAAAAAGATCGTGCTTTTTTCTTTTCGCTTATGCACAAGTGAGTTAAAACTCATGATAAACAAACCTCACGAAGAAGTTGATACCTTGCGTTTGAGCCAACATAGCTTGAAATATTTCCATTAACAGTTCAACATGGTTCGCATATTGTTTGCTTATTTAGGAGGGTATATAAACAAGTGGTTGCAGATGCATACGAAAAGCTTCCTAATCGTCTTCTGATAATCTAATCTCGATCATAGGCTACAGAAACCAAAAGTAATTTAGGATAAAATGATGTTTCTTGCTATTATCTTCATTGTTTATCTTATAGTTGATAGAAGAATGTTGAGCATGCTTCTGAAATATGACACAAAGTAAGATTATACCTTTGAATTAATTTCTTTGAGTATAGTACTGGAACTGGATCCGGACATAATTTGTCTGGTGTACAATTGCTGAGTATTCACTCAAGAAACATAAGATTTATTAATGGACATACCAAAAAACATTGTGATTAACATGTATATTCTAGGATATGGCATATTTTATAATGATAAGATAGTGAAGGTAAAAGGTAAACCTCAGCTCTGATTGAATTGTCCGGAAGCATGTCGTTGGGTACCATCAGAAGATAAAGATGGAGATTAAACTGAGCGCATGGCATATCTAGCAAATCGTTTGCATTTGCAAAAAGTCGTCGACTCCATAGAATATGGCCTTAGCTACTTGGCCTTTCAAAAAAATGTTGCAGCAGCCATAATGTTTAATTATGTACCGACTCCATAGAATGACTTTAGATTTGAGTAAAACAGTCCACGCGTTGTTGCGAGTTTTTTTTTCATAAATGTTTTTGGCTGCGTGGCTCTCTTGGTGGTTCGAGTATTGAACTCAAACCACGTGGCCCACATCTTGTGAGCTTTTTCTCTTAGACCGGGACATCAAAGTCCTTAGCCTATACAATTTAGCCTGTTTAACTGTTGCCATTAACTTTGGTTCATATGCTCTTTCGTATTCATCTTCACTTAATTCAGTAATCTCTCTTTGTGTCATCTCGTCTTTGATCAATATTTCGTTTTCATATTCCTTTAAAGCCTCGACCCAAGCATTAGCTTGATCTTCTCACACTGCAATTTGACAGACAGAATATCATTAAATCAGAGTCAATATTAAACATATCTAGATAGCATTAATAGTTTAATTTAGCTAACTATCAGTTGAGGGGTGCTCATCCAAAAATAAGAAGGAACATGTGCCATTTTTTTGGGCAAAACTTTGGTTTTGTATACTTTTTAAAGGTATTAGTTTTAATTGGTGACCCAACCCGACACAAGAATATGATTACAGCCACATGAATTGCCATGGTACATCAACACGTATGAAGTAAGGCTTATGCTCGAATAAAATGAAGTCATTTAAGGGTGTTTATGTACGTGCTATGTTCAAAATGATTATTAAAGTCTGCAAACATAATCATACCAGATGATTGAAGGCCACAATCAAGCTACAAAATAGTATAAACAAAAAGAGAAGGTGGTTATTTCTGCACTATTATAATGATCTGAAAAGTTAAAACATACTTGATTAGACCTGGAAGGCATGTCATTTTCATTGGTTAGCTGGAGCTCATTTCTGGCTTCCTTTGTTGTTCTTTATCATATAATCACAAATTCGCTGCAAAAAATCAAACAAAATGATTTTTCTTTTTTCAAGTTTAAAGCAAATAGCTAATATACCGTCATCCCATCATTGTTATACAAATTTATACTTATACAGCTCTTCTCTAACGGCAATATAACTTTCCAACTCTTCACTTCACATTACGCTGCTATTCTGTTTTGTAGGATTGCTCTACCGCATTCGGATTAACTTCCCCGCTTTTTTTGTTTGAGGGATTTTGTGCACTTTCTCGGGTTTTGAAGAGACAAAGACATAGCCTTTGGCCTTTCCAAATACACTTTATATGTAACAACTCGCAAAAAGAAAACAAACACCCCGATCTTAAAATATAATTGTTTACCTCATAGGCCAAGAGTTGGTATAGATCTTTGTTTTAAAGAAACAAAAGCATTTAAATTCAAATATGCCTTGAGTCAAATCGAAATTTGGATTATGGGTCGTGGGTTTTTCGATCTCACAAAGAGGTGATTTGGTTCTTTGTTAGGGGTGTTTTAGTTAGTGATAGTACTGCTTTTTTCCGCTCTATTAGCCCTGTAAATAATCTTCCTTAGATAATAAAAAAATTAAAACAATAAACGACTATCCTAAGACCACATCAATTACACAATCTAAATAGCCGAGACACGCTTCCGTTTAAAAAATCTAACAAATCCCTACTTAACTATACTAAAATACCATTTCACAAATCAAAGCAACGCTATGTAAATAGTATAACACAACTTGCAATTAAACATACCCTTCCAATCTTAAGCAGCAACACCATCAAGCAGAAAGTAGCAGCAAGCTTCAAGAAAAGAAGAAAGTAGAAGCAATTAAAGAAAACATCGATTGATATGAAATCAGAATATGTTGAGTTACCATGAGGATTATAGGAGCCATATGGTTGAGGAGGATAAGGCGCCACCTGAGTTGGATATGGGGCTGGTGGATAAACGCCTGCATTAGGCGGCCGGTATGGGGATGGTGGATAAGTAACATCATAAACTTATTGTTACATCCCATGATCCCATAAATCCCCTACTCAACGCAGTAACATAAAACAGCATTGTCAACAAACCTGCAGCCTGGCCCTTCTATCTTCTTTGCGTTGAGCAAGTGCTACATGTAGAGGCTTGCTTGCAATCATCTTCCCATTCATCTCAGAGAGCTACGAAATCAGAATAAAAACCAACAACATCATAGTTGCTTAAACAATAAACCCATGTTTCCTTTCTAGATAGGATGATTTACGACATTGTATGCCTTTGAATGCATGTTAGCCCGACTCTTGACCCATCCATTTTTTGTTTATTTCTATATTTTTCCCATTTGACTGTTACCAATTCCATGCATATGGGCCGAGATTGCCACTTCTAGAATAATCGGTGAGAAGATAGAACCATCATTTTCATCGCAAGAAAACATAGTAGTAGGATGTGTTCGAAACCCGTTATAACACCGCTTTGTACCCGATCGAGATAATAGGCTACCAATGTCCGGACGAAGAATAAACCGGACCCCAAACACGTTAGTTACAACCACCACATGTTCCTTTGTTTGAGCATCAATATCAACCCTTTATGAAAACCATGTATATCATGACTTATAGCCATAAGATTTGTCGTGGACTTATAGACTATCTAATACCGTTATTTTTTTGAGAATTACTCGACAGCTCACAATATGTTCATTAAGAAAACAATCACTTTGATGAATAAGAACGACACGATCGCAAAATGATGTTCATTTTAGCAAGGTCGGCTACCAAAGAAATCATCGGGAGGATGGTTTATGAAGACGTGTCACGGATCGGTTGTGGTTGTGTATTCTCGCTGAACGCCGCACCGTAGATATTGTTACCTCGCGCCTTACTTTTCTGTTCCAAAATCAAACAACTTAGCGCTTAACATTCAAGAAAGTTTTCAAGACGTTGAAAAATTATCAATTATCAAACATTGGATGGACATATAGAAATTACTGCTTTTGATAATCATCTTATCAATCAGAAGCTTCCTTGAGAATAAGAATCTCCGATTGACATTTCGTAGTTTGACAATTTCGTTTGAATGGAAGAACTTGCATCATCACTTTTTCATTCTTCTTTGACATCATTTTGACCCGAATCAGTCCCCAATATCTGAAAGTAACTCTTTTTTTGGGGCTCAGTTCGACGGGATTCAGTCTCTTCTTTCATCATACTTTTGGGATTTCTAATCACATCAGTATCATCCTTATTGACATCCATGACCAAACACCAACCTTGGCTACATCCATGACTCGGATGACAGATGCCCTGAAAAAGGAAAAGTAAATATATTAGCTAATATCGCGCAACTTCTGAGCCTATTCGTCATTCAATATCACATATCCTATGAGATATTTTCTTCAAGTTTGTTGAAAGTTATAAATGTTTAATCACAGTTAAGCAATTCAAAGAAATGTCCAACAGCTAGAGACTGTTCATATATAGAAACTCACATAGAGCAACTATCACTTCTGCCGTTGTATGCATGTCTAGAAACAGAACACACCCCGCCCTACATTGAATTTGTATAATCCCTTAATAGTATACACAACTCCTAGTTTCGTAACTCAGAACAAACAAAGAAATATAGTTCTACCTAAGAAGCTAAACCTGTAATTTACGCGCATAATTCATTTTCCAGTGTCATTGTCCTCTAATAATGAACACGATACAAAGAGATAACACAAATGCTTAAAATCATGCCAGAGTTTTGGGGTTCAAGCTCACTTATAGCAAATATAATTTGTAAGAGCAAAAAATTTGGGTAACTATTTAAACATGAGCAGTCATTTTAAGTAGGTCAAAATGGGCCATGGCAGGTTGACCCGCCAACATTTCTTTGCTCACTATTCATTTGAACAAATTTAACATGATCCGCATCGCCTTGAAAACATACAAAAGATAGTATCATTAGTAGCAATAAAAAGGAATCCTATTAAGGCAAACAATACGTAGATGATGAATGTAACCTTGGAGTTGTTAACTCTGAAACCTGTTCGTTATTTGCTGCCATCTTGAACAATACCGACAGCCATATTTCCTTCCATAACATGTTGTTAGATGTTCCTGCATAACCAATGTAACTTGATATCATTATAATTGTATCACTACGTAACTGATATGATTTTAATGTGTAAATTTTACTTGCTTGCAGGGAAGTCACAACAACAAACATGCTCTAAATTAGATAAGTGGGTAAATCCATGAATTCAAATTGATTATTCCTTCTTAGTATTAAGCATAAAAAATTCATAGAAAATGGGTTAAACCAAAAACGTAAACTTAATTAGTGGCATACATTGTTGGTCCTATTGAACTTTCTCGCAAGAACTCCCCGCACCCACTTTCTTAGCGACTGTTTTGACTTAGGCGATTCGACTTTCCAAAGATTGCCTTTTTACCGGATGTCTTACTCTTCTTTGCACCAAGTTAAGCATGTGAGAGAATGCTTTTGCAATGACAATAGAATTCCCAAGATCTAAACTTGTCAACACACTTCCAAGCTCCTCAAGCGCCTTAGGATCATGATTTCCTTCATACTCGGAAAGCTCACATCACTCTTGGACCTACACAACGAAATATTACTACCGTTAATTAATGCTTTAAGTTATCCCTCAAGAGGGTTGTTTGATGTGCATTTTGTGCATGATTATTGTGTCTTCCATCATGATGAAATTTGGATCTAAGTGGTGCATAAAGTCAAGCTATCCAATTTCATCAACAACGACCGCATTCAAACAAATATACATCAAGATGATTCATTAAGAATTCGATGAATACATATACAATTGATGGTAAACAATTTAATCAAGATATACATCGTGAATGCTTTTAAATTCGTAAGGATGAAAAGATATTAATTCATTAGCTATGTAAGTTTGATTTAAAACCTTTTTCACCCATAAACAATAAGGTGAATCCATACTAAATCAGTAATTAAGCTAATGACCTGATTTATTACATCAACATTGCTATATTTCGATTAAATGTTATCAGATCATTAATAATCAAATTCGGGTCAGATTTACTTCAATCTAATATCCAATCCCAAAACACAAATTGGTGATTAAATCAGTCTACTAAGACCTACATAAACTAAACAAAACAATCGTCCTACAGGAATCATACCTGCAAATGGAGGTCAATTTGGGTCTAGGCAATCTACTGAGAAAAGCGGCCTCAAACATAGTTGTGGTTGCACATGCAGTGGCCACAACAGGGTTTATCTCCATGAATTGTCAAGGTAGTGAATGTTCCCTTGTAATGTAGCTATGAGTTCCACGTATCTTTGGCATTGGTCGTAAAAATGTGACATATTACAAAACATGAGGTATTTAGAAAACCCAAAATGATAGAAAATTACATATATATTAAACAATAAATAGTACAAAATTGGCGCCGAGGCATGGTGTTCTCATTCATTGACATGACTCCTCAAAAGGTGCTACATAACAACTAATTCCGCATGATTAGTACTTGTATAACTATAAAGTCTCAACATCTATAACTTTGCCCAGCTTTAGTTGCACAAAATCATATAATCACGAAGACGGCTAGACTTTCAATCATACAGTGACAACTTTAAACACCCTTTTTAAACATGAAATTATTCAAATGAAGTAAATCGTACCTTGTCAATCTACAACTCACCAGCCTGAAGTCAATAGAATGCTGCTCTTAATCTCCCTCACGGTCGTCGTATTTGATGCAATTATCTGAATACCAAATGGTTCAGTTTCTCAACAATGATGTATGTTATAATTTTAACTAATTACATTGTAGATATTAGAAAAAAAAAAAAAAAAATTGGTGAGGTTTAATAAAAAATTCTACATGACACCTGTGCTCACGGAGGTATAGCTTCATGTACTGATGAGAGCTAGAACTTCACATGGGATAGAGGCAGAATCATAGTTTTGTTAACGTTAGAACTCGTAACAAATTACTAACGATATGCATATTGGAGCATGCATAACCTTGGATGAATATTTACCACACTCGAGACTCGATTCTATGAAGCATATGGGATTAGGGTTGGGGTTACGAAAAAGTCATACAATGCCATTATTTTCTTTCATGTACGTTTTATATGTTTGATTTACTATAGGATTCTAATAAAATTATAGCCATTTATATATTATAGTATGCAACATAATTATCAAAATAACTTGTTGCCTAAGTGGTAAACACACAAGTTATTAATGCTACTCTTACAAACAACCCAAGTTCAAATCTCACCATTGTCATTTTTTATAAAAATCGAATTTCACAAAAAAAATATTAAAATTTATATAATTTATACATTAAATCCAAAATTATATATGAAAAACATTTTAAACATTTAATCTAACGAAACATAAATAATTTGGAAAAATTAAAAATAGCCTAAAATTCAAAATTAATTAAATGTCTTCAAATAAAATAAATTTTAAAAATGCTTACATGGAAACAATGTGATGACATGGCTAATAATGAATTAATGGACAATGAGGTGGCGTTTACGTGGCATTATCTACGTAACGCCTCTCGTTATATATATATAGATATATATATATATATAATATAAGAATGATATATAACATATTATATACAAAATGGTGTTTATACAGAAATCTTGATATCAACCATTAAATTGTCTTTGGTTAGTTTTACTCCACCACCTACGTGTGCGCGCCATTAGCGTTAGGAATCTTGATATCAACCATTATATAGGAATCTTGGTTAGTTTCTCTACAATCTTAAAACGGATTCTGTGTAACAGTTTCCCTAAAATCATCTCTAACCATGCTTCTTATTTGGAAAAAATTTAGAGCGTTGCTCAAAATCATAAACAATCAATATTTACTCTTGAATCATCAATTAGGGTAAACTGCAAAAATTGTCCTCGAGTATAGTCAAAATTGCAAATTTAGCCACCGAAAACTACAAATTATGCCATTACTGTGCATGTTTCTATGCAAATTGTGTCCCTCGGCCTAACGATCGTTAAAAAAATTCGTTAGTTATTGTTCTAACCCATGAGAAATGACTATTGTACCCTCGTCTTTAGACTCACGGACATTTTATTTCAAATACTGTTATAACTCTATCCCACTACCTATTAATTTGAACCAAACCAAACTAATTATGATCACAGTAACATTAAGGACATAATTATTAGATAAATTTTATTCCTTTCTTTACCAATTCCATAAGCAATCACCACAATATTTCAAGATTAAAAAATGGCAGGAATCTATTCAAAGAACAAGCCACGTCGAATCACCCATTGTTTCTACATCTACTGTAAGATGAAAACATATATTTGAAATTCATAGATGTTCTAAAAACATATTACATAAACATACTAATAACTGAAATTAAGGCAAATTAAAAGTCAATAAAGCAAACTTAAATTAATACAACCATATCTTGAAAGATAGATAGGAAAGCTTTCATGGCTTTTTCACTCGTTCCTCCATGAGTTGCACGATATAGTTGTTAATCGATATCCACATGTGGCGCGCCTCTTCTTTAAACACGCATAGTTCTTCACGACCCCGAAATTGTAAGACGTTTTGTATTCCTGCCTAGGGATCCAAACCAGGATCATACATATACACAAGAAACCCTAGACTAACATGGGCTTTAGCCCGAACATTAACTTACCAAGCCTATACATGACTATATAGAAATACATAATACTAACACACCCCCACATTTGGAGCGAGAGGACACCGAACACTCAAACTGGAGCGAAAATCCTCAAATAATGCTGATGGCAATCCTTTAGTGAAAATATCCGCAAACTGAAAACGAGAAGGCACATGAAGAACTCTGAATTGACCTGCAGCCACCAAATCCCGAACAAAGTGTATGTCAATTTCAATATGCTTTGTACACTGATGCTGAACCGGATTGGAGGACATGTAGACCGCACTAACATTATCACAATATACGAGCGTAGCCGAAGATACTGGGGTATAAAGCTCACGAAGTAGATTCCGCAACGAACAAGTCTCTTCAACGGCATTGGCAACCCCACGATACTCTGCCTCAACACTAGAATGAGAAAGCGTCGGTTGACGCTTAGAGGACCACGAGAGTAAGTTGTTGCCAAGAAATACACAATAGCCAGAGGTGGACCGCCGAGTAGTTGGGCAACCAGCCCAATCAACATCAGAATATGCAACTAATGAGGTAGTAGAAGATGAGTACAATTGTAACCCGTAATCCAAAGTACCGCTAATATACCGTAAAATCTGCTTCAGAGCAGAGAAATTAGGCTCTCGTGGATCATGAATATGTAGACACACCTGCTGAACTGCATAAGAAATATTAGGGCGATTAAAAGTGAGATATTGAAGTGACCCTGCAAGACTCCGATATAATGTGGGGTCAGATACCAAAGCCCCATCATCCCCTAGTTTAGACTCAGTGTCAACTGGAGTCCGACTAGAGTTACTACCAACCATATGAGCCCGCTCAAGAATATTTGTAGCATACTTGCGCTGAGACAAAAACATCCAGGAAGAGTCACGTGTAACATATATACCTAAAAACTAATTCAGCGATACCAAATCTGTCATAGAGAACTCCTTATGCAAATATGCAATAATACGCTATAGTAAACCATCAGAAGAAGCAGTCAGAACAATGTCATCAACATATAATAAAAGATAAGCAGTGTCAGTCCACTGGCGATAGATAAACAATGAGGAGTCACAGCAACTATGAGTAAATCCAATCCCAATAGCATAGGTAGCAAAGCGCTGAAACCAAGCCCGAGGAGCTTGTTTCAACCCATACAGAGATCTGCGTATCAAACATATGTAATCCGGATGCTCAGTATCTTGAAAACCAGGAGGCTGATGCATGTAAACAGTCTCAGCTAAATCCCCATGAAGAAAAGCATTCTTAACATCAAGCTGATGAACCGGCCAATGTCTAGAAGCAGCCAAACTGAGAACTGTCCGTATAGTGCCAGGTTTAACAACCGGGCTAAAGGTCTCATCAACATCAATACCCTCTATCTGAGTGCTGCCATTCGCAACAAGGCGGGCCTTGTAGCGATTGAGGGTACCATCTGCCAAATACTTGTGACGAAACAACCACATACACCGAACAATATTGGTATCCGTAGGACGTGGTACAAGAATCCAAGTGTTGTTTTTAATAAGAGCATTAAATTCATCATACCTAGAATTTTTCCAATTTGGATCGTGTAAAGCAGCGTTATAGGATTTGGGTAAGGGGAAACCGAAGACACATGACAGGCGTAACGAGAATTGGGACGAGTAGTCCTGACACGAGAACGTGTGACCATAGGATGAACCGAGGCCGTGGTAGGGTTAGGGTTAGAAATAGGCTGGGAAGGTTGGGAAACTGAAACGGGGGCAGTAGGCTGTATAAGAGAGTGGTCTATTTGGGGTGAGGAAAGTATATCTGGGGACGCCACAGTGGGAGAAGGTGTTGATGCGGGTATGGGAGAAGTGGGTGATGCAGGTAGGGGAGAAGTGGGTGGGTCAGGGACAAATGGTTGCGAGGTGGTATTTGGTGTTGGGGTGAGAGTCATGATGTAGAGGCAGTAGACGAAGCAGTAGAGGGTTGGAGATGATTAAGAGGGTTGAAGAGTGTTGGAGATGATTGAGAGGGTTGGTAAAGAGAAGCAGTAGACGAAGCAGTGGAGGTTGAAGGAGAAGCAACGGATAAATTAGGATTTGAGAAGGGGTGATACGTCTGATACCATGTAAGACGTTTTGTATTCCAGGGATCCAAACCAGGATCATACATATACACAAGAAACCCTAGACTATCATGGGCTTTAGCCTGAACATTAACTTAGAAAGTCTATACATGACTATATAGAAATACATAATTCTAACAGAAATGTGTTTTGGCAACACTGAAAACTAGATGCATGTAGTTCTGGCATTGGTTAAAGTGGTGGTTCAGGGTCAGCGGAGTGATACCATTGTTGAGAGCCTTCTACTTTTGTTGGGTAACGGACCGCATGGTTGGTTTTGTTTGTTTCTGAGTTTCTAGATTGTGCATCCATGGTAAGCTGAGAGTTTGAATGAGTTTGATGAACAAGGCTGATGAGCTGAGAGTTAATGAAGTAAGTGTGTGTGTGCTGAAGTAATTAAGTTGTGAGAATTAAATACGATAATGAGATGAGATTGGTAGGTTTGTATGTAATTGTGAGAAGTAAATACTCTTTATCTCACAACATGAAAGTCAAACGAGTGTATTTCAAAGCGTATCAAAATAGACCCAGACTATGTTTGACTACACAAAAGGTGCCATGAGTTATTTTAAAATAGGTGAGAAAGAGTATAACTTACTCGTGAAGATAGTGTATGAGCAAGTCAAGCAAATATACTTCTTTACTTTTAGGCAGGCCAAATGAAATCACAATCAACACCTTATCTATCATATGAAATCCTCATACAACCAACAAGTATGTATACAATCTGATATGCAATGAATAGGGAAAGTAACAAATTTAACCAAAGCAAGTTGCATTACTAAAAGGGTACAAAAGATAAAGAACTATTACAATAAGTGCCATCCAAATACATAATTAAAAACAACCTAATACAGCCATATAATTACTTAGGAGGAATTGTTTCAGTATTTTTTTACTCATTCTTTCATGAGCTCCACGAGATAGTTGTGAGTGCTTGTCTACATGAAGTGCGCCTCTTCCTTAAACACGCGTATTTTCCCACGAATCTTAAATGTATTTTGGCAACACTGACATTGACAAAAAAATAGTTCTGCCATTGGTTGAAGTGGTGGTTCAGGGAGATGGGTGTGATACCAAAGAGAAGAGCCTTTTGCAGTTCTTTTGATACCATAAGGGTATGTTTTTCTTGAATTCGCAGATTGTTTTGAGTTTGTGGATTGTGCATCCATTGTGACTGAATTTGATGAACAAGGTTTATGAGATGAGAGGTAAGGATGTAACTGTAGTTTGTTGAATATAAAGTATTAAAAGGGAGAAATCTTTGACTAGTGAATGAGTAGGTTAGTGTGTAAGTATGAGAAGTTAATAATTTGCAGGCCACTATGAAATGATTTAACTGTCATTTGACCACTATATAGTCCACTATGAATGGGTAGACATTCTGCAATGGTATGTGATAACATCAAATAGTTCTGATATTTTAGTGTCAATTTCCCCCTAAAATGCTCATCATTTGCATTGTTTTTCTTGTAAATATACTCTTATTTCTTTATTTATCATTTTCAGATCATTAATGAGCATAGGAACGAAGAGACGCAGATTTGGAAGGTTATTAAAGTAATTATACAAGTGTATGTTGGCCAGACTTAAGTTACGGCATAATTCCATACTCTACTTGTGCCGTAACTAGGATTTACACTAGAAGACCAAAGTCAACGCAGTTCAAGGTTACGGCGTAACTTTACAACATAGTTACGTCATATATAATTCGAGACTTAGTAGAATTTTGATGGTCAAGACACTTATGTCGTAACCCATTTGCAAGGTTATGGCATAAAAGTAATGAATTTCACTACGAGAGTTTTACGATCATACCATTCTTAGGTTACACCGTAAGAGTTTAACTATTGATTAGATAGTCTAAGATACGATGGTTGCGGCGTAACCAATTCACAAGGTTACGCCGTAACTTTGACGAGACTATAAATACAAGCCATAATTCTGCATTTTCATATCATCTTCCCGATACACAACACCAAGGGAGGAAAAAGGGCTTCCAGAGGGATGATATTCAACAGCATACGGATCATTCCAAAGGGAGAATTCATGCCATTAGCTACATAAGTTTTAGTATTTTGTATCAAACTTTTGTATTTAATTCAATGTCTTTCATTATGATTCTAAACATTGAATTCTATGCATTATTTAATATGATCGGCTAAACACCTTTGGTGTTAGCCTAGTTATGAAATTGTTATTGCCATGATTTAGTTTTCTCGTTTTTGTATCGCTTTATGTGCATATTTTCTTTACTTATTCGAGGACACATTTGTTTCGGTAGTATTAACGTTTGGTATTATCTAGAAAGCTAGGAGAAATGACCAAAGGACCCTAGACGAATATGTTAATACAAATAAGCCGTAAAAACGTTTATTTATATTTTACGATTTTCTAATGTTTTGTCGATAACAAACGTAAAATTATTTTAACGAGACAAATAAAAATACGTAAATGGTTTGAGCCAATAGTTTACTAACACACTTACGATTTCATATAAATCATTAAACAAGTAATAGTGCTTTCATGATTTAGTAATGCATATGTACAACAACTAGTGTTTACATAAAAATTAGATACATACATACTTAGTATGTATTATATTGGGTAATAGAATGGGTAGAAGTTCTTGTATTTTAGGTTATTATTTAATAGTTAAAAATAGTTTTTAATTAATAATAATTAATTTAATAGTTATAAAAATAATTTTCTTTTTCTAAAAATTTTCTTTTATCATTAGGTTTGTAAAAATGTGATTTTCATATTTTTAAGATTTATATTGTTTAAGTTTCACATTTTATTTTGTACGTCGCGTAGTTTTTAATTCAAGTTTTATAAAAACATAAAATCAAAAACATCATTTTGCAAATAGTGATAGCGTTTATTTAATTTTTTTTATCTTTTTAATTTCCTTTAATTTGCATTTAAGCCTTTGTAATTATAGGCTATTTCGGTAGTTATAATAATCACAATCCCTTTTTCTGTTCAAATCTCTCGATCACTATACGTTTGGTGATTCTTCGCACAGCTCGCTGGGACATAACGACCCGGGGAAACACTATACTCCCCTGATCTTCATTGAGTTTGTGTCCGTTTTAAGTTTGTTACGGTCGGCCATTCACAAGTGGCCGGCTTGAGTGATAAAACTTGACGGTTTGGCACAGATCACCCATAAAAAGTACTCAAACGCTTTTTCAAAACTTATGAAAACAAATTTTGAAATGTCCATGATGGGTGAACTTACGCTCTTCTTAGTACTACAAGTTCATCAATCACCCCATGGTATTTTCCTAAGTCAGTCCAAATATGCTCTTGAAATTTTAAACAAACATGAAATTCAAAGCTGTGATACATATGACACACCAATGGCACATACAAAAAAACTGGACGCTGATTTACATGGGAAATTGGTTGAAACTACCAAATACCGAAGTATTATTGGGTCTCTCATGTACCTAACGACGATAGATCGACATTGTATTGATCAGTATATCTTTGCTCCGTTATCGATCGCGACCAACCGAGACACACCTCTCTCGAGGCTAAAAGAATCTCCGATACATCAAGGAACCATTAATTTGGGGATCCGGTATCCAAGGATTCGGTTTTGAACTATTAGCTTTTTCGGGACCGATCACGCAGGTTATTCCCAGAAAAGTACTTCAGGTGGTTTGCAATTCCTTAGTGATAAATTGGTGTCATGGCAATCGAAGAAACAGGATTGTACATCGTTGTCCTCAACCGAAGCAGAATATGTAGCCATGTCAGCGTGTTGTGCGCAAGTCATTTGGATGAGAACACAACTCAAAGACTATGGTTACGTATTTGATAGAATTCCGGTGTACTGCGACAATCAAAGTGCTATTGCGATCTCGTGCAACATCGTTCAACATTCGAAGTCCAAGCACATCGATCTTCGATATCATTTCATTATAGAGCATGTGTAAAAGGGTACCGTTGAATTATATTTTGTAGGTATCGAACACCAATGGCGGATCTTCTCACCAAAGCCTTAGCTCCGCTAGGTTTACCGATTTGATCCACGGATTGGCATGAGGTGTTTGACTCGGAGGAACGGATGAACTTTTAATACAATCATAAAACCGGTCAAATACCAAAACCTCTTTTGTAAATAAAATTTTCAAAAACAAAATAGAAAAATATACAATCTGATAAAATTCAAAAATATTCTTCTATCCAAATCTCTTCAAACATTGCAAGTACAAATCTTCCGTCAACACTTTGCTCTATCAAACATTTCATTATTTTTCCCGGACAAGTGTTGAGGGGGAGAATGTAAATATCTTTCAGTTTCATAAAACCTTGTACTTGCATGTTACCCAAAATTGGTTGCATCTTTGATAATGGTGGATACGTTTCTTGTTTTAAAACACTCCTCGGACTCAAATTCGTAAAATTTCACTATTTCTAAAGTCGAGGGGGAGCGTCGTCAAGTTTCTTTCCAAAGATCACATTTTGCTTAACCAAAATGGAAGTTATGGGTTGTGGTTGAAAATGGTTGAGGTAGAGGGACTATTAATCTCGTAAGTTGAAACTCATTTTAATACAAAACCCTTCACCTAACTATCCTTTACATTTATTACAAACATTAACTTTTCAACAACCTTCATCCACGCCTAAGATCAAATCTCCAATCCGTGCTTCAAACTTGAATTTTGTAAGTGTAAACGCTTCGTTGAAAGATTACAAACATAGGTTTAAAATCTTATTCAAAACCAACGGTTTGATTTTAAACTAGAAGTGATTTTGGGTTCTACGCATAAGCGTATGAACAAGAAATCACTATGGGGTGTTTTTTTTTGATAAAATGGTTTGTATTAAAATGGTTAAAAACAAGTCTAATAATCATTTCCATCAAGATTTTCAACCCAGAAAACGTTTTTGATCATTTTCGTGGTTTAGGGTTTATGTGTGGATTTGGGTACTTTCATGTGTGAGTGTTTGAGGTTAATTAGATGCTTGGGTTAGGTTTGTTACATGTTTAATTAACCAAATGAACCTTTGAATCAAACCCAAAAACATCAAATTTGTGAAATTAGACTTTAGGGTTTATGAACTCGTAGGTTTGGGTATTTTTTATTCATGATTCATTTAATGTTAAAACTTGTTGAAAACATCTCTTCTTGCTTCCAAGACCTCCCAGAAATCATTTGGTGGATTTTCCATGGCTAGATTGTTTACACGTAGGTTTTGAATGTTAAGGGTTTATGTTTACGCATAACGTTATTCTACGCGTAACTGGAATTGACTTATGATACCATGTGATGATTGAAAGTGATTGAATAACTTGTTAATAGGAGTGTTATGATTGATCTATTTCAGGTTTTTACGCATACCAATTCAGAATCAAGGTTAAAATGGACTTTACTCTTAAGGATCACCTTATGCGTAGACATTACGCATAAGAGCAATCTTACGCGTAACTTATACGCATAAGGTTCTACAATGGGACTACGCGTATCCTGTAAAGGATATGCGTAAACTTGGATTTCTACGCATAAGGCTTGCTCTTACGAGTAAACCTTACGCGTAAATCCCTAACCTACACTTACGCGTTAGCTTTATGCTAAGAGTCCATTCCTACGCGTAAGCTTTCTTACGCCTATGATTGACTCCTACGCATAAGCTTATTCCTACGCGTATGGTTGCCCTGTTTACGCATAAGCTTGCAAACCGACGCTTAAGCCAAATTGTAACCAAATTTTTTTTGAAATGTTACGCGTACAAACTTGTAATAAGTTAATCATAACGCCACATGACCAAAATGTCACTAATAAGCAAAAATGGTTAAAATGTTGTGTGAATGAGTGAAAATTTGGACTTTAAAATTCAAAATTAACATACTCACGTAACTTATCACATCAACTTTGGACTATTGGACAACATGTGACTTTGGACTCATAACATTCATTAACATAACAAATTCAATAATTGGATAATAAAATCAACTTTTGACTAACGTAATGTCTTTCGATATGTTGGTTCTTTTGTCTCAATATCTTTCAGATCACGATATGGACGTCATCATAGAAAATGTCAACTCACCAAATGAGCTCACAATAAATGATATCTTCCCAACTGATTACAGCAAGACGATTGGAAAGAATAACCTCAAGGTCGATTTTGAGAACTTCACCTGCTCAGAATCATCATGCAGAATTGCTGTGGATATTCTCAATACTCATCCCTACAATAACATGCTTACCAACTCAGCAACTGTACCAGAAATCTACATTCACCAATTTTGGCACACAATGAAAAAGATTGATGGTCAAGATGCTGTCACGGTAACTCTTAATAATAAGGAAGTCACTGTCACGGTAGCAGATCTGCGAACAATTCTTCTTCTGCCTGTTATCCAACCAGCCGACTTTGTAGCAATTCCAAGTGAAGAGACTACATTGCAATTCATGGTCGATCTTGGATATGATGAAGCTGCTGGAGTAATCACCAAGCACTCCATGATCGATCTAAAGAACATTCCTCAACCGTGGAGGAGTTTGTACATCATGATCGCCAAGTCTGTTTCTGGAAGAGACAGTGGTCATGAGCATCCTAAACTCATGCACTTACAAATCTTATGGGGCATGGTCAACAAAATACACATCGACTATGCAAGTCTGATCTGGGAAGACTTGATGTCCCACCTCAAGAAGCCTGGGACAAAGGTTCCTTTCATCAGATACACGAAACTGTTGATCCAGAATATTCTCAAGAAAAATCAGGACATTCCCTTGAGACTTAATGACCCCAACAATCACTCTGTGTTGTATTAGCCCACCTTAAACACTGTCAGATTTAAGGACTCATCAACAAAGAAGGAAGGTGCAGTGTTATTGGAATGCCTTATCACTGATGACATCAAAAGTCTTCCATCTTTTCATCGATACCAAGAAGCTGTGAGCAAAGGCAAAGTCAGGTTTATGGATGAAAAGACTTCTGTTACTCCTACCATGAAGACACGAAGGTCTGGCAGTGCTGGAAGCGTTGAAAGCACTGGGAGCGCTCACAAGTATCCGAAAAGGACTCCTTCTCGCAAGAAAAGAGTTCCAACTCAGATCGTCCGTTCTCAAATTAAACCTGAAGATACTCAAGAGGACGTTGATTCTGAAGATACTGAGTCTGAAGAGGTGGTTCGCTATTCTGAAACTGCTACAGATGAAACAACCTCGCAGAGGTAAGATGACAAACCACTCAGTCCCAAATCAGACAAAGGGAAGACACCAGTTGCTAAGGAAAAAGAAGAAAGTTCTGATGATGAACCAAAGGATGAAGAGATAGCTTACCACAAGACTCTCAAGCAGCTGAGATTGCAGCATGCTGCTACTGAATTCAACATTCAACAAACCAGAGGCCTTGGAGATTCCAGTGGTGGTGCACTAACCACACCAGTTCTTGATGCGGTTAATCAACCCGATAAGGGAACTGGTACCACTACTAAGGAAAACATAGCAACAACAACAAGTGTCCGAAATCAAGTTCGACTTTAAAGAAGAAGAGGAACAAGAAAAGAATGAGAAGATAACAGGGAAAAGGCTGAAGAAGAAGCTCGGGCTAAAGCTGAGGAAGACAGGATTCGAATTGAGGCTGACAGTTTCATTCAAGACAATCCTAAACATAACCCTGAAGAATCTTCTGAGCCACCTAAAGACCCAGAGCCATCTCATGACTCATCTTCAACTGATTCATCATCTCACTTATCACCACCACCATCCAAAGATGCTACCACCAGATCATCATCCAGATCGATCAAGAAACCCACTGACACTTGGGCTTCACGCGCCAAAACCAAGATTATTAAGGCTGTCAGGCAAGCAAGGAAACGAAATGTGGTTAACATTAAGTTGAATCAACTAGCTGACAGGGTTAACTTACTTGGTGATTTGATGAAAGAGTTCTCAGAGGAAAGAGACCAGATCTAACAATTCCTCAACCGAGATATTCAGGGTGAAATGGACAAGACGATTAGGGACTACACTCATAAGTTCCTTCTCGACACCGTCCCTGGAGTCACAAAAGAAATGTTCGCAAGACAACTTTATCCATATCTGATGTCATTGGTCAAGCAAACACTTTCAACTACACCAGCAGTTATGCAAATCCGACCAGTTCCGCCTCCTGTTGTCACTGACGATGATTTGATTTCAAAACTGGTTATGCAGATGTCTTCCCGATCTGGAACTTTCACTTCTGATGAATCAAAACTTTTTGAGGCATTGCTTGCATATCAACTAAAGCAAACGTGCAAGGAAGGAGTTGGTCAAGAAAAACGACCAAGAGACGATGATGATGCGGACAAGGATTCAGAGCCTAAACGTCAGAAGAAAACAGGCGAATCCTCATCTATGCCTCCACCACCCCCAAGGACCACCACCACAACAAGCTCTTCTCAACAACCTCCTACTTCTGATAAACCTCAGGACTCTAAGTCTCCACCACCATCAGAGAAAACTGGTGATCATTTCCAATACACCGGTGGTAAAGACGAAGAGATTCCTGAGCCCCAACAACAGCCCCCATCTACAACATCAACCAAGCAAAAAAAGAATCATCCTCCAAGCCTAAGCAGAAAAGGTCAACATCAGTTGTATCATGGCTGGATGAAGATGATATTGAAGAATATGAATGGTTCTCCAAGCTTGTTGATGCCACTCCTAGATTACCGGAAGGCCAAGAACCGGTAGATGGCCGTACTATAGAGCACGTTAAGATAATCCAGGATAAGTTCAAAGTGAAGAAGATGATGAAAAGGGAGTTATGCCGAATCAAGAATGATGCATTTCAACTACTTAAGGAAAACTCCGGTAGTGCCATTGAATTCGAATATCACCTCGACAACATCGCACGGGCCATGTCCAACAACATCGATTGGCTCAACCCTGAATCAAACATCAACTTCACAAGACAAGATAAGACTCCATACTACACAGACTGGACCAAGCCACTGCCAACCATTGGTCGACCAGATCAACCTAGAATTCCCTACCAATACTTCTTCAACAACGACCTTGAATTTCTTTAACACGGTAGCAAAGTCAGCAAGAAGTATGCTATGTCACTTACCTTTAACATCCCAGCAGCAGTCTTCTCCAACAATGTTGCCATAGAAGAAGAAGCCACAAGAATGTTTGTTGACAATGTGGTGAATTATGATCTCGATGCACAATATGGCATTCATCATTGGCCTGCAAGAAGAAGACTATACTACCGAAGCTGCCAAGTTCAGAAATCAAACAAAGAGGTGTTCAGTGACAAACGGATTGTTGCTATCATGAATGTCAGTCTGGCTACAAAGTGGGATTACTCATTCCTCGAGCAAATCAAAGTCAAATGCCAAGACAAGCAAGAATCTGATTTTACTGAAGCTGATTTTTCGAGATTGTCGCTCAACGAAATCGAAGACATGTATCTGGCTAAGGTATAAGGTCGAATGAGATAATTCTCCACTAACATCCAGCTACAGTATATCACTGCATTGTTGATATTTTGAAGCAAAGTGATCCAGGAACATGTTGAAGACCTTCAACTTGCTGTAGAATCTTACCAGAAGAAAGTCATTCTCACAAAACCATTGCTACACTTTCCTGACATCAACCAACTATCTCAGTACACCATTCTCAAGAAACCAAAGTTTGGAGTTGTTTACCGAAGTGAACTCTACCACAACTGTTTCATGGCGTGCAATGAGCTTCACAAGTTTTGTGATCACACTATTAAGAAAGTTCGTGATGGGTTAGCATATCGGTTGAAGGAGATTCACGAAGGAATTGGGTCTAAGAAGCGGTGGAATTCCAAAGAAAGGAGGGATGTTAAGAAGATTATCACGAGGATAGATGAAAGGCTGTTTCATCGTGATCAGATGCGGAACCTTGAGAGCTTTGTGGGTGGACGACAGAGTTTCCCTCTTACGGGTTATCAACGTCAAGAGAGAACTCTCGGTCTTATTAAAGAATTGACTGGTACTCCTTAAAATATTTTCTTTGATTGATATTTGGATGATATGATTTGTATAATTGACAATGGCTTGTGCACAAATAACAGTGTACAACCCGTACTTGGAATGAAAGGACCTTGTGGTATGCATCAGTGCCAAAATCCTATAAAAGGAGCGAAAGCTTTTTACTTTTGAGTAAAACTTATCAAAACTTTCATTTTTTTCAAAGTTTAGCTCAAAAGAACAAGTACTTCCCCTTATGTTTTCAAAACCTCAAAAGTTAATATTACTTGTTGAGGGGGAGTATTTGCTAACAAATCTTTGTTCACAAAACGTTCTTCATGGAAATCTTCCCACAAAACTCGAAATGGACATATTCGATATCAAAATTTAATCAAAAATAACATTTATATGCCATTTTTTAGGGGGAGAAAAATTGTGTGATACAAATATGTTGTAAGTATAATAAGATCTTCGTGTTCTAAGACTTAACCCATGAATTGACGAGATCTGAACTGTCATACATCAAAAAGATTTGTCTTCCAACACTTATCCGAGTAGATTGTACCTTTTGAGAAACTCCTAATAGACATGAACTTTGACGGGTTTGACAACCTTTCGAGGTTTGTCCACACCTTCAAGGTAGTTATTAGAGCTAGTTGTCACCTAAAAGCTGACAATGCAACTCTTTAACTATACAACGTAACCGTGTCTCGCGGGAATTGTCTATCTTGAGTCGATCAATTCAAAGTGCGTTCTCTACCCTCACTATGCAAATTCACAAAACACTTGAGCACATGTGGAGGGGGAGTATTTAAAATACTAAATTCTCGAAGTGTTACAAAATGTTTTCACTCATAAACACTTTGAGAGATTTTCGAGAAAATGGTTTTATGGCAACTTAGGATAGTCATGGAGTTATAAGGTGACTAAGGTTAGAATAACCGTCCTATGATTCGCCAGAGCCGAGGGATCTACCCAAAGACACCACCAATAGTTAGAATTTAGAAGTCCTTAGGTATGATTATAAAAGGAGAAATGAGAATCGGAGAAAGAAGGAGTTGAAGAATTAAAAAGAAAAGTAAAGAAAAGGGTGAAAAGAAATAGCCTCCAAATTATTCAACTTAGGGCGTACATCGGGTTCAATACATATGCTCTGGGTTGTCACTAGATGATAACGGTATTAAAGATCAAAGTCGTCATGGACCCAGTGACGCATGCACTAAACCTTCTTTGCTACTCAAGTTTCTCTCAACAGAAGCTTGTTTCATTCTCATAGGGAACCCTACGTAAACTATCGGCTTTCTCTTATAGATTGCTGGTATTGAAGAAGGAGACCTTCTCCCTAGTCTCCGCTCAGGAAAACCAAAGTGCACTATGGATTCTAGAGCCACGAGATTCATCAAAAGATCTCTTAGGAACACTTGACATTTCATCACTTTTCGTTCAACATTAAGGACGCAAGTGATAACATTATCGAGTCCTTCACAGATCTTAGCAATCTGTAGAGAACATTCAAGAAAGGTTCACATTGTGATCCTCGGTGATTGAATGGAAACTCCCGCCGTGGTCAACATCAAATGACCACCGACGGCGGTCGCTTGTAACTCCTCGTGGGTTACGCTTCATCGTTGTCTCAAACGGTCTACATTCGTGAGGTGATGCTTGATGTACCTCAAGAACTCACCCGAATCAGAGGTGTACTTGACATCGTGTTATCCTACTTGAGGACTCGGTTCAAGAACGACCTTTGCTAGATATATAGAGATGTGTTTTCACACTATGATGTCAACATGCTCAAGTTCGAACTTGTAAGTCTTTGGAAATCCCGCTAAGGAGATTCCTTTCAAGAATCAAGTCCGAAGATGTGGGTCATTACTTGAACTTGTTCAATGTAATGCCAATCGTCCCTTATGGGATTCGGACGGTCGATTCGCCCGACCAAGGTGAATGGAATCAAGACATTCATCAGAAGAGCAATCGTAGTGGTCAATTCTCTAAGAAACGACCACAGTGATCGATTGGTGTTTATCACTAACCCATTTTTATGTTTTTCATCTTATGGATGCTCCTGGGAGATGATTGTGCTGATTCTCCACATGCTCATACCAACAACAACATAATTTGAAGTTATCTCAAAAGGCAACACAAAAGAATGATTCTTCCTCTAAGCCAAAGAATCTACAAAGTTTAAAGACATAGAGAACTACATCAAAACTGAAATCCAACGTCAAAGAACGTGTGAGCATGTTGGAGAAGGACGTGGAGACACCTGAGCAACGAAGCTGACCTGATGCAGATAACCACAACATAACATCACCATATCCACACCAAAACAAAGAACAAAGATATATGAAGACATCAAAGCTTAAAACTTCAAAAGAAACAAGATCCTCACACTGGGGAGATTGTTGGAATCAAGACTCTTTTTATCACAAGAAAGAAGAAGGTCAGAAGACGTCAAAGAAACTGCTATTACATCTACACCAACAATTTTTTAAGATTGCTGAAGTAATTTATTAATTACCAAAACTTAGGGGGAGATTGTTGGAATCACTCCTAACTTGTATTTAAAGTGTTAGTAATCAATATGTAATAGGTTGCTTAATTAGGCTTTTATGTTAGTTATAAATGGCAAGGCTTATGTAGAAAGCCCATAGGGGTTGGCCCAAGCCCAATAAGTAAGTAAGGGACTAGACATGTTGCCCTAGTTTTCTTCCCTATATAAACTCATGTAAATCTTCCTTGGAAGGTTGGTTGTTCACTTTCATATTTATCCTACGCATCACTTTCCCATATACATTCGTGTATTTGTGTTTAGTGTTCATCCAATCTATCTTCATCTTATTTCTTACATATTGTTACTTGTGTTATATTATAGTGACCTAACACTCTTCAATACTAACACTTAGGTAAACATCGTTTAGCTAAAACCAACTCATAAAATGGTACTTGCTTCAAACCTTTCTAAATCTGACACTTACTCTTCCAAACACAATTTCTTCATCTCCACAAACAACAAATCCACCTTCTAGATCTAAATGAAGTCTAGGATTGTCCTGAACTAGCACCTCACAACTCTATTGTCTTGAAAACCATCATGTACTCTTTTCTTTCTTGACACATACCTTGCACGCCATTGTTAATACAAACGATTTACTAATCTAGATCATAAATCTGTTTTGAGCTTCTTGAATAATGCTCACTAAAGTTTGATAAACCTGTGTGTTATTGGTGAGCTCGAACTCATTTGATTGCTTATGTGTTATTCCTGCATGCTCTCATTGCTATGCTTTACTTACATACATGTATGCTTGCTGTAGTAATCATTAGTTTCAAAATTCGATACCTAAAGCATAATATTGCAATCATTCTATTAAAATCATCCCGATGTCGGATCCCTTGGCTATAACTAGCCGGATCTCTAAAGTGAAGGATCTGTGGGATCCGGGTGGACAAAAGTGCAATTTTAGCTTCCTTGCATCAATCCAACCTTCTAGACCTCATTAGACTAGTTAAACATGCTACATTAGGATCACTTAAACTTTCCTTACGCTCATTTGGTCTCACATTCACTCATGGATGACTTAGGATCACATTCAAGGTGTTTTTGATTTATCACTTCATCAAAACTCATCACATTTTCATTCCAATGCTTACATACTGTTCCTCACATCTCAAAACACCTAGTTTAATATTTCTCTCAATTTTAGCAAATTGATTTTAGTCTTCTCTACCTCAAAATAGGCTAAAAACTAGTTTTTCATTTCTTATGATTTTTAGGAAATTTTCTAAATTTCTTTTAAGTTACCATCTGATCTCTAGGATCTTTTGACTCCACTTGACACTCTCAAATCTCTTAGTGTCATCCTTGATTACCTATTGGTGCTCATAAAGCCCCATTTTTTTCCTTAAAAGACAATCATTAGCTACCCTCAATCATTTCTCTTGATTATTTGAGACCCTCTTCATTTATGACACCTAAGAAGACTGAAACACTCAAGATGTATAGGTACTAGACCTTACAAAAAATCATTTTCCTTTTTCTTGGCTGCTGAGAGCCGGATCCCTTGGCTTAGCCTAGACGGATCCCTCATTGGAGGGAACCGTGGGAACCGGCTGACAGATTCAGCTAATCCTAGCTAAAACAATCATTTCAAACTCTCCTTCCTAACTTAAACACTTCATCTTACCTTAATTAACCTTCTTGATCAGTACAAATCAAAAGTTGACTCATGTGCATGCAAATCATTACATTTCAAAGGATCTTAGTGGTTTAAGCCTTGAATGCACTTGCCAAATCCTTCCCTTTATAAACCATCTTGTTAGGACTTCTAAGTCACCATCCACAACTTAATTCTCAGCAACTAGAAGCTTCTATCTCACTAACCTTTATAATCTCATCATGAGGAAAGCTCCTAGTGCTAACTCATCCACCAAAGAAACTTGCTCGTGTTGTTCACGAAATTTCTTCAACCGAATCATCTCCCGTTAAATCCACAAACGCTAGGATTTCCCCTCCACCAACTCAACCAATCAAACCAATTGCCAAAAGGATTGTTCCCACAAAACTACCATTGCCAAACACCACTATACCTCCTAAACCAAACACTCCTATTTCCACTAAACCATCACCCTTAGTGCCTAGAGCCTTATCATTCACCACTCCACTTTCATCTCCACACCTCTACAACTTAGAGGACTTGCCTTCTAGGCCATCTCATCCTCCACCATTGCCAACATTTTCCTCAATAGAGAAAATAACGCAACAAAATCAAGGTGTTGAATCGACACTAGCACTAGCATCTTTTTCACCGTCACCCTTAAATAGTACCTTTTGGATTATGAGGAACCATCAAAGTCAACCACTCGATCACATAGAAGTAGATACCTCTCTACCACCATCCTCATCACATATTCCACCACCACCACCTTTGGTTGAACCACCTCCATAAATTCCTCTTTCTTTTGAGAATCCCCAACCTTCCTCACTTAACCTTCCTCCTTTTGTGGAACCTCAACCAAACTTTCCATCTCAAGCCATTCCATTTCTACCACCACCATTTCTTAGCCATGACAAAGATTGTTATCATTGTCAACATGTTGAAGGCTTTATACATGAAGTACGTGAAGAGCAACGTTTCATGTTTTATCACCTTCTCGAACGTTTCGACGAGATCAACAAACCTAAACAACCTTGAGCTTAAGGATTCAAGTGGTGTCCTAGTCTTAAGCTTAACTTAGATAGTTTAGGAATCATATTTCATGTTTAAGTCATTCTCTTAGTTTTAGAGATATGTAGATCATTTCTCATATTTTTCTTGAATGAAATTACATGTTATATGCCATATTGTCTTGAGAATATGTTTGGTGCCTTAATACATATCTCATTTTGATGTTAACATCACTTTTTACATCACCATTGCTGTCTTAAGCTTACAGATAGACGGATCCCTCAATTTAGCTTAGACGGATCCCTCCAAAGGAGGAACCATGGGATCCGTATAACAGAAGACTTGTTTATTACTAACTTGAGTCTTATTTGCAGGAAATTATGCTTTATATACTTGTTTTCTAACCTCTCTTTTGAAGATTTTCAATATACACATGAAGACTTTGACACCCATAGCTAGGGGTAGTTTCTTGTCAAAGCAAAACATTGCAAAATCATTTGCAATATCATTCAAATAAGATTACATTACTTGACATCCTCCTTGCAAAGGAGCACTCGTCAAGGGGGAGCATGTTCGTCAATAGGACAAAACAATTTGCAAACATAATTGCAATGCACTCGCTATGTATTCCTACTTACTTGACGCTCTCACAAAGGGATGGACTCGTCAAGGGGGAGCTAAGATGAGAATACTTCTCTTCCCTTACTCTCTATTTTTTTCATATTTTTTTTTCTTTTCACATGTTTTTCTTAAAACAATGTGTTAGTTTCTTTTCGACGCTCTCTTTGTTTCGACAAAAAAGGGGGAGAAGAGAGTAAAAACTCCAATTCAAACTTTTATGAATTTTAGTTTTTCCATAAAATAATCTTATGTTTTGTCATAAACAAAAAGGGGATATTGTTAATACAAATAAGTCGGAAAAACGTTTATTTATATTTTCGATCTTCTAGTGTTTTGTCGATAACAAACGTAAAATAATTTTAACGAGACAAATAAAATACGTAAATGGTTTGAGCCAATAGTTTACTAACACACTTACAATTTCATATAAATCATTAAACAAGTAATAGTGCTTTCATGATTTAGTAATGCATATGTACAACAATAGTGTTTACATAATGGGTAGATACATACATTCTTAGTATGTATTATATTGGGTAATAGAATGGGTAGAAGTCTAAGTATTTGACCCATTTACTTAATACATTGAATGTAGTTGGGTAAAAACCAAAGTCCATGACCCATACCCATGGAGCATGATCCATAACCCATGACCCATTGCATGATTTCATGCATAAGTCATAATGGGTATTATCCATGACCCATGGAGCTAACCTATAACCCATTGAATAGATGCATTGCATCTTCTAGATACATTGTACCTACTTGGATACCCATGGTCCAAAGTCTAGGACCCATGACCCATAACCCTTGGGTAATGAGGATCCCTCAAGCAAGGGATCCGTGGGATCCGGGGAACAGTAGCATATTTTGTCTATAAATAGTGAGCCATTTCTTCATTGCAACTTACTCCTTTCACACACATTTTCTCTTAGTATTCTAAACTCTCTAACCTGAGATCCAAGGGATCTTTCTATGTAGTTTTGTGTTTGTGTGATTCTATAGGTTCCTCTTAAAGGCGAGATCACCACCTCTTGAAGTCGAGCAAGCTCAAGTCCATGGGTTGCCAAGCTTTGTCATCATCAAGACTACTGATGGTATCTTGTTGATAGTTCTTTCCTTTCTCATTATAAGTGTTGTGTCGAAGACATAGGTGAAAGATGTCTAAAGGGTCAAGACGAAGGCTTTAGTGAAAGGTGTCGAAGAGTCATATTAAAGGCATTAGTGAAAGGTGCCAAGGATCCGTGTCAAAGGCATTAGTGAAGGGTGCCGAAAGTACGTGTTGAAGGCATAAGTGAAAGGTGCCTAGAAGTCGAGTCAAAGGCATTAGTGACAGGTGCCTAGGGTGTACATTCAATATGGTGTGTTGATGTACAAGATAGATTAGTATTGGGTCAAAGGATATTGATATCCTAGTTGATGTTGTCATAAGGAGTGGATCTCCTTTGGGATAGGTATTGTGTAGTGTTGGATAGTAGTTCCTCCTTTGTAATGGAACTCGGTATCTAGCCTTGTACCGGATAAAGTGTAGGCGACGTTGTGATAGGTTTGGTTATACCTCGTGGAAGAACCCGGTGTCTAGCCTTGTACCGGAAAAAGAGTAGGCGACGTTGTAAAGGCTTCTCCGCCACAAGGAGCTTGTGTTGTATAGTGATAACGAACTCTCGAGTAGGTGACTCGGGGAGTGGAGTAGGTCAAGGAAGGTGTCCTTGTAGCCGAACCACTATAAATACTCGCGTTGTGGTTTTGTGCTTCTTACTCTTCATCTTTACTTATTTATATGCTCATCTATCAATATCCAACATACACGTTTAAATAGATTGACATAAGTCGATCTAAATAGTTTAAAACCAAGTTTTAATCGGTAAAACTATTCAACCCCCCCCCCCTTTAGTTTTCCACAAAATAGGTTGCGGGTAGTGGTAAGAAATGATCATAGGACTACCACTATCTTGCGTGCGAATTGACCAAAGGATCACCTTTCAAACGAAGATAATTAAGTAGTTAGGGGGAGACCTAAGTTCCGAGAGGCCGGGTCTCTATAGAATAAGTCTAGATTGTAGCTGGTACTTAATGACTCTACGTAGGTTAACCTACGTCCTCTTGTAATCGCATGGTTACGGAATAGGAACCTATAGAACATAGGCTAGATGAATTTACCCGAGGAGTTTAGTGACATTTACCCCACATGGAGCGATAGAAAACATAAATAGAAAAACCTAATTATGGCGTAACAAGATTAGTAATTAGGCTAGCACATTTCTCTCTATTAATCGTTCATATCTTTTATATGCTTTCATTTTATTTCTTTTATTTAGTTTATTATTAATCAAACTCAAAACCCCCTTTAAAATCAGTGACATTAGACTTAAATTAGGATCCCCACACTCAGAGTTCTTGGGACGACCTCGGCTTTACCGATTACTACACTACACACGACCGGGTACACTACCCGTTAGGGCATTAGGTTGATATACGAGATTATAAGTATTAAAGCCTGGTAGAAATCCTGCATCAGTATGCATTTTGCAATGGTATCTGTTGACTTTTAAAACTGAAAATGGGTAAATCCAAACACCCCTTAAACTGCATATGCAAATGCAAACTACAAACAACAAACCCAAAATGCAAATGCAAACAAAAGATGTTTTAAAAGTTCCAAACAACATTTTATATTTGTTGACTTTTAAAAGTTAAAATAGGTAATTCCAAACACCCCTGAAACTGCATATGCAAATGCAAATGCGTAAACTTGGAATGCAAAAACTATAAACTGCAAACTAAAATATACCAGTTAGATTACGAATATACATGACAAAGGTTGTTTTAAAAGATTAAATATCTGATTACATAAAGATGTCTTACATATCCGATTACATACAAAAGGATAACATAAAACATGGACCATTATCCTGCATTTAGTTTCTCTTTTTGAAATGCAATGAACAACATTTGAAACCTCTTTTGGGAGTTGTCCCATTCAACTTTGCCCTTAGGCCAAGGACGCAACCGGTTACACTCAGAGGCATTCCCTTCCTCTACTCACCGGTACCCTCAGCTTGTAACACCCCCAATTTCGTGAATGCAACGGAATTCAAACTCGGTGTTACTTCATGGCATAACAATTATAACAATAGAAAACGAACTCTAATTGAGTCATTTTAAAAGATTTATCATTCGAATTATAAAAATATCAGAGTTAACAAAATGAGGTCCCAATGGTTTAATGGTTTACAAATTACATTAAATAAGTTTTCGAATGATAATAAAATTTATAGCCTTCTTGATTATCCGTGCTCCTTCGTGCCATCCTTGATTATTATGGTCCTGAGATACATGCTTAAGCTAGTCAACACAAAGGTTGAGTGAAATTAATAGAGTTTATAGTTAATCAGCTGAACAAATAATTTACAGTGTGAGTTATGATCTCACATCTAATTGTTATAAACAAAACAGTTATTATTACACTAAGCTCATGACTACAAATGTGTTAACACCAGATGGACTTCATGCGCACATAACTACAAATGTGTTAATCACAAAAGGACTTCATGATATCTTAGGCAAGAAGAAGTTATTATTTCACTAAGCTCATGACAACCAAAATGTTAACAATGTATCAACATAAATTAGTATAATAGTAATAGTGGCCCTAGTAGGTAATTTGCCATTATACCTAGAGTTCTCAAATAGAGTGCGTTTGCTTTCCAGGACTTGGTCAAACAAACGGAATTCGTCAATCTCGATAGATCTATCCACATTATTCACGTTCATTTGCTCGTGATTAATGGTTCGTGATATAGGGACTTCGAACGTGGCAATTGGTTACTTAGGGCCAATAAAACATTCAGATATAGCATACAGTTTCAAAGCAATGTGTTCAGTTTAAAAATAATAGCATGTATCCCTCCAAGGGTTTGTAAAACAATTAAGTAATAGAAAGTGGGGCTATGAACTCACCGTGAGTTATTGATGTTTAGTAAGTAGTGTAAGTGGTGGTCAAGTTGTGAAGAACCTCTACGAGCATCCTATAATATGGTATTGTGTCTTAGTTCATGGAATAATGATGCGAAAGCATAAACGAGCGTATATATGTCATCTATATTGACCATGATGCTTTATATGGTAGTTTGTGTATGTCATTTTATAGAAATGTTTTATGAAACATTTGTAGTTTATATATCTCGTACTACCGTCCGGGCCATCATAATTCAGAGGTCATGTAGTAAACGTTCAAGGAGCTAGAACACTTTAATTCGTAAATCCAGCAACTTGTCGATACGTTTACCCAAATGAAACTTCTCACATGAAGCTCCATAGTTTTGTAGTGTTCAATATGGAAGATCATGTTTTTGCTTGCTTGAATCCGTGATATAAGTGTCAAAATAGTTATATGGTTTGTAAAGTAGGTTTGGTTGTGTTCCGTAAACAAGCTTTTTCCATTTTCAAAGTAAAATGAAAGTTATGAAGTCCATAGGTTGTTTGGTTATGATTAGGAAATCATATGGTTATTACAAATTTTTGCTAAGAAATATATCACAAAGAGTTTATAAGTTTAGAAATCGTAAAGTTGGTTTTCATAGTTTTAATACACTATTCTGAGTGTAAAATAAACTTGGGAAAGTTTATTTTGAATTAAGATTTTTATTTTATAAAGTTTATTATGTTTATTAAGTAATTAGTCGTGAAAATAACATGGTTCTTAATTATTTGTCAAGTGAAAACTAAATTTTTGACACCGAAAATTGTCCTTACTATTTGAGGAAAAAAGCTACCCTTGTTTGGTGTTTTGAGTCCGAGTTCTTAAAAGGTAGATGTAAAACATCATTTCAGACAAATTTTTTGTTTTAACTTTTTGGTGAATCTGACTAGAAGTGCCTCGAAAAATTTCCAAATTCGTGCAGTAAGGATTTTGACAGTTTTCAGTTTTTCGATTTCGTCAACTTCTTTTGGTCATAACTTTTGACTCGTGTGTCCGTTTTGGGTGATTCAAATTGCTACGTTTTCCTTGTAAGTTCTTATATCATTCTATAAGCTTTGTCAAGTTTATAAGTACATAATTCTAGTCGTTTTTCACAACATAAGTCACTAGTTTACTTGTTTTAGTTGTTTTGATAACATAAGATAACAAGTAAGTGTTTTCATTTGTTTTTTTTTAAGATTTTGCACTTCATGAAATCAATATAGTGACCATATATAGCATATATAGATTATGAAAACATAGTAAGGGTGATGAACATAGGTTTCCTTACAACTTTTGGCTTTCAAAGAAAGGATAAACAAGGACTAGAACTAGGATTAGAGCAATCTCCACACTTGTAGAAGACTTCTCCCTTTGTGATCTTGCAAGACTTTGGTTACTTGAGTAGATTAAAACTAAAGAGAAGTCACCAAAGGTTGCAATGATTTGATGTAGTTTGCTTGAAAGGACTAGATTATAGACTTAATACTTGTAGTAAATGATCAAAGGAGAATGAATGTGTGCTATGTTTGTGTTATGTTGGGTGTCCAAATAAGAAGAGCGAGGGAGGTTTTTATAGTCTTTTGAGGAGGTGCTAGTTTGTATGAGTGAACTTACTTCCTTACTAAGTTTATACAAGTGTCATTTAACTTACAAACTAAGGAAATACATGTGTTGAAGGATCACACAAGATTGAATAAGATCATTACCATGTGCCATGGTGAGTCATGGGATGACTTACTAAAGAGGTGAATGTGTTTTTAGATAGTTATCTAGGAAACCTAGAGACTAAGTGTTAGATGAAATGCATGTATGTTATAACTTAATGACTAAGGGTTAGGACATGTGTTTTAGTAAAATATCACCAAACATATTGTCGTGGTGATTCACCATAGTGACGCCCAACTTTGGAGAAGGGGTAGGGAAATGAGGTGGAACAAGAAAACATGTTTGTTTTCTTCGTTTAGTTTTTAAGTGTTTGATTTCTTGTGTTACGATTTGATCCCAGGGATTATTAACGTTTAGCATTTAAATCATGAAACTGAAAAGCGAGTGAGGTAAAAATATAAGATTCATAGAAAATGTGAAAACTTAGTTAAGAAGTATTTATTACTAAGAAATTAATTAAATGAATAAGTAGTTTTAGATGTTTACAACTTTGTTTATTTAGTGTAAATATATGTAGTTTGATATTGTTTAGTTTATAAATCAATGGATGATTTTTATAGTCAAAAGAGGAGGGAAATGTGTTGACTTTTCATAAATTGTAATAGTGTTTAAACGTCTTACAAATTACGGTGCATGTATTGGTTAAGTTTGCATATATGTAAAAATGTTTAAAACACAAGTTTAGACTCGTAAATCACAGGGTCTGTTCGTTAACATTTGAAATTAAATTCTAAAAATTCCATAAATGATTATGAGTGAACTGAAAGTTAATCTGATGTTATAAAAATATTCAGAGTCGGTTTTCGTTACACGCAAGTTAACCTAAACGGTTATATTTAAAATTCAAAATTGTTAATACAAATAAACAATAAAAACGTTTATTTATATTTTACGATCTTCTAATGTTTTGTCGATAACAAACGTAAAATCAGTTTAACAAAACAAATAAAATACGTAAAAGGTTTGAGCCAATAGTTTACTAACACACTTTTACTAAACATATTAAAACCACCAAAACATGTTTAGTAAATAAGTTATATAAAACCAAAGACACGACATTTTTATAAAACACTAATAAGTAATATTTTTTACATCTTATAGAAATGTATATGTATAACAACTAGTGTTTACATTTTATAGAAATGTATATGTACCTTGTATATGTTGTAACGGTAAGTATGGGTAAAAACCAAAGTCTATAACCTATGACCCATGACCCATGATCCATTGACTAGGTACAATGAATGTTGTTGGGTAAAAACCAAAGTCCATAACCCATACCCATGGACCATGATCCATAACCCATGACCCATTGCATGACATTATGCATGAAGTCATGTTGGATATTATCCATGATCCATGACCCAAAGTCCATAACCCATGACCCAAGTTTCATAACCCATTGACTAGGTACATTGCATCTTGTTAGGTATTCATAATCCAATACCCATAACCCATGGTCCATAACCATAACGCGGTTTGCAACCCAAAATCCGGACTAAACTGACCCAATAGCAGGATCCCAGGATTTGCACTAGCCGGATCCCTCTGATGAGGGATCCGCAGGAACTGTGGGACAGTAGACATGTTTTGTCTATAAATAGTTTGTCATCTCTCTCTTTCTCACTACCACTCTCACATATACTTTCTCCTAGTATTCTAACATCACTAACCACATATCCAAAGGATCATTCTATGTAGTTTTATGTTTGTGTGATTCTCTAGGTTTCTCTTAAAGGCTAGATCACCACCTTTTGAAGACGTGCAAATTCAAGGTCATTAGTTGCTAAGCTTCATTATCATCAAGACCACTGAAGTGCATCTTGTTGATAGTTCTTTCCTCCCTCCATAGAAGTGTCGTGTTGAAGGCATTAGTGAAAGGTGCCGAAGTGTCGTGTTGAAGGCATTAGTGAAAGGTGTCTGTTAGGATTTAGTAAATCCAGTATTAAAGTGTCGGTCACCTCAAGTATATGTATTCGTAGAAAGCTCGTAGTCGTAGTTATTTAATGTTAAGTAGTATTTAGTTAAGTAACACCGTGGAGGACGGACGGGTCTTTACCCACCGTATGCCCGATCCACACCCGTCAGTATGCTTTTATTGTAAGACTATAAATACTCTCTACCTCCCAAGGTAGAGAGTTGAGCTCATAATAAGATTTTTCTTTCTCTCACTAAAGTTCCAAACCTCTAACTTTCTCTCTAAAACTCATCTTGTACGCCTACTTTATTTAGTGATTTGATGTGTATGTGAAATCCAATATGTTACAAATGGTATCAAGAGCCATGGTTAGATCATCTCTTACATATCCTTGGATTTCTAGTGGTTTTAGATGGTTTTGAGTTTGAAAAGTTTAGTGGTTTTGCATCATTTGGTTCATTTCTTGTGTTAAAGTTTGAATTTTGGGTGTACTTTTGTGTTTAGAATCATTGTATGTGCTTGGGTTTTGATTTGGTAAGCTTGAATCACCGTGGTTGAGCTTGTTTTGGATTGAAAAGTGTGTTTTAAAGTTTTTCTTGGTAGCGACTTGGCTCTCGGAGTGAATTTCATCCCAGCGACTTGCTTCAAAAAAAGGTAGCGAGTTGTAGTGAGTTTTGGTAGCGACTTGGTCCTAGCGACTTGTCTTTGAGACAAGTCGACAAACAAGACACTTAGTGGATTCTCCACTACGGTAGCGACTTGGTAAGGTAGCGACTTGCTTTCAATTTTGATAGCGACTTGTTCTTAAGTTTCTTAGCGACTTGGTGTTAGCGATTTGGACCTTAGCGAGTTGCTATTTAGCGACTTGACGCCTTAGCGATTTGGTGCATAGCGACTTGTCACAAAATTCAGTAGCGATTTGGAACTTAGCGACTTGTCTTCTAATTACTTAGCAACTTGGTGCTTAGCGACTTGGTTCAAGGATTCTTAGCGACTTGGTTGACTCTTGTGTGTAATACGGTTTTCTCTTGATTTAGTAAAATCCGTGAAAGAATCTATTTCCGGTTTAATCATTGAGTTATAAAATCCGTGTAATCTTTAAACATGTCTACCAACGTACCTACAATCATCTCCACTATTGCCGAGGATGTTCAAGCAACCGGTTCAGATACTGTCCACCCATGCTTGATGAATCGACTACGACTCTTGGGCTCAAAGAATCGATTGTACTGCCTTGGAAAGGAAAATGGGGTCAACATTCTCAAATCGATTGATGAAGGACCTTATCGATTGAGACTACAAGAGACTTAATTGATACAACCGCAGATGGAACAATGATCTATGGAATAGATGCACCAAAGACATATGATGAGCTCAATGATAAGGAGAAAAGAGATTCGATGTCGATATCGTGGCTTCTAACATCATACTTCAAGGTCTTCCAAAGGATATCTACAAGCTTATCAATCACAACACCGAAGCCAAGGCAAGTGGGGATAATGTCAAGATGCTTCTCTCGTGTTCAATTAACTATGGAAGACAGAGAATCACAACTCTATGATGAATTTGAGCACTTCAAGATGAAACCGATGAGAGTGTCTATGAGTATTACGTGAGATTCCACAAGCTTGTTAATGATATGAGGAATATCAAAATGACCATGCCAAACATTCATTGAACTCAAAATTTGTGAACAACATGAATCCCGAATGGCACAAGTTTGTCACCTCGTGAAGCTAACCAAAGGTTTGAAGAACACCAACTATGAACAACTATATGCCTTCCCGCTTGTAATGAGAGACATGCCATGTTTGAAAAATGATTCTTAATCGCTCAAATCAAAACAGGAGAAACAAGTTCATCAAATGATTCAACAACATTTTACACCAATGTTGGGATTACAACCAAAGCTTCACAAGTCATACCCATCGGTAATGGTAATTACAAGCTCATTCCCGATCCATCATATAAGCCTCCGACTCTAACACACTCATGGAAAACTTCATCAACCAACTGCTCTCATGGTTAGTCAAAACATGAACACTCTCCCACACACCAACAACAACCTCGTAACAAAGATCTAATCCACACAATCAAGCCACCGCCGAGATGGGAAGGTTATGGTACAACCAGCTCAAGAAAGGCAGATGAACAAGGAAGAGGTGGAGTTGGTAGAGGATATGTGGCAAATCGTAATAGGGAAGGAATGGAAATCAAGGACAAGCAAAGCCGATCAAGTGTTACAACCGGTGGTGAGGACATATTGCAAGGAACCGACATCGCCAAAACGCCTCGTAATGCGAGTACTTCAGTGGATAAGATGTTGCTTGTGCAAGCTCGTGATAATGGTGCGCTTTGGATGAAGAGGAGTTGTTGTTTCTTGTCGAGGAAATGCCAAGACATATGATGCGATGTGGATGAGCAACCAATTCAGAGATAGGCCACAATCATCGAATGCCTTTCAAGTCGCCGATTGTGATGCATACGACTGACGTTGATGATGAACCCATCGCACAAACAATTTTCATGGCTAGCATTTCTCCAATGGTCCCTTCTAAAGTCTCTTCATCACCACAAGCTGGTCCATCCAAAGACAAAATCATTTCGAGGTATTAAAACTATACGATGATGTTGATGTGCAAAAGATGCATGACAAAGTACAATCAATCGAAACTATTGAGTCGATATTGAAAATATGGGTAATATCAATGTTGTCCCATATGATCAATATGTGAAACAAAGTGAAAGTGAGATTGTACCAAGTGATGCATCTTCCGCAATCAATGATGACTATGTTTTTGATGAATACACCGCATGTGCCCCGATGATTCTCGTTATCTCCGAACTTAATGCCTATAAAGAACGAGTTGCCATTTATGAACAACGTGCTAAGTTTGAGTTAACCACCCGTGAGCGTGAAATGGATGATCAAATGCGCATAACTATTAGAAAAAGTAAGTTTAGAGAAGAGGTATTAAAACAAGAGTTAAACTCCTTACAAGAAAAGCTTTCTAAAACCGCTAAGCAAAAACAAGAACTTCAAGAAAATGTTAAAATGCTTAAGCAAGAATTCAATGCTAAGGAATCAAAACTTTTGAATGATTTTTCTAATCTAAAACCTTGAAAACAAGCTCGAAAATAAGTTGTACGCACAAGGAATACAATTCAGATCGCTCACATGATCACGAAGCATAGAGTTCTCAAGCGATAAGCATAGTATCCCCATTATAAAGGAATCCAACCCCGAGTATGGTAAGATAGCAAAAGTCGCTCAAAATGTTATCTATGATGGCAATGAGATTCTTAAACCTAGATGACACCTAGTTGCATTGAGTGCACCGAGGAAGATAGAAAATTAGATGATGCATCAAGGAGAAAATGGATAAGAAGCTTAACGATCCCAAGTGCAAAGAGAATAAGATTATTGTCAAACCCCATGATTACAAAAAGGAAAATTGGATTTCCTTAAACAAGTTTAAGCCTCAAACTTTGTTAACACCGAACAAGTGTTCGAAAAGGACTTAGATAAGCAAAAGTCGAAAATCTTGTTGAAACAAACCCTCCCTTAGGAAAATGCTCAGCATGATCGTGTATCCTCCAAATACACCAATGCATTTAGTTCCTAGAACTATTGCCACTAAGAGCAAGACCTTAATCACCAATATGTTATATTTCAATTATTTGTTGACTTTGAGAAAACTTGTAAGAAAAGGATCACACCCATCGGGATAATCAAGGGAAAGGGTTTTGAGCAAACAAAAGAATGTTATTTAACCGAGGTCATGCCTTTCTTTAAACAACTAAAAGATCAATTTGAGAGTCTTAAAAGGGATAGATACATATATTAAAGGAATGGAAAAGGAATTTGATGCAATGATAGTTGAGGTTAGTGACTATGAGCGAGCATTAAAATATAATGAGATTGAGAGAAAGAACTTGCATACCTTAAATGAGAATCGATTTCAATGTATCTCTCAAGATGTGTTCTATATCGCCACTAATTGTTCTATTATCGCTTCTCAATTTCATGAATTATCTGTTGCTTTGAAAGTCTCCCATGATCGTGTCATTGAGCTTGAAATCAAAAACTCTAAACTAAGTGAGAAAATTGAACAGATGATCACGATAATTTGGTAAAACATTTTTCTAAACTAGAAGTTGAACATTTTGATTTACAACTAAAATATCAACATCTCAAAGAAAATGTTAAAACCTCAAACATCAAGATATCCTCGATGTTCCGAGTTTGATGCGCTTTTGAAATAAACAAACGTGATGAATGATTCAAGCTCACCGTAACACGATCGTAAAGTTGAAAGCCCAAATTTCTCAATTAAAGGGTGAAATGAACAATGTGACCGGCTCCCAAATGCCTCCTCCTTTAGATTCTCGAATTCTCAAAATTTTCATCTTCAAAACTTGGTTAATGCTTTACAAAAGGAAAATGAGAGTTTTCTAGAAGAAAATGAAAAGGTTAAACGTCATTTCAATGAGTTATTTGAGTCAATAAAAGTCACTCGTAACAAAAATAATGAACAAATAACTTCGTTGCAAAAGGAAATTGAGAATCTGAAAAGTCAGGTAAAAGGGAAAATGCCAATGACAAATGGGGAGAATGGAGCTTCAAAGGTGCATGGTTGTAATAAATATGCTTTGTATGTGAAATATGTTCCTCCCCATCTTAGGAATAACAAACTTGCTATTCAAACATATTTCTCATACCTTAAGGACAACCTAGAATGTCTCCGTGAGATTGTAGAAGAGGATAAGTTAGAGAAACCACTTGATAATGCAATTGGCCATGCATGCTTATATGCCAAACGATCTCAAGAACTTTTAGAATGCTTAATTACAATATGCCCTAAATCCTTAGGTGAGCAAGTCAATCCCTTGATACCTTTTCTATGCCTAGTGCCAAGTATGCAATTCATTCAATGCCCAATGTTATGAATGTGAACTTTAGTATGCCTTCAAGTAGTTCGATCCCAAAGACCTCTAGTGTTAAGAAAGTGAACTTCAAAGGCGCTTCAAATAGTTCACATCCCAAAGACATCTAAACAGAAATGCAAAAGTAGCAAAACCAACTAATGTTCCCATTCCTCTACAGAGTAATCATGACATTAAAGCGAGCAGTGTCAAAGTCTCAAGGCAATACAAGGAATGATAGGACCTTGCAAGCTAAGAATGTGCATTGGAAAAGAGTAGAAGATCACCCTAGGAACACTATGTTTGAGTTGAATAAAACGAATCGTGTTGATTCTAGTATTAGCTATAAGCGCATCGTAATTAATTCAATTCGCTACTACTTGCAAAACATGTAATGAATGCTTGATTTCGGTACTAATCATGAATGTGTTGTGAATGGGTTGTCTAATGCTATCAATTGCCCGCTTAAAACTGCCGATTCTAAAAATCAAGCTAAGAAGGCTAAAAGGCAAAGGCGAAAGAAAGTTAGAAAACAAAGGAAACCCACAGAAGAAAATTTAGTAATATAGGTTATCAATGGATACCCACCGCCGTAAGGTTAATGAGTTTTACCTCAATTTACTAAGACAATGCCCACTAGAAAATGGATGCCTCACGGTAGAACTATTCCTTTAAGAAGTGAACATACTTTGAATAGGTCAAATACGGACACTAGCACCGCATCTATTCCTAATGATTCCATTGCTTCTATTTCGATATGGGTGTTTCTATTTCGATGTGAGTGTTCCAATCATCACATTAACCAAATGGAACCCATTCTTGCATGGGGATCCCAATTATCCAGCTTATCCATTCTTGTCTATGTTCAACCGCAGATCGCTCAAATCGCTCGTGGTACCGGACTCAGTCGCTCCAAGCATATGACCGAGACCGGTCATGCTCATGAACTTCGTGAGTAAATTCATCGACATGCTTAGATTCGGAATGATCATTTTGGTGCAATTATGGGTTATGGAGATTATGTTGTCGGTGATAGTGTTATCTCCGTGGTATACTACGAGAAGGTCTTGGTCATAACTTATTTTCCGTCGGTCAATTCGTGATTCGATCTAGAAGTGGCATTCGAAAACATACTTGTTTCGTTAGAGAACTTGATGGTAAGGAACTTTAAGAGGAACTCGTGGTTCAAATCTATACACCATCTCTATCGAAGATATGATGAAGTCTTCTCCAATTTGCTTGTTGTCAAAGGCTTCAAAACAAAGTCATGGTTATGGCATCGCTGCCTCAATCACTTGAACTTCGCACCATCAATGATCTCTCCGTAAAGGACTTAGTTGTAGGTCTACCTAGACTAAAGTATGAAAAGGATCATCTTTGTTCACTTGCCAATTGGGAAAAAGCAAGAAATATACCCACAAACCCAAGCCTACAAACTCGCCATGTGTTCTTCATACAATTCACATGGACTTATGTGGACCCATGAGAGTGCATAATATCTTTGGGAAGAAATATGTATTAGTTGTGGTTGATGATTACTCTCGATTCACCGGGTTAAGTTCTTAAGGACAAAGGATGAAACACCGATATCATCATCAAACTTATCAAACAAATTGCAGTTCGACTTAACAAAACCGCCGTAATCATCCGAATGCACAATGGAACCGAGTTTGTTAATAAACAACTTAGTGAGTTTTATGAAAGTGTTGGAATCACCATCAAAGAAGTGTTCCACGAACTCCTCAATGTAACGGTGTAGTTGAAAGACGAAATCGAACTCTTGTGGAAGCCGCAAGAACAATGCCGATTTACTCAAAGGTTCCAATGTTTCTCCGGGTCAAGCCATTGCCACCGCATGCTACACTCAAAATCGATCCCTAATTCACACCGCTCATGGAAAACTCCATATGAACTTGTCCACAATAGAAAACCTAATTTATCATTCCTTCGTGTGTTTGGTGCATTGTGTTATCCAACTAATGAGGGTCAAGACTTAGGCAAACTTAAAGCTAAAGCGGACATTGGAGTGTTTGTAGGATATGCACCAAACAAAAGGGATACCGAATCTACAACAAAAGAACCCGAAATATCATGGAAACAATTCACGTTACGCTCGATGAGTCGACCGGTCCAATGGCTCCAGACAACCCGCCTGACCCGCATCATCATGTAGTCCCATCGCTCTACTCTTGTTTACGGCTCCTCGCCAAGAACTCCTTATGTACCTCCTTCAAGATGACTTGAAGAAACTATTTGATCCAATGTTTGATGAACACTATGAACCAACCGCTAATGATCCGTCAATCCCATCATCGAGGTCGCTTTATCCTCGCCAATGAAGTCAATCCTTCGCTTATGTCATTAAGTCGAAGCGCCGCCGATCAATCGCCTCATCAACAAACCTTCAATCACCGAGTGTACATCAAGGAATTGCTTCGATTCACAAGATGAAGTTAATCCTTTGCTACTCCCAAGATGCTCCATTTGAAAATATATTTGCTCCCGATTCATCATCCGAACCATCTTCATCGAGACATCGACTCGCTACTTCGGCCCACAACAACAACCACATGAACACCTTAGAAAATGGACACATGATCACCCATTGGACAACATCATTGGAAACCCTTCTCGTCCGTATCCACTGTAAACAACTTGCTACGATGCCTTATGGTGCTTCTTCAACTCCGTACTCTCTAAGATCGAACCTAAAGATGTTAAAACTGCTATGAATGAAGACAGCTGGTTCAATGCCATGCAAGAAGAAATTCATGAGTTTGATCGATTAGATGTATGGGAATTAGTACCTGCTCCAGAGCGTGCTATGATCATTGCTCTAAAGTGGATCTTCAAAGTGAAGCTTGATGAGCATGGTGATGTGTTGAAAAATAAGGCTAGGTTAGTGGCTAAAGGATATCGTCAAGAAGAAGGTATTGACTTTGAGGAATCTTTTGCTCCTGTTGCTCGTATCGAAGCTATCGTAATCTTCTTGGCTAATGCGGCTAGTAAGAACATGGTCGATATCGATGGATGTGAAACCGCCTTTCTTAATGGTGATTTGAAAGAGGTGGTTTACGCCACCACCAGAGGGTTTTGTGAATCCGAGCATCCTACTCATGTCTATCGCTTGAAAAAGGCCCTTTACGGTTTGAAGCAAGCTCCTAGAGCATGGTATGATACGTCAAAGTTTCTTCTATCTACCGGATTCAAAGAAGGGAGCAGCTTGATCCGACATTGTTCACCGTAAAGTCGCAAACATTTAATTCACGCTCGATTTATGTTGATGATATTATCTTTGCCTCGACCGACCCCAATGAATGTGATCGTTTTCAAAAGAAATGGGTTCCAAATTTCAAATGTCAATGATGGGACAAATGTCATTTTTCTTGGGATTACAAATTTCACAAAGTCCCGGAGGCATTTTTATAAATCAATCTAAATATGCAAATGAGATCTTAAAGAAATTTGGATTTGTTTCATGTGACACCGCTGACACTCCCATGATTGAGCGCACTAAGTCGGATGAGGACCACTCGTGGATCATGGTAGATCAAACGAAATATCGTAGTATGATTGGATCCTCGATGTACCTCACAACTAGTAGACCGTACATCTTGTTCGTTGTGTGCATGTGTGCTAGATATCGTGCTAAGCCTACTAAAAAGCACCTTGAAGCGGTTAAACGGGTCTTTCGGTATCTCCAAGGAACCATCAATATGGGACTATGGTACCAAGGACACCGGTATGTCACTAATGACCTATGCGATGCCGATCATGCAGATGTCAAGATACACGTCAAGCACGCCGAGGTGCTCGCTTTTGGGTGATAAGCTTGTGAGTTGGTCTTCAAAGAAGCAAATGAGTACTTCTATTTCCTCTACAGAGGTGAATACATAGCCATGTCATCTTGTTGTGCTCAAATCCTTTGGATGAGATCCCAATTATCCGACTATGGCTTTGAATTCAACAAAATCCTCTGCATCGTGATAATAAAAGTGCTATTGCTCTCTCATGCAACAACGCTCAACATTCAAGAGCAAAGCACATCGATATTCGACATCATTTCATCCGGAACAAGTAGAAAACGGTGTGGTGGAACTCTATTTTGTGAAGTCGAATACCGCTAGCGTACATCTTCACCAAAGCTCTTCCAAGAGAACGCTTTGAGTTTATTCTTCCACGACTTGGCTTGAAAAGCCTTCAACCGTAAACACTCAAACGCCTTCGTGAGGAAGACGAGGAGTAAAGGTCTTTCTTCATCCATCTCTTGTAAATATTTATTCGAAAAACAAAATACAAAATTTTAAAACCAACAAAAAGCAAAGAAAAAATTATAAAACTTTCAAAATCCATAAAATTTGAAAAATTTGAAAATCTCAAAAAATAAATATATATGTCTTTTGTCATGTTTCTTCTTGATTCGATTAATATCTACGGTCTTTGTGTCGTCACCAAAGAGTGACACGGTCTTTAGATGTTGGTCGAATGTACATATTCGCTTAAAAAAATGTTGGTCGAATTACATATTCGCTAAAAAAATATAAAATTTGAGAAAGTGAAACAATGGTTTATTGTCATTTCAGCAAGAACCCGCTTTTCAAAGAAAGAACAGAGCCATGCTTTATCTTGCTTTTCAAATCTCATGCTCGATTCTAAAACAAATGTTTGTCATTAACAAGACAAATGTTTCCTTTCAAATATTTTTCCTTCTAATGATTCTTCCGAAAATATTCGTCATCTAATGAAAACGCAATTGTTTTGAAAACACTCCGCACTCTATTTTTGAAAATCATCGAGCTTTCGATGTCAAAATCTCATTCCTTCAATCAACAACTTTCGTCATTGATTGAGGGGAGAATGATTTTCAATTAAATCAAAGTGTATTTTTCAATCAATTGGCACGTAAATGAGCAAGGTCTACTCTAAATGTTTTACAATAAGTTTATACAATTGGTACAAGACCTTGATTATTATAATGTTTTCTAAAAGATACTCAAGCATGTTTAATCTTTGAGTCTTATGTTTCAAACTTGATCCTTATCGCTAAATGTTATCATAAGAAAGTCACAGCTTCTCCTCAAAGCTTTCAAAATCAATTTAAATCAACAAGAGATCTCAAATCTCAAATGTTTTGAAAATTGTGATCGGGGAGAATTTGTGATTTAAATTGGATTTAAACCGATAATTCGATAAATGGGTTCATAAGTGTTTAGCAAGTTTTCCTCCCGCATGTGACAAACGATTTCAAATTTTCCATGCACATGTTGAGGGGAGCATCTACTTTAAACCTTAAATTATTGAAACGTGATTGAATTGTCTCTAAGTGTTTCCTCTAATATGTGCAAAACTCTTTCAAACTTCGAGGCACATATTGAGGGGAGCAAACTTTGAAAACCTCATCCTTCCTCAAAATGTTTTATCTACTCAAATTGATTGGGAAGTGATGATGATCATTTTAGAAAATGTTAATCAAAAGATTGGACCTTTCATTCTTAATCTAACGATTTCAAAGATCTCTTGCCTCCATGTGCTAAACAATTTCGAATTTTATGCATATGTTGAGGGGAGCATTTCTAAAATATCAAAACAATTAAGATACAAAATACTTTGATTTTATATCACAAGTATCTTGATTGATTTTCAAATGGTTTTCAATTGGTTTCAAGGCGGAAGAACTATATCAAAAGACCGACCAACTTTACTTTATGCATGGTGATATAAGGATGATAAGGTTAGGTTGAGGTCCAATGATCCGCCGAACCGGAGGGATCTACCAGGACAAAACCACTTGATAGTGTAGAGTCCTTAGGTATATTGAAAAAGGAGAAAATGAGATATGGGAAGAGTGCGGATCGAAACCGAGCTAGTAATCGAATAAACCCAACAAGGTTCTAGTTATGAAGTTTCGTAAGCAATCAAGGGTTGAAGAATGAAAAGAATTGAATGTGAAAAAGGGTGAAAAGAAATAGCCTCCATTTATTCAACCTTAGGGCGTAAACCGGTTCAATTCATATGCTACCGGTGGTTACCAAGGTAACATCGGTATTGAAGACAAGACGTCATGGACCCAAAGGACGACCGCACTACAACTTCCCAAGCCACTCAAGTTTCTCTTAAAAGGACTTGTTTCATTCTCACGGGAACCGACATAATCTATCGACTTTCTCTTAGAGATTGTTGATATTGAAGAAGGAGACCTCTCCCTAGTCTCCGACATAGGAACCAAATATGCACAATTGAGTCTAGAGCCACGAGATCATCTACAAATCTCATTAGGACACTTTCAATGAAGACTCTCTGTTTCACACAATGTGGAAAGAGAGATTATATCTTATGAGTCCCACGATTATCCTTGTGGTATTGCCGAACATCCGAGTAGTATGCCAACATACTCACAATGAAGATGGAAAGCCTTCGAGCCAACATCAAACAAGCTCCTGTGGGTGGCATGTGAGATCTATCCAATAGATCAACCATGTGACAACCGAATGTAAACAATGGGGCGATTCAATCTTTTGAATCAATCCCGGTTCAGTTATGGATTGACGGATACCTTTGAAAACCGCCGTTGTGCTTAAAAACTCTTTTCCTTAGCACATCGATCGTGTACTAATTTTTCAAAATAAAAGGTGTTTATGATTGATAATTGATTTTCATTAAAACCTTCGTTGTATTGCAAAAACAATTTCTATTGAGCGATACACGATTGTTTTTCAAATCTCTTTTCATCAATCGCTGAATCTCAATTACCGGTTCACTCACTCCGTGTTGTCTTCTTTGAGACGCCCGGTTTGAGAACAACTAGAGCAACCGCGAAACCCCGTCAAGGAAATTCTTCGAATTTTACCGATCACAGCAAGATTTGTATCGATCAACGGGAACCGTGGGCGTGTACCTCAATTCAACAAAAGTGATCAAAGACACTCTTGTGCGCTTTATTGCTAATCGCTTTATGCAGAGCACCCGACGCTTGCAAATGATCGTAATGGAGCGGTCAATCCATAGCCGCATGCTCACACAACACATTCATTTCCAAAGAAATCATGATTAGTGCATCAATGACTCGATATTATCACTCCATGCTTCGCTACGCCGCCAATATCATGAATCAACGAAAGCTTCCGCTACTCGATAAGAATATATCATGATCCGTAATGTGAGCATGTCGGTCCAAATGTCACAACATCACATAATACCAACACCACAATGGATGAGTCGAGATTTATCGTGGTCGATGATCTCAAAGTCGGCTCAAAACTCAGATCACGTGGATCGCTTAAAGACCTCCACTCGATTATCCAAACATGCAAAATGAAGAATCAAAGACTACGAGCTACGTAACAAACAACATGAACAAGAATTCAAGAACTATCTCAATGTAATATCTGTTTGTATTCTATGTAATTTTAATGTGTGTTTGAGGTGACCTCCTTAGGGGAGATTGTTAGGATTTGGAAAATCCAAGAGTTAAAGTGTCGGTCACCTCAAGTATATGTATTCGTTAGAAAGCTCGTAGTCGTAGTTATTTAATGTTAAGTAGTATTTAGTTAAGTAACACCGTGGAGGACGGACGGGTCTTTACCCACCGTATGCCCGATCCACACCCCGTCGTGTGGCTTTTTTGTAAGACTATAAATACTCTCTACCTCCCAAGGTAGAGAGTGGAGCTCATAATAAGATTTTTCTTTCTCTCACTAAAGTTCCCAAACCTCTAACTTTCTCTCTAAAACTCATCTTGTACGCCTACTTGTGTTAGTGATTTGATGTGTATGTGAAATCCAATATGTTACACACTTTTGCCTTTCCCTTGTCATCTATAAAGATAGCCAAAATGAAAAATAAGAGACTATCTGAAAGTAACTACAAGGGAGAAATTCGTTCTAAACACCCATGCAAGAGCTTGAATACTTTTTACCTTTATTCCCTATCATTTCATTCTGTCATGATAAATAGCTCGTCAAGAAACTCATCTAGATTTTCCTCTATGATGGTTTTGTACGGCTCATAGCTTGCTTTGATCTGATCCAATAATTCATCATTCAACTTTTTGCCCATGTTACACCATACTTCTTAATCATCCAAACTTTCAATCAAGTTTTTCCCAACCTTGTATTTGATATCTGCAAAGATTATTCAAGATAGCAAAACTATAATGCAAACTCCAAAAACAATATTAACATTTACATCATAAGAGGTTGAATAAATAAACATTTCAAGATTTTTTCCTTATGAAGCACATCTTCAAAATGTGTTATCCTGTTTTCCAAAGCATCACAAACCACATTCATATCCTGTATTCCCTTGTCATCTATAAAAATAGCCAAAATAAAACAAATAAAATATTGTAATGATATAACAAGTCATGTGATGACGTAATCATACTTACATATGCTATAACATATACCGCATCATCTTGTAACAAACAAATGCATTATGGGTATAAAATGAGTGCATCGACTTTAATAATCTTCTTGAAATGTTTCTAGCTTGAAAAGCTTCCAATGAATAGTAGATGGTGACTGTGAGTAGCTTTTTAATCTCATTAATCATCTCAAACATGCAAACTTTGCCAGAACAAGATGATGTGCAACGCGCATTAACTTTTATGCCGATGAACATCATCTTGTTACGGCAAAGTTTGTGTGTGTTTAAGATGATTAACGCGTTTCAAAAGCTACTCATAATCACCTATCTTCTATTATAGGGGAAACATATCAAGCTAGAAACATGAACTACTTACATTCAGTTCATTTGTGAGATACATGATATATTTAATGGATTTTCTGATAAAATACATATATTTGAAGTTAAGATAAAATTATGTAGGGTAACAAGTCAACCATTCACCTAATGCTCGACAAGACTAGATAGAGGGACACCCTCCCAAAACCATAATGCAAAAAAAAACATTAGTATAACATGCTACAATTAGCAAATAAGAGAGAAAGACATTCCAAACACCCCTTTAAGAGCTAGAATACTTTAACCTATATTGTCTAAAATCTCCCTTCTTTTTCCTCATAAACAGCTCATCCCAAAACTCATCTATATTTTCATTTGTCAAGTTCTTGTTTCCCTCATATCTTGATATCACCACATCCACTATTTCATCAGTGATCTTAATTTTTCCCCATACTAGCTTATCATCCACAATCCCCTCTACACTCACTTTTCCCTTTCCCTGATCATCCTTTGCAATCACTTTTTTCATTCCCTTACCATCTATAAAAGGTAGCCAAAATGAAATAAATAAGAGACTAAATGGAAGGAACTACTAAATGTGATCACTTATAAATAATGAAACATGAATCATGACACAAACAACTGCATACTACTGCCAACCATTCACATAATGCTCAACAAGACTAGGTATACTCATGGAGAAACCATTGAATTGGCTACATTTCCATTCAAGTAACTACATTTCTATCATTATCAATTTTAAAACACATAAATGCACTAAATAACATAAACATACTGACATCCAAAACTCGTTGATTCATTCCACTACTAATAGACCTTCTTATTTTCTTTTGTGGTTTGGGTGTACTCGGGCCAGGCGATGCAACTTAAGGCGCATGTGTTGGACCGTATTTTCTAGGCTATCCTCTTTTATTTTTATAACAACCTCATTCCCGCTTCCATTGCCACCATCCATGTTAAAACAATTATGGGTTCGTGCAGTCTAATCAAATAATTATCATTTACGTTTGTGATTCTGTTTGTGTGTAACCAATTAGGGTTTATGTTTGTGTAAGTAGAAAGAACATAGTATGTGTTAGTGTTTATGTTTTTGTCAAATGTTTGGTGAAGACCAAAAGGGATAAAGACGAGGGTAAACTACAAAAAATGTCCTTGAGTATAAAGACGAGGGTAGAATAGTCATTTTGCATGGGTTAGAATAGTAACTAATGACTTTTTTTTAACGATCGTTAGGGCCGAGGGAAACAATTTGCATGGAAAATCCACAGTAATAGCATAATTTGCAGTTTTATCTTTTCGGTGGCTAAATTTTCAATTATGACTATACTCATGGACCACCCATAGGTTCATAATCACTGTCTTCCATCAGATTTAAGTATCTGAATGCAATGGACGAGGATGGTGGGAATCCTACATTATCATCATTACCAGTACTTTCAACCAATGGACAAACATTACTGGTTGAAGCTTGAGTTGGTACCATTTCATGATTATACTCTAAAATTTTCATTTCTTTTTCTTAATAGGTTCACTGATCACATTATCCTCAATAATCTCTTCAATCACTACACCCTTTGAGGACTGACAACCCCTAACCAGCATCATATGTTTTTTTTACCAAAGATATATCAGACTCTACATAAACATCTGTTTCCTTATACCTAGGCACAAATTTTAACAATGTCAGCACGTGCTGATACGACATCAAGGGAACTAATCCATCATCTAAAGACAATCCTGGGACCCTAAAATGGCTAAAAAACAACTGATTATTATCACCCAAACCCAGTTCAGCTAACATTTTGACCAACTCATGAACGAAGAACTTCTCAAAATCAATTAGGTCTAAATGATCAACCATAGCAAACTTGTATACTCTGTTAGGTGGATTAGAAAACTCACCAGTGTGGTGGATTTAAATAATGAAGAGGTATAGGTACAAATTTGGGAAGATAAAACAAATAATAAAAAAACCCAAAATTAGAAAACAACCATAACATTTTCAAGAATCAAGGTAACATGCTTTAATTTCTAGATATATAGTGCATGTTCATTCTAAACAAAAGTATAATAGAAAAATCTTATTGTATACTGCACCAATATCCGCAATCGGTGAACTGTGATCTCTAATTTGTCAGCCACCCATGTTAGATCCACTGCTAAAATAGGGGATTTGCACAATGATGAGTGTGTAAAAACTCATCATTTTAGGTCAAATCTGAACTGCAAAACATCTAAAAACACTCAGAAATGCATCAAAATACTGAAAATATCTCAAAATTGTGTTTTATATGTTTCAGATGCAAAATTATTGAAAACAAATGAAAAACGAACAAAGTTTGCATAATTGGCAGTTTCAGTCCTCTAACTTTTAAAAATGGCAACTTTAGTCCCTGTAATTTCAAAGATTGACAGAATTCACCCCTGGACATTTTAAATTAGAAAATAAACATTTTTAGTCCTTTGGTAATTCAAACTTGTCATAATTGATCCTGTTGATAAATTTTGGAAAATTACAAGTTTAGTCCTTTGAGTTTCACAAATGACAGATTTGGTCCTTGGATTATTGGAGATGGTCAAGTTTAACCCTTGGAGTATAATTTCAGAATGTTCATGATTGGTCCTTGGAAATTCAGTTTTGGCATGTTTAGTCCCTAAATATTAAATGGATTCAATAACTAATCCTAAGTCCAAAGTATTACCTTAGGCCCAAACCAATCTCCCAACCCGTCCAAACCCAAATCCGGACCGGTCAAACCATTTACCAGTCAACCGATAAACACCCTGCTCCCCCTTCTTCTTCCCCACTTTCCCGCCCAAACAAAAACCCTGCCATCTCCCTTTTTACCACTCCCCACAAACCCTAATCCCCTTTTCCTTCTCCCCAAACACTCCACCTCCATATCATCCTTTTACCCAGCTTCACCATACCCCAAAACCTCCTTCATCTCTTTTACCCAAATAATCCCAACTCCCAAACCCACTTATCTATTTTACCCCTCCTCCCAATATCCAAGTCAGCAATCCAAGCACATAAGACCCCCAGTGGATGGCTAAGATTAAGTTCATTTGGTACCTACTTGTTCAACGGCTGGGATTATCTGAAGAAAGCATAACTGAAGACTCAAGAGATTGAAGACCAAGTAGTTTTTAGTATAAATAGGAAACTCATGTAGCCAAAGTTATAAGGCACCATTTTCTTTGTTTTAAAAAAAAATCAGTTCTATGTTTTTATTATTGTAATGTTAATTTTTAATTAATGAAAGCATCTCCTTTTTATTTAACTGTTACAAGCTCGTTTGTGTGCATTTAGTAGAATCTAAAGTTCCAAATTAGTGAAAACTAAGGTGTATTTCGGTTTTATCAAAGTAATTCCTAGGTTTTGTGTTGGAAAACGTTTTAAAGAGTGTTTGTGTCAAGAAGAAAAGTGGTCAAACTTATCCTTTTTACCCGTTTGACCTTCAAGGTCAAACTGAATTTAAAGTAGTCAATAAGTTCAACAAGTTTAAAAATCAATTCAACCAAGTCTGCACAAAATCTGTGTGAAAAAAAAAAGTCTTTTTTTTTTTTTTGGTACTGCACAAGACAAAGCAGCAGATGCTGCTGTTCTTGGGGTTTTTTCTCCGATTAATTGATGTCCAAATCATGCAAATCTTGTTTCTCTTAAGTTATTATGTCATCAACTCAGGTTGCGTTTAGTTTTATGCAGTAAAGCAGTTGTCAAAATAGTTTAATTTGAAGTCAAAACTTGTCCCATTTGGTTTTCTGCACCAGTTACATCAGCAGGCAACTCAGTCAAAGCCTATCTTACACAGCTCATTTATAAGCTGTGTTAAGATCTTCATACACCAGATAGTAGGGCAAAAGGAAGCTAGCTGGGTGGACTTCAAGTGCCCATAAGCTCAGGAGCCATCTCACACTCTAGCTTATCCTTAATAAGCTCTAAATTGTGCCCTTGGCACCGCCCCTGTTCATTTCACCAACAAAGTACTAAGTAAGTCTTCTATTTTTGAGCTTATTAAGTTCACTTTGTGCTTATTCGCATCCTTAGGTATTTTTTTGTATAATTTAAGTTAGGTGAGTTAACTTTTTAGCTTATTTAGTGCTTTTGTTTGTATCTTGGATTGCTTATACCATTTCCTTTAGCTTTAGGATCCCCATTAGCCTAGCTTACTCTCCCAATTGTTATCCCTTGTTATTGATTCTTTGGTTGTTGTTTATAGTTATTTGGTTAGATTTCATCGATGTTAGTTTAGTTTTGCTTTTAAAATTGTGCCTTCCTTTGTTTGTCAACTACTCTTTTGTGTTAAAAGTTTAAAAGGTGTGTTTGTTTGATATCTGTCCAAATCAGCAATCAATAAGCTGTTGTAACAGCTTATTGACAAGGTTTCATAAAAGAGGTTTTCACAAAAATGCTCATTTTGATTATAACTTTGATTCCCAAAAGTAAATTTTGAAAAAAATGTGTTCAAAAATTTGTAAAAGTGGACTCGAACCCACGACACTCACTCAACACCAACACTCCAAACCAAGCGCCTTGGGACTTGTCTCATTAAAACTTTGCACTATTAAATACTTAAGTGTCAATTGGCGCTTTTTCGTAAGCTCTTTTAAGCTTAATTCCACTTATTTTCAAAAACAAAGTAGTGGTTTCTTATTTTTCCTAGAATCAACCTTGTTCAAAATAGTTTTAGTGATTTTCCGTGATTTTCTTAATTAGTTTACTATTTTTAATCATTTAATTAGAGTAAATTAGTTTTTAATTCGTAATAATTATTTTAAAAGTCGAAAAAATTCCCGGTCTTTTTCTAAAATTATTTTTAGTCAAATAGAACGTAGAAAAATTGTTTTCACACCCGTAGCCCTTAAATTGAAAAACTTTTACGTTTATGGCTCGGGTGGTTGCCGGTTTTTACGTTTTTTAGTTTTAGCACCCTAGGACTTAGTTTAGCTTCGTTTTATCATTCCTTAGGCTTAGTAATAGTTAATTTGTAGTTTATTAGGTTTCCCTTGCCTTAATTACTTTCCCATTAATTAATTTGTAGAAAACGTAATTCAAATCAACAAATCATTAAAAATCCAATTCAAGTTCAAATCACGAAACTCAACGAATCCTTCCATTTACACCTCGTTGGGACACGATCCGGGAAATCACTTTTCCGGTATCAATTTTATCACACCCGTGAGATTTGATACGTTGACCTTTTTCCTAAAGGGTTGATTTGTCGGATTTTACGGTTATTTTGATATACGTTGATATTGTGTTTGTTTTCACCACTCACTTTCCATGAATCAAATTTTGGCGCCGCTGCCGGGGAGGTGTGTTGCGACAATATCGTGAAGTTTTTGCGATTAGTGACTTGAAGAACCTTCCTCGTGAAGTTATTGTTTTATAAAAATACAAAAATACAAAAATATTTTTCTTTTCTTTGTATATATATGTAAAAGATTAAAAATACAAAAGATTTTCCTTGTTGTTTTAAATAAAATAGAAGACACAATCAATATAACATTCTCAATCGAGGTGTTATCATTATAAGTTCCCGAACAAAAGATTTAAAACTTGCCTTTGTGTCGCTCGTGTTTTGGTTTGCTTTATATCGGTTTAACAAAGCGTGTGAGGGTATAAGGACGGCCGACATTAAATTGCGGTGAAAAGAGACGGGTTTTAATAAGCTTACGACCTACAAAGTCTCTCCGCTCCTTTGTGCGTTTACTTATAGAAGTGATCATTTCACGTGGGATTATTGGTTTAAGTTCACCGTGTATTGCCTCGGTCTTGTTTTAATTGAAAGTGTTGTTTTGGAAGTGCATGCTTTTCGCTTTCAAGCTCGTAGACGTATCAGAACCAAGCAAACGTGCTCGAGATACGTCACGAACAAATCACAATGACACATAACCTAGGAACGGACCTAAAGTCCAACAACACGTCCACAAAATCAAGCTCCCGATCTCCGAGCGATGGAGGGCTTTGCCAACCCGCGATGGATGGGCGGGCGGTCCAATTGCCCGGTCAACATCGAGGCCACGGATTTTGGACTTAAGCATCACATGATTCAACAAGTCCAAAGTTTTGCCAATTTCACGGATCACCGGGTGACGATGCCAACAAGCATCTCGACAAATTTCTCACCGTCACCCAAAGTATGAAGCAAAATGGGGTCACCGATGACGCTCTTCGCTTATATCTCTTTCCATACTCCTTGACGCTTCATGCCACCGCATGGTTTGATCGTCTTCCCAAGAACTCGATCCATAGTTTCGATGAAATGATCTCCAAATTCTTGGCGAAATACTTTCCACCGTCGATGGTGGCGAAACTACGGAATGAAATCGCAATTTTCGGCAAAGATCCCGATGAGTCCTTATTTGAGGCATGGGACGCTATAAGCTTTCGATTGATCGATGTCCAAACCATAATATGTTGCTTGTCACCCAAATAGATACGTTCTATAACGGGTTAACATTGAGACATCGTGACACAATCAATGCCGCCGGTGGTACCTTTATGAAAAGCGACCAAGAGTGCTATGATCTCATTGAAAACATGATTGCCCACCACAATTATTGGGATTCCTCAGCCGAGAGGAGTGAGTCAAGGAGATCTACCATCCTTCCATCTTCGGAATACACGACTCTAACCAAAAAGATTGAAGAAATATCCACTGCCGTACTTAAAATGAGTCAAAATAACAACAATCAACAAGTAAAGTTGTGAAACTTGTGGTGGTCCACATCCTTATTTTGAGTGTCCAGCCTCCGGTGGCTTCACTCAAGAGAGCGTTTATGCCGCTTCTAGTTCCTACAATACGGGAGGTAATTCCTACCAACCGCAAGGAGACCGAAACCTTCTCGCCTATCGTTCTAACAATTTCCTTGGACCACCGGGTTTAATCAAAATCGAAACAATCAAAATGTGCAAAATAGAAATAATCGGTTCAATCGTAATCGAGTCGAATCGAATTTTCAAAATCAAAATCAAGGTTTTCAAAATCAAGGAAATTTCAATCAAAACCGATTCCAAGCTCCTCGACAAAATATGCATGCCCGACCTCCTCGAGCTTCCATTGACATTGCTAATTACATCAAAAGCAATGAAGCTAAGATGGTGTCCATGCAAAATCAAATTACCACTTTGAAGAATGATTTCACTTCCGAGCTTAGAGCTACTAGTAACAAGATTGATCAATCTCATAGCAAGATTGAAAGCATGATTGCTAGTCTCATGAGTCAAAAGAATCAAGCTTCAACTTGGTGCTCTTCCGAGTAATACCATTCCCAACCCAAAAGGTGAATTGAATGCTATTGCCACCAAGTGGTAAGTCTTATGAGGGACCCTCGATGCCTAATCCTTCTCCGGTGAGGGATGTGGAGCGAGAAACCGAGGTATCAAAGGACAAGGTGCATAATTCAAGCCCACAAAGTACCGCACAAGTCCAATCTCGGTGGTCTTACCTCCAATTCGGAACCCGTTGTTCGATGACCATTCCTAAGCCTTCACTTCCTTATCCTTCAAGGCTTAATGACCAAAAGCTCCGTGATAAAACTAGTCAACAAATGGAGAAGCTTATCTAAATCTTTCAAGATTTGCACTTGAGATTAGTTTCATGGACGCTCTTCTTCTAATGCCAAAGTTCGGTCCAACAATCAAAAATTTGTTGAATAACAAAGAAAGGATTTCCAAAATGGCTAAAACTTCTTTGAGCGAAAATTGTTCGTGATTATCCTTAAAAACTTCCCAAAAGTTAGGAGACCCGGAAAATTTCTCATCCCATGATTTTCAAGGCATAGTTCAATGCTCACCTTAGCCGATCTTGGTGCTAGCATTAACTTGATGCCATACTCCATGTGGAAAAAGCTTTCATTACCTCCGCTTACACCTATATGTATGATCCTCGAGCTTGCGGACCGTACAAGTTCTCGTCCGTTAGGTATAGCCGAGGATGTATTTGTGAAAGTAGGCAAGTTTCATTTCCCCGCCGACTTTGTTGTTGTCGAATTTGATGCCGATCCCCGAGTACCCCTCATTCTTGGGAGGTGCTTCTTAAAAGCAGGTCGGGCATTGATCGATGTTGATGAAGGGAAATCACTGCGGGTAAACAAGGAAGCCGTTACTTTCAATCTCAATCAAGTTACGAAATACTCCCCAATTATGGAGACAATTCCGTCAACAAAATTGATGTCCTTGACATTGTGTCGGAGGAGTATTCTCAAGAAATTCTTGGATTCTCGAGTGGCAATCCCACTTCGGTTGATCCCATCGTTGCTCTCTTCCCTCCCTCACTCCGTTTGAGGAAGTGACTTTATTTTGGAAGAGATTGAAGCATACTTGGCTAGTGATTACATTCCATGGGAAATTGATCACGCTCCCATCGACATTGAGGAGATATTCTTCTCATCGAGAAGTTGCTCAATGAAGATCCTTCATCACTCCCTCCTCAAGAACTTCATAAAGAGGAAATCAAAACCATTGAAAAATCTAATGATCCTCCCGAGGTCGAGCTTAAGGACTTACCACCTCATCTCGAGTATGCATTTTTGGAGGCGACAATAAATCACCCGTCATTATTGCTAAAGACTTGAGTGAGGATGAAAATCCGCCTCATCAAGGTTTTGAAGTCACACAAGCGAGCCATCGCTTGGAACCTTCCGACATCAAGGGTATTGACCCGATTTTGTACACACAAAATTCTCATGGAAGATGACTTCAAACCGCGGTTCAACACCAAGAAGGGTGAATCCTAAAATTCATGAGGTTATCAAAGCGGTAGTCATAAAACTTCTCGATGCGGATTGATTTACCCTATCTCGGATAGTCCTTGGGTTAGCCCGTTCATTGTGTGCCCAAAAAGGTGGCATTACCGTTGTTGAAAATGATGAAACGAGTTGATTCCTACTCGATTGGTTACGGGATGGCGTGTTTGCATTGACTATCGAAAGTTAAATGAAGCCACCCGTAAAGACCATTTTCCATTACCCTTCATGGACCAAATGCTTGAGAGATTAGCGGAAACGAATACTATTGTTTTCTCGATGGTTTCTCGGGTTACTTCAAATTCCATTGACCCACAAGATCAAGAAAGACCACATTCACATGTCCTTATGGAACATTTGCTTACCGACGCATGCCTTTTGGCTTGTGTAATGCTCGATGCGTTCCAAAGGTGTATGATGGCCATTTTCCATGACATGATCGAAAAGACTATGGAAGTCTTTATGGATGATTTTTCGGTCTTTGGGGATTCTTTCCAAACATGTCTCTCCCATTTGGACAAGATGCTTGAACGTTGTGAAAACACTAATCTTAGTCTAAATTGGGAGAAATGTCACTTTATGGTTAAGGAAGGAATTGTCCTTGTCCATAAGATTTCTAAGAGCGGGATTGAGGTTGACAAGGCTAAAGTCGATGTCATCTCAAAATTACCTCCCCCCACAACCGTCAAAGGAGTTAGAAGTTTCCTTGGTCATGCCGGATTTTATCGTCGTTTCATTCAAGATTTTTCGAAGATATCCCGGCCTATGACCCGACTTCTTGAGAAAGACACTCCTTTCATCTTCTCTAATGAGTGCATTGAAGCTTTTCAAACTCTTAAGAAAAAGCTCACTGAAGCACCAATTCTAGTTGCCCCGATTGGGAATTACCATTCGAGCTTATATGCGACGCAAGTGATTTCGCCATAGGTGCCGTTTGGGGCAACGAAAATCAAAACATTTCCGACCTATACATTATGCTAGCAAAACTTTGACCAAGCTCAAGCACACTACACTCTGACGGAGAAAGAATTACTAGCCGTGGTGTATGCTTTCGAAGTTTCGCCATACTTGATCTTGTCAAAAGCATAGTGTATACGGATCACTCGGCTCTCAAATATCTTTTTGCTAAGCAAGATGCAAAGCCGAGATTGCTCTGATGGGTTCTCCTCCTACAAGAATTTGATATCATTATCCGTGATAAAAAAGGAGCGGAGAACCTAGCGGCTGATCATCTCTCTCGTCTTGAAAATCCACATCAAGGTGTGCTCGAGAAAAAGGAAATAAATGAAACGTTTCCTCTCGAGACTCTTAATGTGGTATCTCATCATGAAAATTTGAGTACCCCATGGTTTGCCGACTTTGCAAACTATCATGCGGGTAACTTTGTTGTGAAAGGGATGTCGTCCCAACAAAAGAACAAATTTTTCAAAGATGTTAAGCATTATTTCTGGGACGACCCCTATTTGTTTAAGGTTTGTGCGGATCAAGTCATCCGACGGTGTGTTCACGGCCAAGAAGCCGATGAAATTCTCAAGGCTTGTCATAATGGACCCACGGGGACATCATGGCCCGAACTACACCGCTAAAAGGCGTTTGATTCGGTTTCTATTGGCCCACGATTTACAAAGATGCCCATGACCTCGTCAAATCTTGCGACTCTTGCCAACATCATAGCAACATCTCTAAAAGAGATGAAATGCCTCAAAATGCCATTCAAGTGTGCGAGATCTTTGGCGTATGGGGCATTGACTTTATGGGTCCGTTCCGTCTTCTCGAGGAACAAGTATATACTCGTGGCGGTCGATTATTTGTCTAAATGGGTGGAAGCGAAAGCGCCCCACCAACGACGCCCGAGTAGTTGTGAAATTCTTGAAGTCTCTCTTTACCCGCTTCGAACTCCCGTGCCATCATTAGTGATCGCGATGCGCACTTTTGCAACGACCAATTTGCAAAAGTCATGCTTAAATCACGTGTCACTCACCGCCTTTCTACCGCGTATCACCCACAAACTAGTGGGCAAGTGGAAGCTTCAAATCGTGGCTTGAAAAGAATCTTGGAGAGGACCGTAGGTGAAAACCGTGCCTCTTGGTCGGACAAACTTGAAGATGCACTTTGGGCCTTCCGCATCAGCTTACAAAACACCCATCGTGTACTCCTTACAAGCTTGTGTACGGAAGGCGTGTCATCTCCGATCGAGCTCGAGCACAAAGCCTATTGGGCCTTGAAGCATGTAAATTTTGACCTTAAGTCCGCGGGTGATCACCGGAAAGTTCAACTCAATGAATTAAATGAACTCTGTGATCAAGCCTACGAGAACTCGTTGATTTACAAGGAAAAGACAAAGAAGATCCATGACTCAAAGATTAAGAACCGCGTTTTCAACGTTGGTGACCTAGTCCTTCTTTTCAATTCTAGATTGAAAATCTTCTCGGGGAAACTTAAAACCCCCGTTGGACCGGTCCATTCACCATTGCCAAAGTTTTTCCATATGGCACCGTCGAGTTATCTCAAACTGACGGACCAAACTTCAAGGTGAATGGACATAGATTGAAACATTATTTTGGAGGGGACATACCATCCATGGTTGTTCCGGATCTACAAACTTTCCCCATGAACCAATGAATGCGGGATCGAGTCAAGCTAGCGACTCGGGAATCAAAACAAGAGCACACTATATGGGTTTTCACCGTATTTCGACTTCTTTCTACTTTCTACCACCTAGTGTGGGGAGTTGCCCATTGTTGTATATAAGTTTTCTCAAAAAAAATTCAAATAATGGCCGTAGTATTTCCCTTTTCGTTCTATGTTTCGCATAACCGCGGTACTTTGAATATTGAGGGCAATATTCATTTCTAGTGTGGGGGAATTCTCACGAATTTTATCATGTAATTATGCCATCTTATTCCCCATTTTGGCCAAAATTTTTTTGGAGTAAGTGTTTTGCACTTACTCACCGACGATTATCGATCCGCCATGTCTAATAAACAAAAGGATTGGCTAATCCAGAGCAAACGGCTCTTGGTAAAGATATCTCAAGTCCGTTGACGGCTTGCAATTTGCCCAAAATTGTATGGTGTTCAACTTCACCATATCTTTAATTAGTAAAGAGTTGGCTAGCCCGCAAGTTTATGGCTTGTGGTAAAGGCGGTTGGAAAACCATAATTGGTAATCAACTCACCAAAGATATTTTATCTAAGAGTTGGCTAGTCCGAAGCAAACGGCTTCGGTAAAGACAAATCAAAACCGTTGAAAGTCGGTGATTTGCTCAAAATCATATGGTTATCGATGTACCGTAGTTCTTACTTGAACTAAAACATTTGGCTACTCCGAAGTAATGGCTTTTGGTAAAGAGATTCAAATCCATTAATTTTTTCTCAAAAGATTGCTAGGGACTAGCAATAGTTTAGTGTGGGGATTGATGAGTGTGTAAAACTCATCATTTTAGGTCAATCGAGCGCAAAACATCTAAAACACTCCAAATGCATCAAAATCTTGAAAATATCTCAAAATTGTGTTTTATATGTTTCGGATGCAAAATTATTGAAAACAAATGAAAACGAACAAAGTTTGCATAATTGGCGCTTTCAGTCCTCTAACTTTTAAAATGGCAACTTTAGTCCTGTAATTTCAAAGATTGACAGATTCACCCTGGACATTTTAAATTGGAAAATAAACATTTTAGTCCTTTGGTAATTCAAACTTGTCATAATTGATCCTGTTGATAAATTTTGGAAAATTACAAGTTTAGTCCTTTGAGTTTCACAAATGATGATTTGGTCCTTGGATTATTGGAGATGGTCAAGTTTAACCTTGGAGTATAATTTGAATGTTCATGATTGGTCCTTGAAATTCGGTTTTGGCATGTTTAGTCCCTAAATATTAAATGGATTCAATAACTAATCCTAAGTCCAAAGTATTACCTTAGGCCCAAACCAATCTCCCCAACCGGTCCAAACCCAAATCCGCACCGGTCAAACCATTTTACCAGTCAATGATAAACACCCCGCTCCCCTTCTTCTTCCCCACTTTCCCGCCCAAACAAAACCCCGCCATCTCCTTTTTACCACTCCCCACAAACCCTAATCCCTTTTCCTTCTCCCCAAACACTCCACCTCCATATCATCCTTTTACCCGACTTCACCATACCCCAAAACCTCCTTCATCTCTTTTACCCAAATAATCCCAACTCCCAAACCCACTTATCTATTTTACCCTCCTCCCAATATCCAAGTCGACAATCCAAGCACATAAGACCCCAATGGATGGCTAAGATTAAGTTCATTTGGTACCTACTTGTTCAACGGCCGGATTATCTCAAGAAAGCATAATCAAGACTCAAGAGATTGAAGACCAAGTAGTTTTTAGTATAAATAGGAAACTCATGTAGCCAAAGTTATAAGGCACCCTTTTCTTTGTTTTAAAAAAAAATCAGTTCTATGTTTTTATTATTGTAATGTTAATTTTTAATTAATGAAAGCATCTCCTTTTTATTTAACTGTTACAAGCTCGTTTGTGTGCATTTAGTAGAATCTAAAGTTCCAAATTAGTGAAAACTAAGGTGTATTTCAGTTTTTATCAAAGTAATTCCTAGGTTTTGTGTTGGAAAACGTTTTAAAGAGTGTTTGTGTCAAGAAGAAAAGTGGTCAAACTTATCCTTTTACCCGTTTGACCTTCAAGGTCAAACCAATTTAAAGTAGTCAATAAGTTCCACAAGTTTAAAAATCAATTCAACCAAGTCTCGCACAAAATCGTGTGAAAAAAAAAAAGTCTTTTTGCTTTTTTTGGTATCAAGATAAGACAAAGAAGAGATCTTTGCTTGTTCTTGGGTTTTTCTCCGATTAATTGATGTCCAAATCATGCAAATCTTGTTTCTCTTAAGTTATTATGTCATCAACTCAGTTGCATTTAGTTTTATGCAAGAAAGCGCTTGTCAAAATAGTTTAATTTGAAGTCAAAACTTGTCCCATTTGGTTTTACGCACAGTTACATCACAGCAACTCGGTAAAGCCTATCTTACATTTTCTCATTTATAAGCTGTGTTAAGATCTTCATACACCAGATAGTAGGGCAAAAGGAAGCTAGCTGGGTGGACTTCAAGTGCCCATAAGCTCAGGAGCCATCTCACACTCTAGCTTATCCTTAATAAGCTCTAAATTGTGCCCCTTGGCACTGTCCTGTTTCATTTCACCAACAGCAGTCAGCAGCTAAGTCTTCTCATATTTTTGAGCTTATTAAGTTCACTTTGTGCTTATTCAGATCCTTAGGTATTTTTTTTGTATAATTTAAGTTAGGTGAGTTAACTTTTTAGCTTATTTAGTGCTTTTGTTTGTATCTTGGACTGCTTATACCATTTCCTTTAGCTTTAGGATCCCCATTAGCCTAGCTTACTCTCCCAACTGTTATCCCCTTGTTATTGATTGCTGGTTGTTGTTTATAGTTATTTCGGTTAGATTTCATCGATGTTAGTTTAGTTTTGCTTTTAAAATTGTGCCTTCCTTTGTTTGTCAACTACTCTTTTGTGTTAAAAAGTTTAAAAGGTGTGTTTGTTTGATATCTGTCCAAATCAGCAATCAATAAGCTGTTGTAACAGCTTATTGACAAGGTTTCATAAAAGAGGTTTTCACAAAAAATGCTCATTTTGATTATAACTTTGATTCCCAAAAGTAAATTTTGAAAAAAAAAATGTGTTCAAAAAATTTGTAAAAGCTGGGACTCGAACCCACGACACTCAGCTCAACACCAACACTCCAAACCAACTGCCCTTGGGACTTGTCTCATTAAAACTTTGCACTATTAAATACTTAAGTGTCAATTGGCAGTTTTCACTATAAGCTCTTTTAAGCTTAATTCCAGCTTATTTTCAAAAACAAAGTAGTGGTTTCTTATTTTTCCTAGAATCAGCACTGTTCAAAATAGTTTTAGTGATTTTTCTAGGATTTTCTTAATTAGTTTACTATTTTTAATCATTTAATTAGAGTAAATTAGTTTTTAATTCGTAATAATTATTTTAAAAGTCGAAAAAATTCCCGGTCTTTTTCTAAAATTATTTTTAGTCAAATAGAACGTAGAAAAATTGTTTTCACACCGTAGTATTAAATTGAAAAACTTTTACGTTTATGGCTCGGGTGGTTCTTTGCTTTTACGTTTTTAGTTTTAGCACCCTAGGACTTAGTTTAGCTTCGTTTTATCATTCCTTAGGCTTAGTAATAGTTAATTTGTAGTTTATTAGGTTTCCCTTGCCTTAATTACTTTCCCATTAATTAATTTGTAGAAAACGTAATTCAAATCAACAAATCATTAAAATCCAATTCAAGTTCAAATCACGAAACTCAACGAATCCTTCCATTCACACCTCGTTGGGACACGACCGGAAATCACTTTTCGGTATCACTTTATCACACCCGTGAGATTTGATACGTTGACCTTTTCCTAAAGGGTTGATTTGTCGGTTTTACGGTTATTTTGATATACGTTGATATTGTGTTTGTTTTCACCACTCACTTTCCACGAATCACACAATATGAGGAAGTTGTAAGCAAAGCGGTTCGATCGAAAATGCGTCTATATGTTGAAAATGAGTATTCAAATGGCAAAATATAAGAATGAAAACTTGGTTGCAAAAAATGTCCCTCAACACAAAGGTAGGTGTGCAAGTGGGGTGTCAGATAGATTTTATGGTGGGAAAAGTGAAATGACAAAAGTACCCTCATGTGGAACGCAAGCGAGGACTCACTAACGGGATTTTGTAACGCTCGTTAGCCAAAATCGCAATATGCAAAAACAGTGCTGGTTCATGGGCATTGTTCGCAAAAAGTCCAAACGTTAAGTACACAACTTGTATAATTTTTTTTCAGCGGCATTTTTCGCAAAAATGACAAACGTTAAAGACATAATTTGCAGTTTACCCTAAACTATACTTGCTAAATATATTCTTAGTAAACGATTCGTATCAACCCAAATCTTAAAATTACCTATCTTATAAGCCAAACATTTATAATTGGAGATAAATAGTTAAACCTGTACAACCCGAAAATTCATCACATTTATTTAGACCACCCATAGTGGATGCAATATTTATGCACAAAGAGCATTGAGCGACGCATCATCAACACAACACAACCAAGCGTGGTTGGTTTTTTTTAATCGTTTGGTGGTTTGTTTGACCAAATGAGAAAAGGAGTTGGCGTATTGTCAGGTATGTTCGCATCGGGTTAACCTTTAGGTGATTTAGTGACAAGATGGATAGCGAAAATAAAAGCTGATGTAAAGATAAATTTGATGATCCGTTAAGTGACCCAATATAGCTAGTCTGAGGGTAAAAAACTAGAGGCTACTTTATACGAGTTGTAACTCTTGCTTTTTATGAAAAAAAAATAATTTTAAATTAGAATAATTACACGTTTGGTCCCTATGGTTTGCCCAAAATAACAACTTTAGTCCCTAAATCACTTTTATTACACCAGCAATATCTAATTTTGAAACTATGCACGCTTTTGGTCCCTAAAATGGATGGACGTTTATTTCTCCCGTTATCTCATTAAAATACAAGGGTAAACATGTTTTTTCTACCCATCTTTTATAATAATAGACACCTACCCCCGTTGACTTATTATTTCCCTCTCATTTCTCAACACTGCTACCCAAATAAACCCAAATCCCAAATCCGATCAATTATAAACCCTAGAAATCAAACCCCCAAATTGATCATCTGAAATTAAATAAATGGTTGGTAATCGTTGGAGAATACGAGAGAAGCATGAAGGAAATGGACCCCTGAAAGCATACGGTAAATAAACCATGAAAACTAATGTGTTAAATAATTTATTTCATTGACAATTACCTCGAAAACATGATATTAATTGTGGTTTTGTTATTGCATTTTCAGAAGGACACCCTACTATGTTTTCTATGAAAATACATCATGCTAGAAAGTTTAAAGACCATGATGAAAGGAGGTATGTTAATGGTTTAGTTGTGTATGTTGATGGATTTGATATGGATGAGTTTTCTGTACATGAGTTGAATGATGTAATGGCTGAATTAGGTTATGTCAATGAGGAAGAAGTTATTTACTATCATTATCTGATTCCTGGTACTGATTTAGAATTTGGATTAAGAGCTTTAGGAAATGATGTTGATGTACAAGGTTTAGCTAGGTATACAAAGGACAATAAGTTGATTAAGGTTTATTGTGAACATGATGTATCAAAAATGCTCATTCATTTGATCCCCACAGTTAGAAGCACTGTTGTTATTGAAGAGCTACCCTCTAAAACTCCCATTCCCTCCCCATCCAAAAAAAGTCCCCATAAAAAAATCATGCTGTTAGAATACCATAAACCCTCTACCCCTGCTACTACCAATGCCATTCCCACTCCCACCCCCACCATTGCTACAACCACTGCCATTCCAACTCCCACCCCCACTCCCACTCCCACCAATGCCACTACCAGTCACAGTATTCCTACTCCCAATGATAGTGTACATGAAACTGTGGACTCTATTGTTGAAGAACTTTTGAACATGAATGATTATGATTTTGATCCCTTTGATGATAATTTAACTGAAAGGTATAATGAAAGGGTGAATGAAGGGTCAAGTGTTCATGTGAATGAAAGGGTGAATGAAGGGTCAAGTGTTCATGTGAATGAAAGGGTGAATTATAATGAGAGTTTTACTCCTTTAGAAACATTGGTAGAGCATGATGAACCTTGTGAAACACTGGATGTGGAAGACTCAGATCATGATGATGATAGTAGTACAGATGACAGAGATCACTTTGATGATGAAGAGAACAATGTAGAAGAAGTTAATGTTGATATGCATGATTACCATTTTGATATAGATGAAGATGTTGAGTGGGTGAGACATACAGGCAGTGTAGAAGAAGATGATTGTACACCAATACCAGAAGATGTTGAGGTGGTAGATAATGAAATTCTTGAAAGTGCTTCAGATGAGGAACAAAATGATATTGAAAAGATTAGGAGAAGGAAGCTTAAAGAAATCCAAAAGGCAAATAAAAATTCAGATAACATTGTGTATAAGCATTACTTTTATCATGGTCAAACTTTTTCTAGTGCTGCTGAAGTGAAAGAGAGAGTGAGACTGCATTCAATTGAAACTAGGAGAAAGATGCAGTTGATAAGGAATGATAAGGCTAGGGTTAGGGCAAAGTGTATGGGCAAAATTCCAGTGTTCACACTTGAAGGTAATGGGCCTAATCAGACTGCAGTAAAAAAGAAAGCAGCAAAGCCCAAAGGCAAAACAAGAGTTGGGCCTAGTAAGCCCAATAAGAAAGGTATTACTTTAGGAGGTAGAGGCAGGCCCAAACCACTAGCAGAAGATGAATGTCCATGGGTCTTACTAGTGTCTAAGGTTAAGAATACTGAGACTTGGGAAGTTAGAACATATGTAGACAACCATAAGTGCCTTCAATCAAGAGAAATAAAGGCTTGCACTGCCCAATTCTTGTCTAAGGGTATCATTGACTAAATTGAGAAAAACCCAGATGTTCCAACAAGAGCTCTTCAAGACCAGTTGCAAAAGCAATATGAGGTTGGTGTGTCAAGGATGAAAGCTTTTAGGGCTAAAACCACTACACTCAATCAAGTTAAGGGAGATTACAGTGTACAATATACAATGTTGAGGGATTATTGTTTAGAGTTGAGAAGGGCAAATCCTGATACAACTGTTAAGATTGAAGTTGAAAGAGACACAGATCTTGAACTAGAAACAAGAGTTTTCAAGAGGATATACATATGTTTAGGTCCATTAAAGAAAGGTTTCAAAGAATGTGGAAGGGATCTATTAGGCCTTGATGGTGCATTCATGAAGGGACCATATCCTGGACAGCTTCTGACTGCTGTGGGATTGGATGCCAACAATGGCAAATATCCAGTAGCATATGCAATTGTGGAGAAAGAAACAACCAGTTCTTGGACTTGTGGTTTTTAGAGTGTCTAGGTGATGATCTAGATCTGAGCAGGGAATCTAACTACACTTTTAAAAGTGATAGGCAAAAGGTAAACATTTGACTTTTTATTTCAACTATGTTCCCTATTCAGGGAATCTAAATACACATTTAATATTCTAACATTTGTCTATTTCCTATAGGGCCTCATACCTGCAATGGCTAAGGTATTTCCTAGTGCAGAGCACAGGTTTTGCCTTAGGCATATACATGAAAATATGAAGCTCAAGTGGAATGGACAAGCATATAAAGATCTGCTTTGGAAATGTGCAACTGCAACAACAGTATTTCATTTTGATCATGCAATGGAGGAGCTGAAGAAGTTTAATAAGGATGCATTTGAATGGTTAGCAAAATTCCTACCGATTCTTGGTCCGGATCCCATTTTTCGTAATATTTGTTGCATTTTAATTAAGTAGCTCATAATTATAGTTAAATAGTTGTTGTTTGTTTACTTAAGTAGTTTAAATATACTGATTACAGTTAGAGCTAAATCTGATGTATTGTTGAACAATATGTGTGAGGTTTTGAATGGAAAAATATTAGATGCTAGGGATGCACCTATAATCAGTGCCTTAGAATACATTAGACAGTACTTGAGAAGGAGGATTGTGAATGTTCTAGGTGTTATAGCAAAAACAGATGGCCCTCTCACCCCTACTGCAGCTAGAATATTGAAAGGTGCTATGGACCAAGCAAACAATTACTCAGTGGGTTGGAATGGGGGGAAGAATATGAGGTAAAGGGACCACATGGTGATCAGTGTGTGGTGAATATGGCTAGAAGGGTTTGTAGTTGTAGGAGATGGGAATTAACAGGCATCCCCTGTGTACATGTTGTAGCAGCCAACTACAACATGGCACTTAATGGGATTGAAGTGGTATACCGTAAGAGTGGGTCCATAGGTGTTATTGGTTAGCTACTTGGAAAAAGGCATACAACATACTATTGGATGTATAAATGGTAAGATAATGTGGAAGAAATCCCGAATTCCTTCAAAACCGATTCCACCTAAGCATCATTCACAAGTGGGTAGGCCAAAGAAGAATGTAGGAAAACAAAAGAAGAGAAGGCAATGGTGAGTGGTGGAAAACTGTCCAGGGCATATAAAACTGTTACATGTTTGAAGTGTGGAAACCTTGGCCACAACATAAGATCTTGTAAAGGCCAAAAAATGAAAGAAACAGGGGCACCATCTACGATGCCGTCATGGAGTTCATCAAATGCTAGGAAAAGGTCTCGCATCAACACAACCTCACTGATGCAAGTGCCCCAAAGAAAAGAAAGCTTTGGAAGTGGGACCTCAAAAAGAAATGCGGTGGTGGTAAAGGACCACAAAAGAAAAAAGAATGGAAAAGAGGTGTTAGTGTGATGTATGTTTAGTACTAGTGTGGCTATGTGTCTTTTAGTGTCTAGATATGTACTCAACTTTTGGTTTATGCTATGTAAGTTTAGTGTCCGTTTGTGTACTCAACTATTTATGTCTCGATTAAGTTTGACTTGCATTAGTCAAACTTGTTTTACTTAATGTATTCACTTTTCAGTATATCAATTATTTGTTGACATATCTGTCTTGTAGTATGGTAACTTCACTTGAAGTATTGACTATTAGTAGTCAAAATGGTTTTAGACAACAAAGTTAATGTTAACTTTTTAAGTCAAACAAAAGGCAAAACATAACAGCAAGTGCACAATTGTAGAAAAATTATACCAAATAGATGTCACAAAACATATCTTACATTAACCCAAAAGACAATACAAAGAAAACCTAACCAACAACCATCTTACAACAACCATAACCCAAAACATATCTTAGAAATCTAATCTAAAACATTCATTAACCCAATAGGTAAATGACCACAACACAGAGAAAACCTAGCCAACTAAACATCAAATACATCTTGGTCTTTCTAAGTTCCCTTGTCAATTCTTCAATGGCAGTTTCATGCCTATTCCTAGCCCTTAACAATCCAGGTATAATTTGTACAGCAGGATCACACATTGGTGGATCAACCCAATCAATCCACCCACATTGTGATCCCTGTTTGGGGCAACTGTAGAAACGCCGGCAGTGCTTGTTCATGGGCATTGTTCGCAAAAAGTCCAAACTTTAAGTACACAACTTGTATAATTTTTTTTCAGCGGCATTTTTCGCAAAAATGACAAACGTTAAAGACATAATTTGCAATTTACCCTAAACTATACTTGCTAAATATATTCTTAGTAAACGATTCGTATCAACCCAAATCTTAAAATTACCTATCTTATAAGCCAAACATTTATAATTGGAGATAAATAGTTAAACCTGTACAACCCGAAAATTCATCACATTTATTTAGACCACCCATAGTGGATGCAATATTTATGCACAAAGAGCATTTAGCGACGCATCATCAACACAACACAACCAAGCGTGGTTGGTTTTTTTTAATCGTTTGGTGGTTTGTTTCACCAAATGAGAAAAGGAGTTGGCGTATTGTCAGGTATGTTCGCATCGGGTTAACCTTTAGGTGATTTAGTGACAAGCTGGATAGCGAAAATAGAAGCTGATGTAAAGATAATTTTGATGATCCGTTAAGTGACCCAATATAGCTAGTCTGAGGGTAAAAAACTAGAGGCTACTTTATACGAGTTGTAACTCTTGCTTTTTATGAAAAAAAAATAATTTTAAATTAGAATAATTACACGTTTGGTCCCTATGGTTTGCCCAAAATAACAACTTTCGTCCCTAAATCACTTTTATTACACCAGCAGTATCTAATTTTGAAACTATGCACGCTTTTGGTCCCTAAAATGGACGGACGTTTATTTCTCCCGTTATCTCATTAAAATACAAGGGTAAACATGTCTTTTCTACCCATCTTTTATAATAATAGACACCCACCCTCGTTGACTTATTATTTCCCTCTCATTTCTCAACACTGCTACCCAAATAAACCCAAATCCCAAATCCGATCAATTATAAACCCTAGAAATCAAACCCCCAAATTGGTCATCTGAAATTAAATAAATGGTTGGTAATCGTTGGAGAATACGAGAGAAGCATGAAGGAAATGGACCCCTGAAAGCATACGGTAAATAAACCATGAAAACTAATGTGTTAAATAATTTATTTCATTGACATTACCTTGAAAACAAGATATTAATTGTGGTTTTGTTATTGCATTTTCAGAAGGACACCCTACTATGTTTTCTATGAAAATACATCATGCTAGAAAGTTTAAAGACCATGATGAAAGGAGGTATGTTAATGGTTTGGTTGCGTATGTTGATGGATTTGATATGGATGAGTTTTCTGTACATGAGTTGAATGATGTAATGGCTGAATTAGGTTATGTCAATGAGGAATAAGTTATTTACTATCATTATCTGATTCCTGGTACTGATTTAGAATTTGGACTAAGAGCTTTAGGAAATGATGTTGATGTACAAGGTTTAGCTAGGTATACAAAGGACAATAAGTTGATTAAGGTTTATTGTGAACATGATGTATCAAAACTGCTCATTCATTTGATCCCCACAGTTAGAAGCACTGTTGTTATTGAAGAGCTACCCTCTAAAACTCCCATTCCCTCCCCATCCAAAAAAAAGTCCCCATAAAAAAAATCATGTTGTTAGAATACCATAAACCCTCTACCCCTGCTACTACCAATGCCATTCCCACTCCCACCCCCACCATTGCTACAACCACTGCCATTCCAACTCCCACTCCCACTCCCACTCCCACCAATGCCACTACCAACACAAGATTCCTACTCCCAATGATAGTGTACATGAAACCGGACTCTATTGTTGAAGAACTTTTGAACATGAATGATTATGATTTTGATCCCTTTGATGATAATTTAACTGAAAGGTATAATGAAAGGGTGAATGAAGGTGTTAATACAAATATCGTCATTAAACGTTATTTATATTTTTGATCTTTACCTAAGTTTTGTTAACGACAAAAGTAAATTTAATTTATAAAAGCTTAAAGCTTGTCAAGTTTATTAGATATTAAAACAAGCTTTCTCAAACAATATATTCATCATTCAAGCATTTACATTTATGATTAGTAACATCTTAATATGACTCTAATCATTATGTATGATAGTAGTTGTAGAATGTGTTAGGTTCTTAAAACCAAACACTACTTAAGCATTTGCATATTTCTATAAATAGTAATACAACATTTGACATCATGTATTACATCATGGAAATCATTGGAAGATTCCATTAGATATTTTGTGAAGATTTGTACTCTTCATATCTTGCACAATCTCACTTAGATAGAGTTGACTTTGGCAAGATTTGATATCTTGGTCGTCGGACCGGCGGTACCAAAATGGTACACGCGGAACCCTTTTAAGGGTCCGCCGTCCGTGGACGCCTCTGTCCATTTTGGCTATAAATAGCAATGCCAAGCCAAGTAGTTTCTCATCCCTTTCTAACATACTTTCATACATATCTTCTCTCAACCTTTCTAATTCGGTTTCATATCATATTAGTGATCTCTTTGTAGCAAAGAAGATCAAGTCATATTCAAGCTTCAACGAAGTTGGAAGTCTTGTTTGTTTAGTGTTGTATGATCTAGTGTTGATCCATACTTCATTGTTGTATCAAACCATCATAATCTTGTGAGTGTGAGTGGTTAGTATTTTAGTCCTCAAAATACATTGTGTGTGGGAGTAGTTGTACCCTTGGAAAGAACTCGACATCTAGCTTAGTGTCGGGAAATAGTGTGCGAAAGTGTAAAGGTTTTCTCCGCCAGAGAAAGGAGCTTGTTGACTAGTGAAGTTAAACTCTCGAGTGTGAGACTCGGGGAGTGGAGTAGGGCAAGGAAAAAGAGTCCTTGTAGGCGAACCACTATAAACAACTTGTTGTGGTTTGATCATCTCTTTCCTTATTTACTTATTACACATTGCTTGCATATTTCATTAACATACTAAAGATCAATATCAATTGATCTTTCAATAAGTTTCAAAACAAAGATTTTAATTGGTAAACTATTCAACCCCCTTCTAGTTTTCTACAATTGGTACGAGCCTCGTTGCTCAAGAATTTCTAAAATAACTTGTATTTTATAAACTTGAAACGATCCATAGATTCTCGAAAACTTTAAAGAAGGGCAATCTATGCAAAGACCACCACTCTTTGAAACCAATGGATTTATCTATTGGAAAACCGCTTTGAAACATATGTAAAATCAAAAGATATAGATCTTTGGTTTATTATTGTTAAAGGAGATTTTAGTTCTACAACAAAGGATATTTCCGTTGATGAACTAAAGAAATTAGTTGCTAAAAATAATGAAGCTAAAATGATGCTTTATAATGCTTTACCTAGAAAAGAATATGAAAGAATTTTTATGTGTGAAACCGCCAAAGATATTTGGTAATCTTTAATTGTTACACATCAAGGTAATTCACAAGTCAAGGATAACAAAATTGATCTTCTTGTTCAACAATATGAATAATTTGTTATCCTCAAGATGAAACCATTGATTGTGGCTTTGCTCGCTTTAACACTATCATTACATCACTTAAAGCACTTGATGAATCTTTTCGTAGTAAGAACTTTGTCGAAATTTCTTAGAGCACTCCATCCCAAATGGAGAGCTAAAGTGACCGCTATTGAAGAATCAAAAGATCTCTTAATAATGTCACTAGACGAGCTAATTGGCAACCTCAAAGTTCACGAAATGGTAATGGAGAAAGATTCAAGAGTCCATCAAAGGAAGAAAGGAGAAGATCAAATCCGTTGCTCTAAAAGCAAAGGCGGAATCAAGCGATGATGATGAATCTTGTTCCGGTAGTGAAGATGAAGAGTATGCCATGGCCGTTAGAGATTTCAAGAAATTCTTTAGAAGAAGAGGAAAGTTTGTAAGACAACCTCGAGATGAAAAGAAGCCATTCCGAAAAGATCAGGATGATAAGAAGAGTAAAGGTGAAAGAAAATGTTTTAGATGTGGTGATGCAAGTCATCTCATAGGAGAATGTCCCAAGCCACCTAAAAGCAAAACTCAACGAGCTTTTGTAAGTGGTGCTTGGAGTGATAGCGAAGACGATGAAGAATCAAGCAAGGAAGAGATAGCTCTAATGGCACATGAGTCAAATGAGGTACTTTCCGACTCTTCTTATTCTTCTATAGATGATGACACCTTGCAAAAACAATATAATCAATTGTGTGAACTAAGTCTAAAAATCATAACTAAAAATAAATTTCTAAAAACCAAAAAGGAGTTTTTGGAAAATGAGGTATATGAGTTAAAAGAAAAAGCAAAACGACTTGAAAAAGGAAAAGCAAATGACGATGATTGTAAATCATGTCAAGAGCTTAATCTTGAAATAGAAAACCAAAGCTCACACAAGAAGTTCTAATAGAAAATAATTCTAAGTTTAAAAGGTTTAACAAAACATCGCTCTTGCCGATGAAATAGTTAAAATCCATAAAACACCGTGAGACATGAATGGGCTAGGTTTTAATGAAGTATTAATTCCAAAGAGTCAAAACAAAACGGCCGAAAAGGACGAACATTCATCAAAATTGTCTGCGATGATAAAGATGGACGAACGGAACCAAAATAAGGGTTCCGTCCACAGTAAAATGGTACCATGGTACTTCAAAGAAACGAGTAATGTTCGCAATACGGACCATCTTGAATTTGTTAAAGTAACAAAGAAAACCAATGACAATGTTAAGCTAAACCCACCATTATATCGAGTAGGACTTGTTAAAATGAATTTAGATCAAAACTACTCAACAACGATATAAAACTTCTTTTGCCAAACGCCTTTCCTAAGAGCAACCACAACGTTCAACCTAACTACCAACACAACGGTTGGAATCAAAGTTTTCTAGACCATATCAAACTCAGTTACATGCCATGGAACTCTTACCCATCATTTCCATACATGAATCAAATAAATGGTATGTTTAACCCAAACGGACCCATGAGATATTGGGGACCAAATGTTTGAGTTATTTGCTTTTTAGGTATGCTTGAAAGTTGGATTGGAACACGATGAATGGATAAAAGATAGTGGATGCTCACGACACATGACGGGCAACAAAGTCTCTTCTCATCATACCAAGAGTATACGGAGGTAATGTCACTTTCGGTAGCAATCTCAAAAGCAAAATCATTGGCAAAGGTACGATTGCTCATAACTCTCTAACTATTGAAAATGTTGCTCATGTGGATAGGTTAGGATTCAATCTACTTAGTATTAGCCAACTATGTGATAAAAAGTATAAAGTACTATTTGATGAAAATGGTAGTAAAATACTAAAAGATGGTATCACCATAGCTAAAGGAGTTAGGAAAAATAACATATCGTCATGAAAATAGATAAAACATATAATGACAAACTTTGCTTAACAACATTAGACGATAGCTCATCTCTTTGGCATAGACGCTAGGTCACGCTAATATGAGACTTATACAAAACCTATCTTCAAAAGAGTTGGTTAGAATTTACAAAACTAAAATATGACCAACACTTTTGCGACGCTTGCAAAATTGGTAAACAAACACATAGTAGTCACAAATCTAAAAATATGGTGTCCACATCTAAGTGTCTAGAATTATTACATATGGACTTGTTTGGACCATCCGCTATAAGAAGCTATGGAGGCAACTTATACACTTTGGTCATAGTAGATGACTACTCAAGGTTTACTTGGACGTTATTTTTGAAAACCAAAAATGAAGCTTTTGATAAATTTGAAATACTTAGCAAGAAAATTCAAAATCTTCTAGGTGTCAAAATTGTGTCGATCCGAACGGATCATGGTCGTGAATTTGACAACGAAACTCAATTTGGAAACTTTGTGATACAAATGGTATAACACATAACTTTTCCGCCCACGAACACCCCAATCAAATGGAGTAGTAGAGCGTAAAATAGAACAATTCAAGAAATGAGTAGAATAATGCTTAATGAACAAAACATTCCTCAAAAGTTTTGGTGTAATGCCGTTGACACTTCTACATATATTTTAAATAGAGTTTTAATACGTCCTTTCCTAAACAAAACACCATATGAACTTTATAAAGGTAAAAGCCAACATCGGGATATTTTAGAGTCTTTGGTTGTAAATGTTTTATTCTTAATACTAAGGATTATCTCACCAAGTTTGACCCAAAGTCTTATGAAGGTGTATTTCTTGGTTACTCTCAAACTAGTAAAGCTTACATTGTCCTAAATAAAGAAACAATGATAGTCGAGGAATCGTTGAACATAACATTTGACGAAAGTCCACCTCCCTCTAAGACATCACCTTTGGTAGATGATGACTTAGTTGAAAGTCAAATAATAAAAAGTCAAATTAATAATAACAAGAAAGATGAACCATCAAATAAGGAAATTGTCAACATCAAAGAATCTAAAAGTCATCCATTAGAAAAGGTCGTAGGACAACTTAATCAAAGAACCTTAAGGCCACAAGCCCAAAATCAAAGTAATCATTTTTGTTTTGTATCCACCATTGAACCAAAAACCATAAATGAAGCAATAAAAGATGAATCATGGGTAATTGCCATGCAAGAAGAATTAAACCAATTCATTAGAAATGATTTTTGGAAACTAGTTCCAAAACCCATAGATAAAACTATAATTGGAACAAAATGGGTCTTTCGAAACAAAATGGACGAAAATGGTGTAGTATCTAGAAACAAAGCTAGGCTTGTTGCACAAGGTTATAATCAACAAGAAGGAATTGACTATGATGAAACTTATGCACCGGTAGCTAGACTTGAATCTATTAGAATATTACTTGCTTATGCATGTGCTTATGACTTTAAATTATTTCAAATGGATGTTAAAAGTGCTTTCCTTAATGGGTTTATTAACGAAGAAGTGTATGTTGCTCAACCTCCCGGTTTTACCGACTTTGAGAAACCACATCACGTCTTCAAACTCAAGAAAGCATTATACGGCCTTAAACAAGCACCTAAAGCTTGGTACGACCGTCTTAAGACTTTTCTTGTTGATAACAAATATACTATGGGATTAGTAGATAATACTCTTTTTACTAAGAAAAAGGAATCACAAATTATTATTGTTCAAATATACGTTGATGACATTATATTCGGATCAACTTGTCAAGAACTATGTGATGATTTCTCTAAAATCATGCATGACGAGTTTGAAATGAGTATGATGGGTGAGTTAAACTTCTTTCTAGGACTTCAAATTAAACAACTAGAAGATGGTATTTTCTTTAACCAATCTAAGTATATAAAAGACATGCTTAAGAAATTTGGTCTTGAAGATTCCAAACCAACTAAAACACCCATGTCCTCGGACACTAAACTCACCAAGGACGAAGAAGGTGAATCCGTAGATAACACTAAATATAGAGGAATGATTGGTAGCATACTCTATCTTACGGCTAGTAGACCCGACATTATGTTTAGTGTTTGTCTATGTGCTCGCTTTCAAGAAAACCCAAAGGCATCACACTTAGAAGCATTAGAAAGGATTTTAGATATATTAAGGGAACAACGTGTTTAGGATTATGGTATCCCAAAAGAACGGGTATAGAAACCATAGTGTATGCCGACTCGGATCATGCCTGATTATGTCGATAGAAAAGTACAAGTGGTATTTGCACTTTTGTTGGACATTGTCTCACCTCATGGTTTGCAAAGAAGCAAACGGCTTTAGCCATCTCTACTACTCAAGCAAGAGTACGTCTCACGGGAAAAGCATGTCAACAAGCTCTTTGGATGAAGCAAGCTCTCGAGACTACGGAATTCATCTCAACGACATTGTGATACTTTATGACAACAAAGGAGCCATCGATCTCAAGAAGAATCCCGTTCAACATGTTCGTACAAAACACATTGAAATCATCATCACTTTCTTCGCGACAATGTTCAAAAGGTAACATTTCAATCGAGAAAGTATCCTCAAGACAACATTGCCGACATCTTAACTAAACCTCTTAAACGAGAACCTTTTAATCTTCTTAGACTTGGTTTAGGGTTAATGTAACCAAACATGTAAGATAAACATAGCCTAAAAATAGTCAAACCAAAACAATTTTGCCTTGTATCTGCTCATCATAGCCACGGCACCAAACGACAACACGGACGGAACCAAATATTTGGTTCCGTCTCGTCCGTCAGTGTCTGAGAACAAAACTGCTATATACAAATCATCCTCTTCCTCAAACCCACTTTACCAAAACGTAAAACTTAAACCAAGCTCATTATTGTCATCTTCTCACTCACTAATCAACGAAGATAACATCATTGTAAGTATCCTAACTACATTTCATCTCTTAATTACGAGTCTAGGATTCTTATTTATGCACAAAACTATCACAAATCATTACATGGGGTTTTATGTATGCTTTTATACCAAATATGAATTCAATTGGCAAATTGCATAACTAGTCATTGAAATTAGGTACTACATTATCATATTGCATAAACAAATCATGTTTCCCACTAATTGATAGATAATGAATATAAGGCCTTATTCAAACAACCAAACACCCCATGTCAAAAGTTTTTGAAAAGCTTCTCACTTATAAGAAAACAATTTTTTTCCCTCTCATTGCTAATACAAATAAAAACGTTAAATTTTCATCACTTGCATGCTCTTGAATACTAAAGGTATTGCATAACTAATATGCATTCCCGGGTATATTCAAATGAAGCCACATAGAATTAGGAGCATTTGGGTTATCTCATGGTATTTACAAAACACCCCACTAAAACCATTTTTGTGCATAAAATAAGTCGAGATAACCGCAACTCCAAATTGTTTTCATGTAGGCACACACTAGAACCAAAAACGTTAAAATTTATTCTAATTTTTTTATTGTCCTTAGGAATAACCATGGTAGCCGCAAGATTCTATGATCACAAAGACACCCTTAACTACATTCCCAAACACCACAAAACCAAAGGACTTACCAAGGAACAAGTAGAAATATTTAGGGGTCTAGAATCAAGGTATTTTCATGAGGGTAGAACCATTCACCCATCTTTCCTTGAACATACCAATCTTCGTGAAGAACTAGCCGTCATTCAATTCGATTGTCTTCTTGACATTGATGAACCAATTTGTCCTAGGTTATTCTATGCTAGTGTGACCGGCTTTAGTGATGAAGACGATGATGAATTTTGTCTTAGCTTTATAATCAACCAAAATGACTACATCATCACCTTAAGCGAATTTGCTAAAGTACTAGGAATTCCCAACCGAGGAACTTGTGTCTACACAGATAAGTGGTCACTCACCGCCTTGATGCAATCAACGACCGCACTTCTCCTATCTAACCCGTTTGGCCGATAAGGATGTCATCCGTGAACACCTTTTAACCCAAAACCGATACAACCCGAGTAACCCGAAAGGGAAAGAGGTAGACCGAGATCCATATGGAATGGAGCTAAATGAACTTAAGCCCGAATTTAAGAAATGGGAGGAGTTACTTAGAGCAAACGTCATTAGCACCATAGGAAATAGGGATCACATAAACGCTTGTCTTTGTCACATGCTCTACAACTTGTCCACCGAAAACCATTCAACTTGGCCTACTACATAGCTAGGAGAATGATTGATATTCCAACTCAAGGATCGGTTGCTCTTCCATACGGATGCTTCTCACCCGTCTCTATAGAAACTTCGCTCCGATTCCACCAACCCCAAAAGGGATGCACCTTCACTATGAACTCATCCTCACATCTTTGTACCTTTGAGTGATGCTCGAGTTGCTAAGACTAAAGGCAAGAGAGCTAAACCTCCAACTCCTTCATCATCATCATCAAATAGCTCCGAGGATGGTCTTCCAAGCTCTCATCTTCCACCTCATGAGTATTACGCATCTCTTCCCGAGATTGAGAATGAATCAGCAGAATTCAAGCAAACTAAAGGAATGTTCAAGTGCCTTGGTAGGATGATGAACAAGATTTACAAGAAATTGGACAAATAAGGGTACCTTAAGGAGTGTTTGGAACAATGCATTATCATCAATGTTTGATACTATTTAGTTGTTTCTATTATGTAGGATGGTAATATAACTTGAAACAATGGTGTATGGTAACAATCTCATGTAGGGGGATAGCACAAGTATGCTATCAAATCTTACCCATTTTCACTATATTGTGAAAATCAATAAGCCTTGCTCAAAATCTATGCTCCACTATGTTTACATATGTGTTATTTACTTTTCCTAACTAGAAATGTTTAGTATAACGACTTTTGAGAAAAATTTGTGTTTCGAAATTTCCGACACCTAAAACGAACTCGTCCAAATATCTCGCACTCACGGATCGAGACGGCACCATAATTTTGGTACCGTCCTTATGTATTTTGGTACCGTCAGATTCAGAGCATGCGGCGGACATTTGCACCTTTTTAGGTACCGTCTGTATGATTTTGGTGTCGTGGATCCTCTAGGTAATTTTCTCAATTTCGACTCTTTCGTGATTCCAAATTATCTTCCATCACTTATAAATCAATCTTAACTAGTTTATCTCGTTATTAGAACTAGTATTATTTACTAAGGTATATAAAATCCATTTCCCACCAAAATTCAAAATTTGAAAAATCCACCCAAGGAGCCCTTTGGCATAAAGGAAGGAACCAAATTTTGGTACCTTCAAATCCATGGGTAATCCGATGTTAGGAAATTCCACCACTAGAACACATTTATTGCCAATCTTTTCTTCTTCACTCCATCTTCCTTGTATGGATTGACTTGGGTGATATGACTAGCATTCAACCCACTTACAAATCATTAGGAACCTCATCTCTTCAATGGTTCAACATCAAATCAAACACATTTCTCAACAATTTTTAACCTCTATAAATTGAAAAGCTTTACCATGATCATCCTCACACCTTCCTCATTCTCACTACTATCTAGCAAATCAAAACCCAGTTAAAAATGACTAAATCATCACCAAACCTTGCAAGAAAACCGCTAGAATTAGCGTAAGGCCTTGTTGTTTTGTTCATCTTAGCTCATCATCCGAATCTTCACCACTCACAATCTCATCTCCCATTAGAGATGATACAAATCTTACCTTAGCTACACCCACTTCATCACACATTGTGATCACCACTCCACCACCAACAAAACACCTACTTCACCTCCACCGCACCCATCCAAACATCCAAAACCCCTCACCACCTTCACCAAGGTCTCCCACTCTCACTCCATGGAGTTATTTTCAACTCCACCAACATCACCAAATCCTTTCCTAGAGGATTTGGAAGACTTACCTCCTGGGCCAAGTCATCCACCACCATTGCCATCCTTTGGCACAATTGAGCGAATCGCTCATGAGTCACCTCAGTCATCCATTGACCCAAACGCCCATTAGGGCCAAGACCTCTCCTTTTCCACCCCATTCACAAGGACATTCATGGTCCTTTATACGGGATCATCCACTTCCATCATCAATGTCCCTCATATTGAGGACATTCCAGTGCATGTGGGATGACAATCCCACTAGAGAGGAAATTCAAGCCGAACTCCACAACCTCCACCAATTCAAAGGCATGGTGGATTCTCACTTAAGTGAGACAATGCAAATGCAAAATGCTTTGCTTGCATCCATCATGACCACTCCAAACATCCCTAACACCACCAACACATCCACCATTCCACCACCGCAACCTTCCCAAACATTCTACCCTCCAAGGCATGGTTGCTCAACTTGTGAGCAAACGGGCCAAACCGTGGAATGGACCCGTGTTATAGTCCATGACTTCCAAGAAGAAATGAGGTTCATCCTCAACCACATCCTTGAGCGTATCAACGCTCTTTCCCATCCACCATCACTTTAGAATGGTTTTAGAATAGTCTTTCTTTTGTTTACTTTCTTAGGATAATTTTTATTTCTTGTACTAAAAACACATCATTGTGTTCTCTTTTCATGATCTTTACTCATGAAAAATTTTAACTAATGAATGTTGTTTATTATATTGTTGGTGTCATTACATAATGTTTGGTTATGCTTGTGAATGATCATTATTACTAACAATTTTTTTGTAGCTTTATTTTCACAATCCATGTATCTTCCCATTAAAGCACCCAATTTAGGGGAGCTTTGAACAAGGGAGATAGTAGCTCGAGCTCATTACATTCCACATAGCCTCTTCTTTTTGTTGAGACAAAGGGGAGAAAATATAGAACTTTGAAATTATTTATATTTGACTTTTCCGAAAAGTCAAGCGCATACATTGACTTTCTAAAAGTCAAACAGAACCCTCATTGATAATACTTGACTTTTCTTAAAAAGTCAAACAAAGATACTTTGACTTTCTCGAAAAAGTCAACATCATGCATCAACTAGTGAATTCTTTGACTTTCATAAAAGTCAAATTTCATACACTGCATTATCATTTCCTTTTCAAGTTCTAAAACTAATATTTTTATAACTCTTGTACAAACTTTGTCTCTTTTATAAAATAAATTTATATTTTGTCCTCAACAAAAGGGGAGATTTTTAATACAAATATCGTCATTAAACGTTATTTATATTTTGATCTTTACCTAAGTTTTGTTAACGACAAAAGTAAATTTAATTTATAAAAGCTTAAAGCTTGTCAAGTTTATTAGATATTAAAACAAGCTTTCTCAAACAATATATTCATCATTCAAGCATTTACATTTATGATTAGTAACATCTTAATATGACTCTAATCATTATGTATGATAGTAGTTGTAGAATGTGTTAGGTTCTTAAAACCAAACACTACTTAAGCATTTGCATATTTCTATAAATAGTAATACAACATTTGACATCATGTATTACATCATGGAAATCATTGGAAGATTCCATTAGATATTTTGTGAAGATTTGTACTCTTCATATCTTGCACAATCTCACTTAGATAGAGTTGACTTTGGCAAGATTTGATATCTTGGTCGTCGACCGGCCAGTACCAAAATGGTACACCGGCGGAACCCTTTAAGGGTCCGCCGTCCGTGACGCCTCGTCCATTTTGGCTATAAATAGCAATGCCAAGCCAAGTAGTTTCTCATCCCTTTCTAACATACTTTCATACATATCTTCTCTAACCTTTCTAATTCGGTTTCATATCATATTAGTGATCTCTTTTGTAGCAAAGAAGATCAAGTCATATTCAAGCTTCAATGAGAAGTTGGAAGTCTTGTTTGTTTAGTGTTGTATGATCTAGTGTTGATCCATACTTCATTGTTGTATCAAACCATCATAATCTTGTGAGTGTGAGTGGTTAGTATTTTAGTCCTCAAAATACATTGTGTTTGGGAGTAGTTGTACCCTTGGAAAGAACTCGACATCTAGCTTAGTGTCGGAAATAGTGTAGCGAAGTGTAAAGGTTTTCTCCGCCAGGTGAAAGGAGCTTGTTGACTAGTGAAGTTAAACTCTCGAGTGTGAGACTCGGGGGTGGAGTAGGCAAGGAAAAAGAGTCCTTGTAGGCGAACCACTATAAACAACTTGTTGTGGTTTGATCATCTCTTTCCTTATTTACTTATTACACATTGCTTGCATATTTCATTAACATACTAAAGATCAATATCAATTGATCTTTCAATAAGTTTCAAAACAAAGTTTTTAATTGGTAAACTATTCAACCCCCCTTCTAGTTTTCTATAGAAGGGTCAAGTGTTCATGTGAATGAAAGGGTGAATGAAGGGTCAAGTGTTCATGTGAATGAAAGGGTGAATTATAATGAGAGTTTTACTCCTTTAGAAACATTGGTAGAGCATGATGAACCTTGTGAAACACTGGATGTGGAAGACTCGAGATCATGATGATGATAGTAGTACGATATGATGAGATCACTTTGATGATGAAGAGAACAATGTAGAAGAAGTTAATGTTGATATGCATGATTACCATTTTGATATAGATGAAGATGTTGAGTGGGTGAGACATACGAGGCGATGTAGAAGAAGATGATTGTACACCAATACCGAAGATGTTGAGGTGGTAGATAATGAAATTCTTGAAAGTGCTTGGATGAGGAACAAAATGATATTGAAAAGATTAGGAGAAGGAAGCTTAAAGAAATCCAAAAGGCAAATAAAATTCGAGATAACATTGTGTATAAGCATTACTTTTATCATGGTCAAACTTTTTCTAGTGCTGCTGAAGTGAAAGAGAGAGTGAGACTGCATTCAATTGAAACTAGGAGAAAGTTGCAGTTGATAAGGAATGATAAGGCTAGGGTTAGGGCAAAGTGTATGGGCAAAATTCCAGTGTTCACACTTGAAGGTGATGGGCCTAATCAGACTGCAGTAAAAAAGAAAGCAGCAAAGCCCAAAGGCAAAACAAGAGTTGGGCCTAGTAAGCCCAATAAGAAAGGTATTACTTTAGGAGGTAGAGGCAGGCCCAAACCACTAGCAAAAGATGAATGTCCATGGGTCTTACTAGTGTCTAAGGTTAAGAATACTGAGACTTGGGAAGTTAGAACATATGTAGACAACCATAAGTGCCTTCAATCAAGAGAAATAAAGGCTTGCACTGCCCAATTCTTGTCTAAGCGTATCATTGACTAAATTAAGAAAAACCCAGATGTTCCAACAAGAGCTCTTCAAGACCAGTTGCAAAAGCAATATGAGGTTGGTGTGTCAAGGATGAAAGCTTTTAGGGCTAAAACCACTACACTCAATCAAGTTAAGGGAGATTACAGTGTACAATATACAATGTTGAGGGATTACTGTTTAGAGTTGAGAAGGGCAAATCCTGATACAACTGTTAAGATTGAAGTTGAAAGAGACACAGATCTTGAACTAGAAACAAGAGTTTTCAAGAGGATATACATATGTTTAGGTCCATTAAAGAAAGGTTTCAAAGAATGTGGAAGGGATCTATTAGGCCTTGATGGTGCATTCATGAAGGGACCATATCCTGGACAGCTTCTGACTGCTGTGGGATTGGATGGCAAATATCCAGTAGCATATGCAATTGTAGAGAAAGAAACAACCAGTTCTTGGACTTGGTTTTTAGAGTGTCTAGGTGATGATCTAGATCGGAGCAGGGAATCTAACTACACTTTTAAAAGTGATAGGCAAAAGGTAAACATTTGACTTTTTATTTCAACTATGTTCCCTATTCAGGGAATCTAAATACACATTTAATATTCTAACATTTGTCTATTTCCTATAGGGCCTCATACCTGCAATGGCTAAGGTATTTCCTAGTGCAGAGCACAGGTTTTGCCTTAGGCATATACATGAAAATATGAAGCTCAAGTGGAATGGACAAGCATATAAAGATCTGCTCTGGAAATGTGCAACTGCAACAACAATATTTCATTTTGATCATGCAATGGAGGAGCTGAAGAAGTTTAATAAGGATGCATTTGAATGGTTAGCAAAAATTCCTGCTGATTCTTGGTCCAGATCCCATTTTTCAGGTAATATTTGTTGCATTTTAATTAAGTAGCTCATAATTATAGTTAAATAGTTGTTGCTGTTTACTTAAGTAGTTTAAATATACTGATTACAGGTAGAGCTAAATCTGATGTATTGTTGAACAATATGTGTGAGGTTTTGAATGGAAAAATATTAGATGCTAGGGATGCACCTATAATCAGTGCCTTAGAATACATTAGACAAGACTTGAGAAGGAGGATTGTGAATGTTCTAGGTGTTATAGCAAAAGCAGATGGCCTCTCACCCCTCTGCAGCTAGAATATTGAAAGGTGCTATGGACCAAGCAAACAATTACTCGATTGGGTTGGAATGGGGGAAGAATATGAGGTAAAGGGACCACATGGTGATCGGTGTGTGGTGAATATGGCTAGAAGGGTTTGTAGTTGTAGGAGATGGGAATTAACAGCATCCCACTGTACATGTTGTGACCCAACTACAACATGGCACTTAATGGGATTGAAGTGGGTATACGTAAGAGTGGGTCCATAGGTGTTATTGGTTAGCTACTTGGAAAAGGCATACTGATCATACTATTGGATGTATAAATGGTAAGATAATGTGGAAGAAATCCCGAATTCCTTCAAAACCGATTCCACCTAAGCATCATTCACAGTGGGTAGGCCAAAGAAGAATGAAGGAAAACAAAAGAAGAGAGGCAATGGTGAGTGGTGGAAACCGTCGGGGCATATAAAACTGTTACATGTTTGAAGTGTGGAAACCTTGGCCACAACATAAGATCTTGTAAAGGCCAAAAAATGAAAGAAACAGGGGCACCATCTACTGATGCTGATACAGGTTCATCAAATGCTAGGAAAAGGTCTGCATCAACACAACCTACTGATGCAAGTGCCCCAAAGAAAAAGAAAGCTTATGTTGGAAGTGGGACCTCAAAAAAGAAAGCTGCAGGTGGTGGTAAAGGACCACAAAAGAAAAAAAAGAATGGAAAAGAGGTGTTAGTGTGATGTATGTTTAGTACTAGTGTGGCTATGTGTCTTTTAGTGTCTGTATATGTACTCAACTTTTGGTTTATGCTATGTAAGTTTAGTGTCTGTTTGTGTACTCAACTATTTATGTACTGATTAAGTTTGACTTGCATTAGTCAAACTTGTTTTACTTAATGTATTCACTTTTCAGTATATCAATTATTTGTTGACATATCTGTCTTGTAGTATGGTAACTTCACTTGAAGTATTGACTATTAGTAGTCAAAATGGTTTTAGACAACAAAGTTAATGTTTATTTTTTTAGTCAAACAAAAGGCAAAACATAACAGCAAGTGCACAATTGTAGAAAAATTATACCAAATAGATGTCACAAAACATATCTTACATTAACCCAAAAGACAATACAAAGAAAACCTAACCAACAACCATCTTACAACAACCATAACCCAAAACATATATTAGAAATCTAATCTAAAACATTCATTAACCCAATAGGTAAATGACCACAACACAGAGAAAACCTAGCCAACTAAACATCAAATACATCTTGGTCTTTCTAAGTTCCTTGTCAATTCTTCAATGGCGCTTTCATGCCTATTCCTAGCCCTTAACAATCCGGTATAATTTATACAAACGATCACACATTGGTGGATCAACCCAATCAATCCACCCACATTGTGATCCTGTTTGGGCAATCAGAAAGCGCCGACACTGGTGAGACCGCCCGAAGTCTTGACTATGCAAACTCGTCCATATCTGCGAATACCATGATTGACGAAGACCGTAGGTGTTCTATGATTTTTAATTTGAGTATGTGAGATCTAGGGTTTTTAATTGGGAATGTCACTTTGGGAGGGTTTTTAATTTGGGTGTTCTTGGTTAAATGTGTTTCATTTTGGGCGGGGAAAGTTGTGATAATAAATAGGGTGGGAAAGTAGGTGAGAAATAGAAAAAGACATGTTTACCCTTGTATTTTAATGAGATAACGGGAGAAATAAACGTCCGTCTATTTTAGGGACCAAAAGCGTGCATAGTTTCAAAATTAGATACTGCTGATGTAATAAAAGTGACTTAGGGACTAAAGTTGTTATTTTGGGCAAACCATACGGACCAAACGTGTAATTTTTTCTTTAAATTAAATTACGTACATAGTTAAAAAAAAGTAAAATAAATTACGTACGTAGTTACTCGTAAAAAGAATAAAAATAAATCACCTACATGTACATGTTCCCGTGTGATATTTTGATAGATTTATTTTTCAAATAAAAATGATACTGCTTTTTTCTACCACTATATAATATACTACTACTCTCAAAAAAAAAAATATATATAATATACTACTACTCTCAACCTATAAACACAACACCATTACCAAAAACCCTTCATCATATCTTCCCATCTTCTTTCCCAACCTTTATCAGAAACCCACCTGAAACTGAAAGAAACCAAAATGAAGAACACAAACCCTATTCATCTTTTCACCATCATAATCTTCATAACTCTTAACCATACAACCTCACTTTCTGATCTTGATGCACTTTTAAAGCTCAAAGCATCCTTAGTTACACCACAAGCATCCTCATCAGCGTTACAAGACTGGATACCAAAAAACTCACATTGCTCATATTCAGGTGTCACTTGTGACCAAAACCTTCGTGTAACTAGCTTAACCATTTCCAACATACCTTTGTATGGAACTATACCACCTGAAATAGGCATATTAAACAAGTTGGTAAATCTTACACTTGTGTCAAGCCAACTCAGTGGTGAACTACCTATGCAGATGAGTAACTTGACATCTATCAGGTTTATAAACTTTTCTACCAATGCATTAACTGGTGAGTTTCCTGGTGATGTAGTGACCCAAATGACAAATCTTGAAGTTTTTGACATTTACAACAATAACTTCAGTGGCAAGTTACCCTTGCAGTTTGTTACCTTAAGAAACTTGAAGACTTTGTTCCTAGGGGGTAACTTTTTTCCGGGTGAGATACCCGAGGAATACTCGGGTTTCATAAGTTTAAAAAGTTTGGGTTTGCAAGGTAATGAGCTTTCTGGTATCATTCCAGCGAGTTTATCGAGGATAAACTCGCTGGAAGAGCTTTGGCTCGGATACTATAATAAGTACTCTGGTGGGATACCACCAGAGTTTGGTTCTTTTAAGAACTTGCAACTTCTTGATATTGGAGGTAGTAACTTATCTGGTGAGTTACCTGAGAGTTTAGGTAACTTAAAAAAGTTGCACACATTGTTTTTACAGTTTAACAATTTAAGTGGTGAGATACCACTGGATTTTTGTGGGCTTGTGAGTTTGAAGTCATTAGATTTGTCTAATAATAATATGAGTGGTGGGATACCTGAGAGTTTGGTTGAGTTGAAGAATTTGAAATTGTTGAACTTGTTTCTTAACCATTTTTCGGGCCCGTTGCCTCGGTTTCTTGGTGATTTGCCCAAGTTGGAAGTGCTTCAGTTATGGGAGAACAATTTTACGTTTTCTTTGCCTGAGAATCTTGGTTCGAATGGGAAGTTGTTGGAGCTTGATGTTACTGGAAATCATCTTACTGGAATGATTCCTAAAGATTTGTGCAAAGGAGGTACTAATATTTATGTTTTAACTGTTTGTCATATTCATATTTTTACTTAAGTGGTTCAAAAGAATGTTGCACACAATATAGTTTGAACATAATAATCTGGTGTTGGGTAAATTATATCTAAATGTTACTGTACTAGTTATTTATATCAAGATGTTACTGTTTGTATTTTATTTATATTTGGATAGTGTAAGAAAACTTTTTAGTATTCAAATCTAGTTCAAGAACATGTTTGATATGATATCAGAATCTTATGCTTAAAGTTTTCTTTTTCAAAGCAATCAAGTAATGATGTAAAGTTTTGACCACAATAGATATAAATGATCTTATTATGGGGGTCTTTTAGTACAAGTCAATAATGCTAGGAAAAAATAGATTCCAATTTAAGAATATTTGATATGAAACATCATATAGTTTAAGAAAATGTTAGCTTTTTTATCTTAACATATTATGAGAAACTTTGAAGATCAATAATGTAATTCTTTTGGTGTAATGTTTGTATCAAACATTCAAACTATGTTATCAAATAGTTTGGGCTGAAAACTAGTTGTATAAAGCAATAAAGTGAGAAGTAAAGTTTTGACTACAATAAATGCTGTACAATTTAACAAGTATGCCTGATGAATTGTACAAATCATAAATGCTTGGAACTTTGTTGACCTGTTTAACTTCTGTCATTGACCACAGGGAAGTTAAAGACATTGATCCTAATGCAAAACTACTTCTTTGGGTCTCTACCGGAACAGCTTGGCAGTTGCAAGTCGTTAACGAAAATACGGATCATGAAGAACTTTTTCAACGGTACTATTCCACCAGGCGTCTTCAACTTACCAGAACTCACAATGCTCGAGCTAGACGAGAACTATTTCAGCGGTGAACTTCCTGTCAAAATGGATAGTCAGTCACTTCAAAGTGTTTCAATATCGGACAACTTGATCACCGGGGTAATACCTTCCGGGATAGCTGGTTTGGTCAACTTAACGACTCTTTCACTGGAGTCTAATAAGTTCGTTGGTGGGATTCCTGAGGAGATGTTTAATCTTAAAAAGCTGTATAAGATTAACTTCGGTGGAAATAATTTAAGTGGTGTGATTCCTGCTTCGATAGGAAATTGTCTCGAGCTAACGTCAGTTGATTTTAGCAGGAATGAGTTGCATGGTGACATTCCCAAAGGCGTTTTGAGTTTGTTAAATTTGAACATTCTTAATGTGTCTAGAAATGAACTCGTTGGTGAGATTCCGAGCAAACTAGGTCATATGAAGAGCTTGACGGTTTTAGATCTTTCGTACAATCAGTTTTCTGGTAGAGTCCCTACCGACGGGCAGCTGAAGGATTTCAATGATACAATTTTTTCAGGAAACCCGAACCTTTGTTCACCACATATTGTTCATTGTCCAGCCAAATCTAATGTCAAGAAACACTTTTTCACCACACCGAAACTCTGGATCATTATCATGGCCGTAATTCTAATACCATCATCGATCACTCTGGTTTTTTTAAAACTTAGAAATAAGAAAAGAATGGAGAGATCAAAAACGTGGAAGCTGACCGCTTTTCAAAAGTTAGATTTCAATGTTGAAGACGTTCTCGTGTGCTTGAAAGATGAGAATGTGATTGGCAAAGGTGGTGCTGGGATCGTGTACCGTGGCTCAATGCCAAATGGTGTCGATGTTGCTATTAAACGCTTAATGGGAAGAAACCATGGATTTGATGCCGAGATTAAAACATTAGGAAAGATCAAGCACCGGAACATCGTGAGATTACTTGGATATGTGTCAAATCGAGAAAACAACCTGCTTCTTTACGAGTACATGTCTCATGGAAGTTTAGGCGAGATTTTGCATGGATCAAAAGGTGGACATTTGCTATGGGAAACTCGATATAAAATAGCCGTGGAGTCTGCTAAGGGATTGTGTTACCTCCACCATGATTGCTCCCCGTATATCATCCATCGAGATGTGAAATCGAATAACATACTGCTGGATTCGGATTATGAAGCTCATGTTGCTGATTTTGGGCTGGCTAAGTTCATGAGAAATGCTACTGGTGCTTCGGAGAGCATGTCTACTATTGCTGGATCATATGGATACATTGCTCCAGGTACACATGTCTACAATGCATACTCTTACAGTTGTATCATTTTCAAAGTACAATTATTAAAGCATCTTTTTAGTACAACCTTTTATGCAGTTAATCAGAACACCTAGATTTCCTTTGGATGGAGTTTAGTACCTTTATATCTACTATTTAGCATTAGCATTTACATTGTTTTTGTAAGTTGGATTTGCTTTATTCATAAGGTCAAGTACATTAGTAGTAGTTGATTCTTTGCTGCACATGATTGCAAATGTTCTTTCATATTTAGTAGTAGTAGGTGATAAATGGGAATTGCATAGTGAACAAAATCTTGGGTATCTTGTATTGGCATGTGGTACATGAATACTTGGGTTGAATCCATAGCTTGATACCAATAATGAAAGATTTTATATATTTTTCTTGTTGCATGTTTTCTTGATTTGACTTCAAATGTTTTGTGTGATAAATGTTTGTTATGGTAACGTCATGTGAGCTGTTGACGTCGTTTATCCGGCGAAATTAAAAGTTTCAGATGCGTCTGCTTAGTTTAATGTTTGTATGCTTTTTGTGTTGATTGCAGAGTACGATACACAAATAAGATTGATGAGAAGAGCGACGCCTACAGTTTTGGGGTGGTGCTACTTGAGCTAATAGCGGGCAAAAAGCAGTAGGGAGTTTGGTGATGGGGTAGATATTGTAAGATGGGTAAGGAAACAATCTCGAGATCCCTCAATCATCGGACACTGTTGCTGCACTGTCGATTTTGGATCCAAGGATGAGTGGATACATTCTCTCTAGTGTTGTTGACATGCTAAAGATTGCAATGATGTGTGTTGAGGACGAAAGGACGGCTCGGCCAACCATGAGGGAGGTTGTTCACATGCTAACAAACCCTTCTCCGATCCAGTCGTGTCTACTTGCCACCTGAAGAAAGAAGAACATGCTTTTGACTGTACAGGAGTGACTTTTGGTGTTTTGGGATTGAATAAATCAATGGTGAAATCAGAATGTACAAACTTTTGTTGCAAGGGGTTCGGTTCGGTTGCATGGAGTAGAACTTTGTTGCTAAATTCTCAAGCTGTTTTTAGCATATTTTCCAACTTATTTTGCTAAAGCAAATTGTAACAAGCTCAGATAACTATAGGTCAAGAAGACCAAGTTCTGAATGTATATGAAAACTTTGAATTGACTAAACTTTGGTCTTACCATTGTGTTTGATTCAAGTTTTCTAAATAGCTAACTTACTGACATTTTACTGGTTTTGAACTTTTGATACTTTCATGACTCATGAGTTTCATCATATTGTCTGCTAAAAATATGAACCGTCTCCATGATATATGTTCTCTTGCCAATATAAAAGTTATGTCATACTACCTTAAATTTCACCAGAAAATAAGTTCATACTGATGTGGAAGTCACCATACATGGTATACTATGTACTAAGGTGCGCTTAAAAGCTTTTAACGTTTTATATAAAAGTTTGTTGCATATTGTTTGGTTAAGAGCTTTAAACAGCTAGATTTTGGTAAAAGAAACTCCATTTCAAACGTTAATTAAAAAAACTGTTAAAGAGCTGTTAGCGAATAAGCTGGGAAGTTGGATAAGCCAAATGGCACGTGAGGCGCATGTGTGTCTAAACACACGTGAGGTGCACGTGACAAGATCTCCTTTAGCTTAACCAACTCTCCCGCCTAAATGCCTCCTTTAAATACTTGTATCATTCATTTCATTAGTAGCTTTTGTGATATACACTTTTCTTAATTGAATCTCTCTTATCATTGTAACAAACTTTGTAACAAACCCACCATTGATAATACATTGAAACTTTCGATAATCTTTTCTTCTCTTGATTATCCAAGTTCTTGTAAAACACATTTATCGATCTTCATTGATCCTAAGCGTGTCTATCAATTGGTATCAAAGACCTTTCCTGGAGGTCTCATTATCACAACAAGTCAATTCATTTTTTCCCGCCAAATTATTTACCAATATTTCAAGATTTCGACCATTAATTCAAGATCCATAGTATTCTGATGGCACCATCAACAAGAAATGCAAGTACAAGCAGTCATGGAGATGGTGTGGATGAGAACACAAGGAGATACATTGATGAAACATTCGTTGGGTTGAGACAAACTATGCAGGAAATGATGGGTCAGTTCTTGCAAAGTCAAAACTCAAACAGTGCTGTAACAAGAACCACTACTCAAGGGCAAACTGGTCAAACTCAATTCAGCAGGATGACTAAGGTGGAGTTTCCCAAGTTTTCTGGAGATGATGTTAGGGTTTGGATGTTTAGGTGTGAACAGTTCTTGCAATTGATAACATACCGATGATCAAAAGGTTAGACTCATTTCTATGCATCTTTTGATAAGACATTATTGTGGCATAGACAATTCATTAGACTGCATGGTGAATTGGTGTTATGGACTGTGTATAGAGATGCTATTATTCAAAGATTTGGTACAGTGTATGATGATCCAATGTCTGAACTTAAAAATGTGAAGTATGAGTCAAATGCTAGAGATTACCAAGATGTGTTTGATAATTTGTTAAGTAGAGTGGAAATAAGTGAAGAACATGCTATTAGTTTCTATTTGGGTGGTTTGCCTACTGAATTGGAAATGGTTGTAAGGATGTTTAGGCCCAAAACATTAGCTGATGCTTATTCGCTTACTAACTATCAAGAAGCTACTTTGAATGCTATTAAGAAGAAGAACAGATTCTGCACCAATATGACTAGCAATGATTTGGTCCTGTTAATCAAGTGGCTAAACCATTGTTAGCATTGCCAAGTGCTAATAGGAATTGGAACAATAGGCAAAACAGTATTCAGCCTAGAAGACAGTTAACACAAAAAGAGTATGAGGAAAAGAGGGCTAAAAACCTCTGTTTCTATTGTGATAAAAAGTTTGTGCCAGGACATAAGTGTGAAGGGCAATTGTTTAGTTTGGTTGTGTTGGCTAAGAATGAGGAATTGGAGGAAGATTTTGAAGATGCAAAGGATGATTTAGATGAGTTGCAAACTGATGAAGTACAACCACATATCTCTTCGAATGCATTGAATGGGGAAAGTTCATACCAGACCTTAAGAGTAGTTGGATTGTTTGGAAATAAACATGAATTACATATATTGGTTGATTCAGGGTCTACACATAATTTTTTAGACATTAATGTGGCTAAGAAAATGGGGTGTCACATAAGAAAAACTTGTCCCTTGGTCATTCTTCGTGGTGGTGGGAGGAAGTCATTAGTGTGAGTGAATGTAAAGGGTTTACTTGGAAATTGAAGGGGCAAACTTTTGTATCTGATGTAATGCTGTTACCTTTGGGAGGGTGTGATATGGTTTTGGGTATTCAATGGCTTTCTACTTTGGGTCAAATTATGTGTGACTTCAAAGAATTGAGAATGCAGTTTGAGTATAAAGGCAATAAGGTGGCATTGAGGGGAACTCATAAGGCTACAGTTCAATGGATGAAGGGAAAGAAGCAATTACAAAGGTTGGAAGGGACACCACAAGCAGAAATCTCTATGATGTGTGTATACCCAAACACTGGAATAGAACTCAAGTCTATGGGGGTGGAAGAAGGCAATAAGGAAGCAAACCTTCAGTTGAGACAAGTAATTGATAAGTATGCTGATGTTTTTGCTGTACCAAAGGAATTACCTCCAAAAAGAGCATTTGATCACAGAATACCACTACTTCCAAACACACAACCACTCAATACTAGACCTTATAGGCATCCTCCTGTGCAAAAAGATGCCATAGAAGCCATGGTGAAGGAATTGTTAGAATCAGGTGTGATTAAGCAAAGCCAAAGCCCATTTGCTTCACCAATTGTGATGGTTAAGAAGAAGGATAATAGTTGGAGAATGTGTGTAGATTATAGACAATTGAACAAGCATACAGTGAAGGACAAGTTTCATATTCCAGTGATTGATGAGCTTATTGATGAATTACATGGAGCTGCAGTGTTTTCCAAGTTGGATCTGAGATCAGGCTACCATCAGATTAGGATGAATGAGGATGATATAGCAAAGATTGCTTTTAAGACCCATGAAGGACACTATGAATTCCTGGTGATGCCATTTGGACTAACCAATGCACCTTCCACTTTTCAAGCATTGATGAATGATGTGTTCAAGGCTTATTTGAGGAAGTTTACATTGGTATTCTTTGATGATATTCTGGTCTACTCAAAGAATGTTGCTGATCATGTAAAACACTTGACTATGTTACTTGAAACTATGAGGCAAAATCAGTTGTATGCTAAACAATCAAAGTGTGTATTTGGTACAAACCATGTTGAGTATTTGGGACATGTGTTGTCTGCTAAAGGAGTGGCCACTGAACCAACCAAGATAATTGCTATGCAAAATTGGCCAGTACCTAAAATCTTAAGCAGTTGAGGGGATTTCTTGGTCTTACTGGTTATTATAGAAAGTTCATTAAAGATTTTTCTACCATTAGTAGACCATTGACACAACTCTTGAAGAAAAATGCTTTTAAATGGTCTAATGAAGCTTTGACAGCCTTTGAAGCCTTGAAGAAAGCTATGATCCAAGCTCCAGTGTTAGCTCTTCCAGATTTTGAACAACCTTTTGAGGTGGAAACAGATGCATCAGGTATTGGAATTGGTGCAGTACTTCAACAAAATGGCCACCCTATTGCCTATTTGAGTAAGAGTTTGGCTCCAAAACACCAACAACTCTCTACCTATGAAAAAGAATTTTTGGCTGTGATGTTGGCATTGGAAAAGTGGAGAGGATATTTGTTGGATAGGCATTTTGTTATTAAAACAGATCATTACAGTTTAAAGTACCTGTTAGACCAAAGGATTTCTACTCCAGCACAAATGAAATGGCTACCCAAGTTAATGGGCTTTGACTATGAAGTCAAATATAAGAAAGGAGTTGACAATGCAGCTGCTGATGCTTTGTCAAGAGTACAAGAAGTTGGGACATTGATGCAAACCACAGTAGTTACTATGACAACTGCATTGGCTAATAAGATAATTGCAAGCTGGGGTGCAGATGTGAAACTCAAAGCTGCCATTGAACAATTGCAGGCTGGAAATGCAAGTAAGAAACATTATGTTTGGGCTAATGGTCAATTACTAAGAAAGAACGAGTTAGTAGTTGGTCAAGATAAGGAGTTAAAAGTAGAGTTGCTTGCTCATTTTCATGGTGGAGCTATTGATGGTCACTCTGGGGTCAAGGTTACTACCCACAAAATATGCTCAGTTTTATATTGGAAAGGTTTAAGAAAAGAAGTGAAGCAATATGTCAAAGAATGTGTCACTTGTTAGAGGTACAAACCAGACTTAGCAGCCTATCCTGGTCTGCTACAACCTCTGCCCATTCCTCAAAAGATTTGGGAAAGTATTTCTATGGATTTCATTGAAGGATTACCAAGATCTAATGGTAGTAATGTGATCTTTGTGGTAGTTGACAGACTCACTAAGTATGCTCATTTCATGGCTCTAGCTCACCCTTTCATAGCAGCTCAAGTAGCTCAATTGTTTTTGGATACAGTTTACAAGTTACATGGGTTGCCTACTACCATTGTATCAGATAGGGATAAGGTCTTCTTGAGCAGTTTTTGGAAAGAATTATTCAAACTTTTGCAAGTTAAGTTGTTAATGTCCACCTCATACCACCCACAAACTGATGGTCAAACAGAGGTGGTGAATAGATGCTTGGAATGTTACTTAAGATGTATGACAGGGGACAGACCTAAAGAATGGGCAAAGTGGCTATCTTTGGCTGAATTGTGGTATAATTCAAATTTCCACACTTCCATCATGACTTCTCCATTTGAGGCTGTATATGGACAAGCACCACCAGTACATGTTCCATACATAGGGGGTCTTAGCAAGGTTGATGCAGTGGATAGGACTCTAGCAGCTAGAGAACAGGCTATTCAGTTGCTTAAGTTTCATTTGGAAAGAGCACAAAACAGGATGAAGCAACAAGCAGATAAAGGAAGAAGTGATAGGATGCTTGAGGTGGGTGAAATGGTCTTTTTGAAGCTGCAACCCCACATGCAGGTATCCATTAGGCAAGGAAGGCAAAACAAATTCTCTCCAAAGTACTTTGGACCTTTTAAGGTCATTGGTAAGATTGGGCAAGTGGCATATAGGTTGGAGTTACCTGATCATAGCCAAATCCACAATGTCTTCCATGTATCTCAGTTGAAACTTTGCAAAGGAAATCCTCACTCAACACAAGTCATTGACCTCCCTAGCTGTAATCAAGAAGGGTTAATAGCAGTGCAGCCTATGACAATTTTAGAAAGGAAAATGGTTAAGAAAAGGAATGTTGCTGTGGTGTATGGGTTGGTTCAGTGGACTAATGGAACACCAGAAGATTCCACTTGGGAAAATTTGGAAGAATTGTATGCCAAATTTCCAGCTTTTGATTCACATTCTTGAGGACAAGAATGATTTGAAGGAGGAAGGATTGTTAAGAGCTGTTAGTGAATAAGCTGGGAAGTTGGATAAGCCAAATGGCACGTGAGGCGCATGTATGTCTAAACACACGTGAGGTGCACGTGACAAGATCTCCTTTAGCTTAACCAACTCTCCCGCCTAAATGCCTCCTTTAAATACTTGTATCATTCATTTCATTAGTAGCTTTTGTGATATACACTTTTCTCTTAATTCTCTTTCACTATCATTGTAACAAACTTTGTAACAAACCCACCATTGATAATACATTGAAGCTTTCGATAATCTTTTCTTCTCTTGATTATCCAAGTTCTTGTAAAACACATTTATCGATCTTCATTGATCCTAAGTGTGTCTATCAAAAACGTTCAAAATTTGATACATCGTTTTGGACCTAAAATTACGAGACACCCTAAAAGATGATGTTTTCTAAGTTATTGGAAAAAAAAGTTACTTGGAAAAAAAGATGGGCGCAACACGATTTAGGATTATTCAATGTTTGGTTTGACACCTAATCAAATTGAAATTTAAATTAGAGGCAACATGAACTTTTTTACTGGACCATAGCTTAACCGGAGTATTCGATCAATATTCGGATTATATTATGGAAAACACAAACAAATTTTAGCTAACATAATACTAAATATAGTTAGTTATAGGGGAAAAAAATCCAAGATACACAATATAGTAACTTTTGTGTGCCAAAATGCATAGTTTACTTATATTATTATCGATATGCATAATCAATTTTCAAATTAAGTCTCAAAGTACATAATATGAATGGTTGATTCAGGTTATGAATGACGTGGCGTGACATCCAAGTGTGTTAGAGCACACCTGTGTGCGCTCGCCATCACCTCGCAGTTCCAACATGGCAACTTCGTTGCCTCTCGCCACCACACCGTGATGTTTCGCCGTGGCTCCGAACCCTCGTCGTGCAAACGACGAATCAAAAATCTAACAAAGGTGAGGCCTAACTGTGCGTTTAATCATTTTTTTTTCAATTTATAAATGGGTTGTGGGTGTGAGAGTATGTGTGCAGAGAGTGTGTGTGTGTATGTATGTGAGTTGTAGATGGTGGTGGTGGTTTGTGGTTGGTGGTTTGTTGTTGGTGGTTTGTGGGATGAAGATGGTGGTGGTGGTTTGTGGTTGGTGGATCGGAGGTGGAGCTCTGGTGGTGAAGATGGTGGTGGTTTTTGATAAATGGTTTTGGGATGAAGATGATTTGTAGATCAGTATCTATTATTATTCAATTTTTTTTGTTCATAAAAGTTATGTGGAAATGTGAAAAAAAAATTATTTGTAAGTGGTTGGACCAAAATGAGTAAGTTGAGGTTAGTTGTGAGTGAGGGGGGTTAGTTGTGGAGGTTGGGCAAGGATCCTCTCAAGTTGTATAACACAACTAGAGTCAAGTTGTGAGATTGGGACCTACGGGACGTCACATCAATTTAACAAACCTCCCTTTACAACTACTCATTATCATAACTAACTTCAATTTACTCATTTGGGGCCCACCACTTACACATTTATTTTTTTTAATTCAAATTTTTAAATAAACTAAATTGATTTCATTAAAAATAAAAATACATCACGACAAATTAAAATTAGACGAAACTTAAAATAACGTACGAAAAAAAAAAGATATGAAAGAAAAACACAACACATACTAATAAGCATCGTCCTCGTCGATTTGATATTTCTTCATGATTTGTTCTTGTCTGTTGCGAATGATAGCGGCTGATAACGCTTACGCAACGCGTTTGGGGTCAAAGGAACTTCCTTTTCGTCGAGCAAGTTTTTCAACACCCCAGCAAGAAACCTAATCGCTGTAGTATAGTATTAGGGTAAGCCACGGAATTGATATCATTCTCTGGGGAATAGGAATGCTAGTGAGAAGTTACTACGCTAAGGTTGGGGTTGAGGAAGATTATTTTTTTATCTTTTATGTTTTTTAGGAAATGGAAAGGTACGAATCTCGGGGTTTGAGTCAGGGTTGGTATTTCACCGATTACTCTACTTATCTAATTATCTAATCTAGTGGTGTATGCAGCCTATGTCTAATTATTGTGTGCTCGTATGATGATTTAAAGATGTGTTTACTTAGGTTTTATTACTCCTTAATTATCTCCTATTGATGGTTGAATTGTCACGCCCTTATTCTTAATCGCGTTGTGTATCTAAGGTCGAGGTATGCTATCCCTAACTCTTTGAAACTACCAAAGGTTATCGCCACAAAATCTCTAGGATTTATAAACTTTAACTCTAAGGTACTCTTCGGATGGTTTAGCCTACAACAACTCTAGGCGCTATAAACTAAGGTTCACAAACATTAATCAAGCATTAACTACACAACGGATGACCTATCGCATTACTAGATCATTAACAATTAAGATAAGAGACAACCAATCAATATTCAATAATTAAGTTTCATATTCCCTAAGCAAACACACAAGTAAATTAGCGGGACATGGAGAACATGCAAGCATACACACAAGTAATTGAAGACATAATTAAATTAATGAAGTAAAACACTTATCTTGATGTAAGATAGGTTTGGAACCCTAAAATCTCGTACAAGACAAATTTTGTTCGGTTTAGGTTTTTACTCCAAAAGACTACACACCGAAAACTAAAAATTCGGATTCTATATATAAGATTACATTCATGACGGCGTTACTCTTTAATTTGTGACGCCGGGTCATCATTAGGGTTTTGTCTTGGCCACGTTAGTCTTACTGACGGCGTCACCTTATGCTTGTGACGCTGTCCCTTCCGTCTCGACGCCTCGGATCAAATCTAGGCCGTCCGAGTCATGACGACCTACTCTTTTAAAGCCCGACACCGTCACTTGTAAATAAGCAATTTGCTCTCCGAGCCGTCACAAAGTGATGCGACGGCGTCAGATATAACACCGACGCCGCCCCTTCTGGCCCAAGCACGAGTGGCTCGATTCTTGACTTTGGCTATTTTCGCAGTATTCGCGCCTTTTCGTCCGAATAAGTGTCATTCCAAGATTTTTCCTTCAAGATACCTAAAAGTGAAAAGGAACGATATTAAGTAATAACGGATACGAAAGTGATCAAATAAGGGCTTAAACGACCCCTCAAAAAGGTACATTTTAAAACCTTATCAAATATCCCTACACTTGGTATTTGCTTGTCCTCAAGCAAATGTGCTTTTAGCCAATTAATTTATAAGTTAAGGGTCATGAAGCATTGGTTTAAAACAATCCACAACACATATAAGCCCCGCAAAAGTCATAACAAGCACGAAAATTATATACTAGCACCTCACATGGGGTGTTTGGATACTCACATCTCTCGGGTGTATATGAAATATAACAAGTTGAAAATGGAAGATAAACACTCATTAACCGGTCCTAGTACATAAATTACCATAGGCTTGAGACTAGATCAAACCTCCATGACTTTGGCGTAAGCACCTAGGAAAGACTATCAAAGAGGTCTTTTAAAAGGGTTGTAATGTTAGGCTTACGGTAGGAAAACAAAGGGTTTGGTGGGATAGGCTATTTAGTGGTGGGAAGTCAAAAATCGTTTTGTTACAAGCATGCGAAGAATGGCGTTGCTAAACCAAGACTCGACACTCTAGACTCTAGATAATCGAAACAAACAAACATAAATTAAAAATAGATGTAGGATGGTAGCAGTATATATATATATATATATATATATATATATATATATATATATATATATATATATATATATATATATATATATATATTTGACACTCTATTTTTTTTTTTTTTTTTTTTTTTTTTTTTTTTTTTTCATAAACTTTTACTCTACCATCCTCTACGATAACATCAAAATGATAGGGATTTATAAGCACATCCTTACACTTGAGTTTTTATTACTCTAACACTAATTTGACCCGAATTGAAAAGATCAAAACACTTGGAGTACATTATTACGCAAATAAAGGGAATTTGAATTTAACGTTCTCTTTCTGTCTTTTCATAAACTTTAACTGTAAGATATAGGATTTCACAAACACACTAAACCATGATCAAAGTGGTGCGTTCAAGTATGTTTAGAGAGAAAGTTCTAGAGAGAAAGGGAAGAGAGTTGGGAACTATGTGAAAACAAAGAAAATGGTATTGAGCCCAACCTCTACCTTGGGAGGTAGAGGTGTTTATAGTCTCTTACAAACAAACGCCACCTACGGGTGTGGATCGGGCATACATGGGTAAAGACCCGTCCAGTCCTCCACGGTGTTACTTAACAAACTACTTTCTAACATAGCTTGACTACGACTACGAGCTTTCTATTGAATACATATACTTGAGGTGACCAACTCTTTAACTCATCGAATTTTCTAATTCCTAACAATCTCCCCTAAGGAGGTCACCTCAATTTACAATGAATACAAACAGATATTACATTATATTATTCTAGGATTCTTGATTAAGTTCTTTTGCTCGAGTCTGTAGTCATTGATTCTTCATGATCCGCATGTTTGGATAGATTCGAGTGGAGGTCTTTAATCGATCCACGTGATGAAGAGTTTTGAGCCAAGATTGAGATCATCACCACATTCATCTCTTACTCATCCATTGTGGAGTTGGTATTATGTGATGTTGTGACATTTGGACCGACATGCTCACATTCGGATCATGATATATTCTTATTAGAGTAGCGGAAGCTTTAGTTAATTCATGATATTGGCAACAGTAGCGAAGCATGGAGTGAAAATATCGTAGTCATTGATGCACTAATCATGATTTCTTTAGAACCAATGTGTTGTGTGAGCATGCGGCTATGGATTGACCGCTTCATTCGATCACCGCAACGCGTGGGGTGTACCCATAAAACAATTAGCAATAAAGCATATGAAAGTGTCTTTGATCACTTTCATTGAATTGAGGTACACGCCCACGGTTCCCGCTGATCGATTACAAGATCGCTGTGATCATGTATAAAGAAGACAACACGGATGAGTGAACCAACAAAATAAGATTCACCGATTGATGAAAAGAGATTTGAAAAACAATCGTATCGCTTCAATGGAAATTGTTTTTGCAATACAACGAAGGTTTTAATGAAAATCAATTATCGATCATAAACACCTTTATTTTGAGAAATAATTACACAATCGATGTGCAAAATAAAAGAGTTTTGGGCACAACGACCGGTTTTTCAAAGGTATCCGTCAATCCATAACCCGAACTAGGATTGATTCAAAAGATTGAATTGCCCCATTGTTTCATTCGCTTGTCACATGGTTGATCTATTGAATAGATCTCACATGCCACCTACCGTGAGCTTGTTTGATGTTGGCTCCAAGGCTTTCCATCTTCATTGTGAATATGTTTGCATATCACTCGGATGTTCCGCAATACCACAAGGATAATGCGTGGACTCATAAGATATAATCTCTCTCATCACATTGTGTGAAACAAAGAGTCTTCATTGAAAGTGTCCTAATGAGATTTATAGATGATCTCGTGGCTCTAGACTCAATTGTGCATATTTGGTTCCTATGCTTGGAGACTAGGAGAGGGTCTCCTTTTCAATATCAACAATCTCTAAGAGAAGGTCGATAGATAATGTCGGTTCCCAGTGAGAATGAAACAAGTCCTTTTAAGAGGAACTTGAGTGGTTTGGAAAGTTGAAGTGCAATGCATCATTGGGTCCATGACGCCTTGTCTTCAATACCGATGTTACCTTGGTAACCATCAAGAGTATATGAATTGAACCCGGTTTACGCCCTAAGGTTGAATAAATGGAGGGCTATTTCTTTTCACCCTTTTCACATTTAATTTCTTTTCATTCTTCAACCCTTCATTACCGAAACTTCATAACTAGAACCTTGTTGGGTTTATTCCAAGACTAGCTCGGCCAAATCCGCACTCTTCCCATATCTCATTTTTCACCTTTATCATCATACCTAAGGACTTCTACACTAACTAGTGGTTTTGTCCCTGGTAGATCCCTCCGGTTCGGCGGATCATTGGACCTCAACCTAACCTTATCATCCTTATATCACCATGCATAAAGTAAAGTTGGTCGGTCTTTTGATATAGTTCTTCCGCCTTGAAACCAATTGAAAACCATTTGAAAATCAATCAAGATACTTGTGATATAAAATCAAAGCATTTTGTATCTTAATTGTTTTGATATTTTAGAAATGCTCCCCCTCAACATGTGCATAAAAATTCAGAATTTGTTTAGCACATGGAGGCAAGAGATCTTTGAACTCGTTGGATTAAGAATGAAAGGTCCAATCTTTTGATTAAAATTTTCTAAAATGATCATCATCACTTCCCAATCAATTAGAGGGAACCTGCACTTAGAGACAATTCAATCACGTTTCAATAATTTGAGGTTTTAAAGTAGATGCTCCCCTTCAACATATGCATGGAAAATTTGAAATCGTTTGTCACGTGCGGGGAGGAAAACTTGCTAAACACTTATGAAACCATTTATCGAATTATCAGTTTAAATCCAATTTAAATCACAAATTCTCCCCCGATCACAATTATCAAATCATTTGAGATTTGTGATCTCTGTAGATTTAAATTGATTTTGAAAGCTTTTGATGAGAATTGTGACTTGATTATGAAAGACGTTTTAACTGATAAGGATTGAATTTTGAGACTTTAAACTCCATTGATTAAACATGCATGATTATCTTTTGAAAACATAATAATAGCCAAGATCTTGAACCAGTTGTATAAAATATTGTAAAATAATTAGAGTAGACCTTGCTCATTTATGTGCTAATTGTTTGAGAAGAACACTTTTTGATTTAGTTGAAAAATCATTTTCCCCCTCAATCAATGACGAAGGTTGTTGATTGATGGATTGAGATTTAGACACTTGATAAGTACTTTTGATTTTCAAAAATAGAGTCCGAAGTGTTTTCAAAACAATTTTGTTTTCATTAGATGACAAATATTTTTTCAGAAGAATCATTAGAAGGAAAATTATTTGAAAGGAAACATTTGTCTTGTTAATGACAAACATTTGTTTTTAGAATCAGAGCATGAGATTTGAAACATGAGATAAAGCATGACTCTGTTCTTTACTTTTAAAACGGGTTACTGCCTGAAATGACAATAAACCACCATTTTTCTCCGCCTCATTTATTATTATTATTATTATTATTATTTTTTATGCAAAAACTATGTGCATTCGAAGAACATCTAAAACCCGTGACATTCTTTGAATGTCAACACAAAGTCCGTAGATGATATCGAATAAGGAAAACATGACAAAATAACAATATTTTGAAATTTTTCAAGATTTTCTAATTTTTATGGATTTTGAGATTTTATATATATATATATATATATATATATATATATATATATATATATATATATATATATATATATATATATATATATATATATATATATATAGTCCGGTTCTAGAAAAGTGTAGTTAGAGAAAAGTGAGAAAAAAGTTATAGGATAGATTTTGTAAGCAACAACAAACTTCGGGCAAAATTTTAAAAACACAAACAAAATAGGGAACATCATATCACGATCCATAAAAAAAGAATTAACAGATCCATATCTCATTTCTCTCGTTATAAAACAAAACACACACAAACACACTCACCGTGTGTATCAATTACGACCATGTCACCGGTCACTTCCGGTGCGTCACTTTCAAAGCTTGCCGTAAAAGTAACTACTCCGGTGGTGGCGTGATCGACACGCTTACGCTCTGATCACCAATCAAAACCGATCAAGTTTCTATGTTATTCGATAAAAAAAGTCGATTAGTATTGAACAATAGTAAGTCTATAATTATTAATCGGTCAATTTCTAAAATTATTAATTATATCGAATTGGTATCATTGTGAATCTGTAAAATTAGGGTATCTATGTAGATTCATCTTAGGGAACTTTGTGTATAGAATGACATTTTAGGAATTTGTGTAAAAATATGTTACAACATTTGTTTGTTTGAATTGGTGCATCAAGTTAGCTTTGAAGTTTATTGTTTTACTAACCGTGAGTTAAACATTTATGTCTTTAAAAACGTGTACATAAATCGCATATTGTTGAATTGGTAAATTATATCATAATCTGTATTATCGTTGATTTATGACATATTAAGGCATTAATGTGTATGATTAGTGCATCCATTTATATTTTAGTGCATCGTTGGACATAACTTGGGCATATGTATGTATGCTAGTGCATCGTTGAACATATTAGAGCATCAATGAGAATGATTAGGGCATCAGTGAGTATGATTAGTGCATCATCAAGCATATTAAGTCATCAGTGTGTATGTTTAGTGCATCATTGGTCATAGTAGGGCATCCATTTGTATGTTTAGTGCATCATTGGTCAAAGTAGGGCATCCATTTGTATGTTTAGTGCATCGTTGGAAATAGTTGCACATCTGTTTATATGTTTAGTACATCGATGAACATATTCGGGCATCACTGATTATGATTAGTGCATCGTCAAACATATTAGGGCATCAATGAGTATGATTAGTGCATCGTTGGACATATTAAGGCATCAATGTGTATGTTTAGTGCATCCATGGTTCAACTTGACCGATACGATCTCGATACAACCGGAACAGACTTGGACTGCTTCACGATTACAAGTTACCAATAAACATTCACATGATGATAAGGGATGTATAGGATTGCTTTACTTAAACTGTTTACCGCTTTGTATCATTAAAAGGCCTTTTGGAGGGTCAATAGTAGTTTCACATCTAAATGCTTATAAGATCCTGATTATTTTACATCTAAATTTCTTAGTTAAGAAAAAATGCCAAACACTCAAACAACTGCATTTCTGATATTCGGAACTTTCTTAAATTTCTGATTATTTAACTAAATTTCTTAGTTTCACATCTAAATGCTTATAAGATCCTGATTATTTTACGCAGCTATGTCCGTATCAGCTAAAGCTGCTTTGTTACAAGGAATGAGTCCTATGGTTTTGTTTTTTATCGACAAGCTTTGGAACTTTGTTCATTGCTCTTGCTTTCTTCTCAAGGTATGTCGTCATCCCATCTTCATGTATATAATTTTTGCGGTTACTAATATAGTTGTTATCAAAATCTTACTTAATTTTCATCTTCATGTGTGTAGCAAGAGGACTAAAACAAAGGAAATTTTATGGGATGGAAGAGCTTTTCTTTGATATTCATTGCAGCTTTGATTGGGTAACATTTTTTATTTTATTTGATTTGCTTGATACATTATGTCACCAGCAAGTATATGATTATGGATGCACATGTGAATTGATTGGTTATACAGTACATACTAATAGGATGCATATAAATTACAGCAAAGCTTTACTATAAGTCGAACCAATTTCAATGATATGGGTCTAAGATTAAGACCCAATTATAACATAATTTACATATTTAACTATATCGTAACCTAGCTAGTAGCTAGCCGCAATAATGATACTCTGTATTAGAAGAGCTCGATTTGAGTCTTATAAGCCCGAGCTCTGTGTTTCTATTATGTTTGAGTTTGAGCAGGAAAATCGATAAAATCTCAACTCAAAACAGCCGAACTCTCTTTTTTTATGGAAACATTAATTTTAGCCGCTCTAATAGTTACACACGATATGTGTCTTTAATGAAACTTAGCTCCACAATCTATGGTTGGTGAGATAATAAGGCAATATCTGCCAACTAACTTGCAATATTTCTTTCTTGCGAGTAACAGTAATCAACGATTCAATATGAAGGAATATACTTGCCACATCATAAGCGACAAGTGCCTTGTCTAATCTTATCCCCACTATAACCTTTGTTGCCGCTTCCATTATTGGGTACTAGGTTCTACCATTTCAATAAATCATATAAACTAAAGCATACCACACAATGTAAATCATACTTAATATATAATTTTTTATTGTAGATTGGAACCAATAAATATGCGAAGCTTGAGAACCATCGCAAAATCTTGGGACACTGTATGCGTGACAAGTCTCGCAACAATGACACTTGTCAAGGGCCCCAAGCTTTCGAACGCATGGTTGCCCTCAACAAATTATTTGTCAAATTTAACCGAAAGTGATAATCGTTAGCTCTTGGGTTGTTTATGTCTCTTTCTTTGTTGTTGTTCTTTGGTCATTTGGCTAATCATACAGTGCACGTAACTTTATGAATTTTAATCGCCTTGATCTTTACAGTGGAGTACTTTTAATAATACCTAGTTAGGTTTAATTTGCTTAAGGCCGGTAGAAGTTGTGTTTGTATTTTGTTGTGAAAGGTATCTAATCTGTTAAAATGTTACAGTACTAATCGAGAAACTATCCCGACCACTTATCTTTATCGGCTGGATGTGTTTTATTGGGACTGTACAATGTGGCATAGTTGCATTGTTTACGGATCCAAACATGGAAGCTTCGGAAAATTAACTCGTTTTCAACTTGGAACTTGTTTATATCACGGTAATTACATTAGTTATATATTTCACGGGTCTATTATTGTTGAGTTTAAAAACTTAAGACACACTTGGTTTTTTCTTAAGAAAAAATGAGTATGATTAGTCTCTAGAGTTTTCCCATTGGACCTGTTGGAGGTAAAATATAACCCGAATCAATTTATTTCTATGTAAAAGGGCTGAAATTGTGGCCCCTGATTCCTTAAAGGCTTGAAGCATAACTAAGTTATTTCAATGTTACTCTATAGGTTGGAGACTTTTGAGGAGGTTTTCTCTGGGGCCCGAGGAGAGTTTCTTTGATTACTATCTTCAGGAAGGGATGAGTTAGTGAACTTTGGCTCAGATCTCGGTGAGTGTAAATTTTTCATAACTAGGTTCATAGCAATCATGGTTTTCACTGTCCACAATGCAAAACAAGGAAGCTGAAAATCAATCATATCTGGAGATTCTTCAGCGTTCTATTGTGCTTCAGAATGCATTTAGTGCAATATTTGATTTCATGGCACTCATAGTGGAGAGATGCTTCCAACTGAATGATCCTTCTGCAAGCTTTTTACTTCCTGGCATTATGATTTTTGTTGAGTGGCTGGCCTGTTGTCAGGATGTTGTGGAGAGATGAAAGCATTTGAAGTTGCTACTTCAGTTCCTAAAATGGTTAGCAAGTCTGGATTACGTTACCAAAAAAAAAAAGTGTTATTATTCTTCTAACAATTGGTTTAGATTGTTACTATGGTTTTCTCATTCATATGTAGGCCAACATGCTTGAAGGTGGAGAAAAAACGCCAATACTAACTCCTTCAGAACTTGAGGATATTGGATATAAAATTGTAGTCTATCCTCTTTCTTTGATGGGGGTATCCATCCGTGCAATGGAGGTCAGTTATTCGTTATGCTCTATAGAGAACTGCTATACCAATTCTCAATTTGATTTTTGGTTTAAGGATGATCGATTTTGGACAGATTACCAAAATAAAAATGAAAAAAGAACTATCATATTTGTGATCTTTCGTCCATAATCTCTCAATCTTGCAAAGCGTTGTGTTTGAGTTTTTGTATGAACTATGATTTGTTTGCTGCAAAAAAAATATGCAAGGTCGTCTAAAAAGTTATCACTCTTTCAGCCTACGTAAACTACACAAAATGTTATCCTATGTTTCTTATAGAGTTTTATATGACATTAGCAAAATCAAAGTTGATCCACCAACTCACGAATGGAGCCCGTAAGATCCAAACAACCGGTATTCAACAACCCATTTAACCAGTTAGAGATACTACGTATAACATAACCCGTGCTAGTGGAATCTTTGTAATAATCAGTTTGAAATATGTGAATCCGATGATAACTTGTAGCTGGATGAAATATCTATCAACTAGTTTCTATAGTTGTATGTGCTCAGGGACTAAAACTCCATGTTTTTTTCATTTTTGCATATGACAGGTTGACGGTTATGATGGCAAGAAAGCGAAGAAGGCTGAACCAACATTCGAAATCTTGACCAACCCCGCAACAATATTCCCTGCTCAAGAAAAATTCATCAAGTTCCTGGAAGACAGTAGATTGCACTTTTCTACTCAAAACATTCAACAATGACAAATTTTTTTTGATGGTTTTTGTATGAAAGAGTTGATGTTGCTTCAAATCATAAAACTTTTCCTTGCGTTTCATTTATTATAAGCTTTGATAAGCTGTTAAAACAACAATGTTTTTGCCATAATGTGAACGTACATTTATAAAAAAAATAATAACTTATTTACATTTACCTAAAGATTATAATTGACTGGCATTGAATTTAAAACATTTTATCTAAAATAAAAACATGTCAAATTAGGTGAATTCCAAAAAAAGCGAACAGTAAAAAAAACTCAAAAATGCTAGCACAACTTCATACGAAATTAGATGAAACACATAACAACCCTTGAAAATATAAAAGTGACAAAGAGGTCCCTGTAGTTTGGTGTGAAAAAGGAGGTGAAGAAGGGTGATCCAATGGTTGAGATTACTTTTCTCACTTTTCTTTTGAGATCAACTTTTAAATGATCCAAGCTCTCTCTCTCTATATATATATATATATATATATATATATATATATATATATATATATATATATATATATATATATATATATATATATATATTTCAAGTTTTGTATTTTGCTTTTAAATAAATATTTACAGGAGATAGATGAGGAAACGTTTACTCCTCTTCTTCTCTTGAAGGCGTTTGAGTGTTTCCGGTTGCGAGACTCTTAAGACCAAGACGTGGCGAATAAACTCAAAACGTTCTCTAGGAAGAGCTTTGGTGAAGATGTCGCTAATTGGTATTCATCCTCACAAAATGAGTTCCACTACACCATTTTCCACTTGCTTCCCGATGAAATGATGTCGAATGTCGATGTGCTTTGCTCTTGAGTGTTGAACGTTGTTGCATGAGAGAGCAATAGCACTTTTATTATCACAAGATGTAGGGATTTTGTTGAATTCAAAGCCATAGTCAAATAATTGGGATCTCATCCATAGGATTTGAGCATAGCAAGATGACATGACTATGTATTCACCTCTGTAGAGGAAATAGAAGTACTCATTTGCTTCTTTGAAGACCACCACAAGCTTATCACCCAAAACCGAGCACCTCGCATTTATTGACGAGATCTTGACATCCTACATGATCGAGATCTGCATAGGTCGTTAGTCACATACCGGTGTCCTTCGGGTACCAAAGTCCCATATTGATGGTTCCTTGAGATTCCGAAGACCCGTTTAACCGCTTCAAGGTGCTTTTTAGTAGGCTTAGCGATATCTAGCACACATGCAAACAACGAACAAGATGTCGGTCTACTAGTACGTGAGGTACATCGTGAACCAATCATACTACGATATTCGTTTGGTCTATGATAAGGTTTTAAAAGGTACCATTTTGAGGGTCGTTTAAGTCCTTATTTGATCACTTTTGTATCCGTTATTGCTTAATATCGTTCCTTTTCACTTTTTAGGTCTCTTGAAGGCAAAATCTTTGGAATGGCACTTATTTGGACGAAAAGGCGAATATATGAAGAAAATGGCCAAAGTCAAAATCGAGACACTCACACGATTCTTTGAAATTAGAAGCGGATCGTCAAAAGCTAATGGCGGCGCCGTCCCAAAATTGTTGTGACGGTCCGAACCCAAAACTCAGATTTTCAAGCGGCGACGCCCGGTTGTAAAAGAGTAGGCCGTCGCTACTCGCACGACCTAGATGCAATCCGCACGACGCCGAGCTCAAGAGGACGGCGTCACGGACATAAGGTGACGCGTCGCAAGGTTAACGTGGCCAAGACGAAACCCTAATGGCGGCGACACGCGGCCACAAAACATAAGGTGGCCGTCGCATATGTAATCTTATATATAGAATCCGAATTTTTCGGTCTTTTGTGGAGAGTCTTTTGGAGTGAAAACCTAAAACCGAACCTAAGGTGTGTTGTACGATATTTTAGGGTTTTAAACCCTATCTTACATCAAGATAAGTCTTTACTTCATTAATTCAATTATGTCTTTGATTATTTGTGTGTATGCTTGCATGTTCTCCATGTCCCATTAATTTATTTGTGTGTTTGCTTAGAAAGTATGAAACTTAATTATTGAATATTGATTGGTTGTTTCTTATCTTAGTTGATTAATGATCTAGTAATGCGATAGGTCATTCATTGTGTACTTAATGCTTGATTCATCTTTGTGAACCTTAGAATATAATTACCGAGTAGTTGTAGGCTAAACCATCCAAAGAGCGCCTTAGAGTAGGAGTTTATCATCCCAGTGGGTTTGTAGACGAGACCCTTTGGTAAGTTCAAAGAGTTAGGAGAAACGCATACCCTACAACTTTAGACACACAACGCAACTAGGAATAAGGACGTGACAACTCAACCATCAATAGGAGATAATTAAGGAGTAATACAACCTAAGTAAACACATCTTTAAACTATCATACGAGCACACATTAATTAGACATAGACTCCCACAACCTTAGTTTAGATAATTAGATAATAGTAGAGTAATCGGTGAAATACCAACCCCCAAATCCAATACCCGAGATTCGACCTTTCTCTTTCATAAAACATAAAAGATAAAAATAATCTTCCTCAACCTTAACCTTAGCGTAGTAACTCCTTACTAGCATTCCTATTCCCAGAGAACGATATCAATACCCGTGGCTTACCCTAATTACTACACTACAACGATTAGGTTCATCGCCTAGGGTGTTATAAAACTTGCTCAAGAAAAGGAAGTTTCCTTGACCCCGAACCACGCGTGTGGCGTTATCAAGTTTTTAGGCGCGGCCGGGAATAGAATAGCTAGTTAGTAGTCCACCTCGTTTAGGTTTCTTTGCTTGATTCCTATCAAGTAAACTTTTCTCATTTTTAGCTTTCATAGTCTATCCCCTTCTTCGTGACCTTTGTTCGTAACCATTTTCATTGATTATTCGTTAGCCGTTATGGAGAACGCGAATCGCCAAAACTTTCACCCAATCAACAAAATCCACTACATAATCTACCCTTTCCACTCCAAAATGAGATCTTGAGGTTCCAAAGAACATCATGATGAATCCTTTCCGAGGCTTGGACTCGAATTAAATTTTATTACAAAAGTCCTTTATCATGGTATTGACTTCATGCTTCCACTACAATTCTTTTACACTCATATCGCCCATGAAACCCAAAGGAGACTTGACTATGTAGCGGATGGGGATATTTGGGGACGTGGTGTTCGAATTGCATGGGAAACCTTGAGATTCACGCCCAATTCGGAAGTGGAACATGGGACCCAAAAATCAATCTTTAGACCTATTTTCAATTTGGAAACTTGATCGGAAAGGTTGTTTAGGAAGGAGATGATTAGAGTTGAGGTACCAAGGTGCATGTCATGGTTAGGCGCCACCACGTTACAAAATGAATACATAAGTGATCTTGATAAGATGGAGGATAGAGTAGAAAATCCAATCCCATCGGATAACCCACAATTCCTACCATCACTGAGGAACACACATCGCCTATAACTTACCCGGAAGAAGTAGAAGAGACTATAGGAACCCCGATTGATATAGAACCTTTGGACCAAACGCCACTAGAGAATGTAGGTTTAGATGCTTGTTGTCATGACCTCTCTCTTAGTCCTAGGGAAGTTCCTAATTTTGATGAACCGGAGCCTAACTTAAAAACCTTACCCAATGTTTCGTCTTTAAATGTGAATCTTGGAATTGAATTAGGCCCCAATCCACCCATCAAAATAGATAGTCCGGGTAGTTGCTTGATAAAGGTGGTAGATTCTAGGCCATGTAGAGTGGAAGCTAATATAGGAGTAACCCATGACCTTACACACTTATATAACCCATTCATGGTTGATAACAAGAAACATTATGGGTTTAAACCGGTTTATTAGGTCAAGATGGATCCTTAACTAAGAATCTTTGAAGTTGATAGAAGATGATCCATTTTAGAGAGAGATTTGATTCACCCGCTACACCAATTGAATTAGGTAAGGTTATAATGAATGGAGCACACTCTTTGAACACATAAATCACCCATCACCCTCTCCTCACGTAGCAAATTTCTACCCAAGGGTGTGTATCGCTACTATCACCCGCACTTAAACTTAAGTGTAGGAAAACCTCCCTTTATCCGTTAAATAAGAGTAGAGTCAGGCTCGCGACTCGAACAAAAACAAGCGCTTCTTGGGAGGCAACCCATGTGTATTTGTTTTTCATTTTCATTTGTTAGTGTCATATATCTTTTATTAATTGTTTATCCTCATGTTTAAATTTGTAAAAATGCTTTATTTTGTTTTTAACCTCGTCTTAATTGCATATAAAGGTATTTTACATAAGGGATAAGTGTAGGGAGGATTACACACGCCAAAAGAAACGTAAACATGAGAATAACAATTAACTAAAAGATATTTATGTTTGTTTGTTCGAGTCAAATGCTTGTATCGAGTCATAATGGATGTTTTTGCAAATTTTTCAAGATTCTAAAGATGTAAATTTTCCGAAAATCGCAGACCGCTTTTGTCGATAACTTTGACGCGTCGAGATCACAACCTGACAAATATTAGGAGGAGCGTAAACAACTTCTAACTTTTACTCGTTTTACAGGCTACTTATAAATTTTGGAATTTTCGTCTTAATTTTCTAGAAAATCGCAAACATCCATTCCACAAGCATTATATCTTATTTAAGTCTCGAATTACATCTTGTTGTGATTTTTCTTTGTTCGGTTTGATGCGTTGGGTTGTCTGTTTTCTTAAAGTGTGCGGTTTTATTTATCAAGAAGAAGATACATCGTTGGAAGGAGCTTTTCACGCATACATTCTTCTTGGAAAGGATTTAACCACTACTTCACACACGGATCCTACCGAGCTAATCGGGAGTATTAGTTTCTTTCGCTTTTAATTACCTTCTATTATCATAACTTTGATACTTTCGGGAACATTGGGACAATGTTCGCTTTAAGTGTAGGAGGGAAAATAAAACGTGAACTTTGAAACTATGCTTATCCTTGATTATTTGCTTTGTCCAATTGTATTTGTGTAATAAACCATGAGAAAATGTCGGTTAGGGTAATTTTGGCACCAAATTTAAATTTTTATGACATATAGGAGTGGTCCATTAGTCTTAACAAAAGCGTCTCATGGATAGGAAGTTGCATGACTAGCACAAAACCCTTTACCACCCAAATTCCACCAAATGCGAGGATCGCCCTTAGATTAGTAGGAATTAAAGCATTCATCTTCAATGCTTAGAGTGTGAACCGGTAGTATATTAGATTCTAGAACTTGTTTTGTGATGCATTCCGAGATCGCATGAGTGAGGCTACACTTGTGTAGTTAGGAATTACTAAATGATAAGAGGCATTAGGATAACCCTTGTTTGATACCCGTCATATAATTACTTCTTCCATATCGGTTGAGTAATTCCCCACACCCTTTACGTTGTACTCATATTTAGTACACGATACCCCTAGTTAACCCTCGAGCCTATCCTTTTCGCGGTTCTCGTGATGTTTCGGTTTTTCCGAATATCAATGAAGAGCATTGTTTACACCCCACCCCAAATATACACCCAAATCGCCTTAGCCTACCCCTTATGCACTCACTTTTAGTGCAAATGTTTGTTATCACCCTAAACCCTTAGTTCAATTATCTAGTTGCTTGCATAAGTTGCTAAGTCGAGTCATATCCTTTGTATACGCTTTTGGGATGATTGGGATTCATGGGAAAAGTTAAAGTTTATGAAATGATTGGAAGGAACGTTAAAATTCAAATTCCTTTGTTTGCATAATAATGTACCCCAAGTGTTTTGATCTTTTCAAATCGGGTCAAATTAGTGTTAGAGTAATAAAACTCAAGTGTAGGGATGTGCCTATAAATCCCTAGTATTTTGATGTTATCGTAGAGGATGGTAGAGTAAAAGTGTATGAAATGAAAAAAAAAAAAAAAATCGAAAAAAAATAGAAAAGAGAAAAGAAAAAAATAGTGAAAATAATAAAATATATATATATATATATATATATATATATATATATATATATATATATATATATATATATATATATATATATATATATATATATATATATATATATATATATATATATATATATATATCGGGCTACCATCCTACATTTATCCTTTAAATTTATGTTTATTTATTTCGCTTATCTAGAGTTTAGAGTGTCGAGTCTTGGCTTAGCAACGCCATTCTTCGTATGCATTTAACACGAGATTTTTGACTTACCACCACTAAATAGCCTATCCCACCAAACCCTTGTTTCCCCCGTAAGCCTAACATTACAACCCTTTAAAGACCTCTTTGATAGTCTTTCCTAGGTGCTACGCCAAAGCGATGGAGGTTTGATCTATTCTCAAGCCTATGGTAATCTATGTACTAGGACCGGTTAATGAGTGTTTATCTTCCATTTCCTATTTGTTATACTTCATATATACACCGAGAGAGATGTGAGTATCCAAACACCCCATGTGAGGTGCTAGTATGTAATTCGTGTTTGTTATGACTTTAGGGGCTTATATGTGTTGTGGACCATTTTGAATTAATGCTTCATGACCCCTAACTTATAAATTAATTGGCTAAAAGCACATTTGCTTGAGGACAAGCAAATAACAAGTGTAGGGATATTTGATAAGGTTTTAAAAGGTACCATTTTGAGGGTCGTTTAAGTCCTTATTTGATCACTTTTGTATCCGTTATTGCTTAATATCGCTCCTTTTCACTTTTAGGTCTCTTGAAGGCAAAATGATGGAATGGCACTTATTTGGACGAAAAGGCGCGAATATATGAAGAAAATGGCCAAAGTCAAAATCGAGACACTCACAGCTTCTTTGAATTAGAAGCGGCGTCAAAAGAATAACGCCGTCCAAAATTGTTGTGACGGTCCGTAACCCAAAACTCGTATTTTAAAGCGACGACGTCCGGTTGTAAAAGAGTAGGCCGTCGCTACTCGGACGGCTAGATGCAATCCGACGACGCCGGTGAAGAGGACGACGTCACGGACATAAGGTGACGCCGTCGCAAGGTTAACGTGGCCAAGACGAAACCCTAATGGCGGCGACACGGCGGCGTCACAAAACATAAGGTGACGCCGTCGCATATGTAATCTTATATATAGAATCCGAATTTTTCGCCTTTTGTGGAGAGTCTTTGGAGTGAAAACCTAAAACCGAACCTAAGGTGTCTTGTACAAGATTTTAGGGTTTTAAACCATATCTTACATCAAGATAAGTCTTTACTTCATTAATTCAATTATGTCTTTGATTATTTGTGTATGCTTGCATGTTCTCCATGTCCCAAATTTATTTGTGTGTTTGCTTAGAAAGTATGAAACTTAATTATTGAATATTGATTGGTTGTTTCTTATCTTAGTTGATTAATGATCTAGTAATGCGATAGGTCATTCGTTGTGTACTTAATGCTTGATTCATCTTTGTGAACCTTAGAATATAATTACTCGAGTAGTTGTAGGCTAAACCATCCAAAGAGCGCCTTAGAGTAGGAGTTTATCATCCCTAGTGGGTTTGTAGACAAGACCCTTTGGTAAGTTCAAAGAGTTGGGAGAAACGATACCCTACAACTTTAGACACACAACGAACTAGAATAAGGACGTGACAACTCAACCATCAATAGGAGATAATTAAGAGTAATACAACCTAAGTAAACACATCTTTAAACTATCATACGAGCACACATTAATTAGACATAGACTCCCACAACCTTAGTTTAGATAATTAGATAATAGTAGAGTAATCGGTGAAATACCAACCCCCCAAATCCAATACCCGAGATTCGCACCTTTCCCTTTCATAAAACATAAAAGATAAAAATAATCTTCCTCAACCTTAACCTTAGCGTAGTAACTCCTTACTAGCATTCCTATTCCCCAGAGAACGATATCAATACCCGTGGCTTACCCTAATTACTACACTACAACGATTAGGTTCACCGCCTAGGGTGTTATAAAACTTGCTCAAGAAAAGGAAGTTTCCTTGACCCCGAACGACGCGTGAAGCGTTATCGCCTACCATGATCCCCGAGTGGTCCTCATCTAATTTAGTACGCTCAATCATGGGAGTGTCATGTGGTCACTAGAATCAAATCAAATTTCTTTAAAATCTCATTTGCATATTTAGATTGATTTATAAAAATGCCTCCGAGACTTTGTGAAATTTGTAATCCCAAGAAAAATGACATTTGTCCCATCATTGACATTTGAAATTTAGAACCCATTTCATTTGAAAACGGTCACACTCATTGGGGTCACCGAGGTAAAGATGATATCATCAACATAAATTTGAACGTGAATTAAATGTTTGCTCGACTTTACGGTGAACAATGTAGGATCAATCGCTCCTTTGTCAATCCAGAGATAGAAGAAACTTTGATAGCGATCATACCATTCTTTAGGAGCTTGCTTCAAACCATAAAGGGCCTTTTCAAGCGATAAACATGAGTAGGATGCTCGATTCACAAACCCTCCGGGTCGGTCGACATAAACCACTTCTTTCAAATCTCCATTAAGAAAGGCTATTTTCACATCCATCCGATAGACAACCATGTTCTTGCTAGCGAGATTAGCCAAGAAGATTCGATAGCCTCGACACGAGCAACCTGAGCAAAAATTCCTCAAAGTCTATACCCTCCTCTTGACAAGATCCTTTTGCAACTAATCTAGCCTTATTTTTCGTAACATCTCCATGCTCATCCAAATACTTTGAAGATCCACTTAAGAGCAATGATCATAGCACGTCCGGAGGCGGTACTAATTCCCATATATCTAAGCAATCAAACTCATGAATTTCTTCTTACATGGCATTAAACCAACTATCTTCATTCATAGCAGTTTTAACGTCTTTTGGTTCGATCTTATAGAGTACGGAGTTAAAGAAGCACCATAAGGCGTCGGTTGCAAGTTGTTTCCTTGTGGATACTGGACGAGAGATATTTCCAATGATGTTGTCCAGTGGATGATCATGTGTCCATTTTCGATGTGTTCATGTGGTTGTTGTAGTGGGCAAGTAGCGAGTCGATGTCTCCGATGAAGATGGTTCGATGATGATTCAGAGCAAATATATTTTCAAATGGAGCATCTTCGGGAGTAGCAAAGGGATTAACTTCATCCCGTGAATCGAAGCAATTCCATGATGTACACTCGGTGATTGAAGGTTTGTTGATGAGACAGATTGATCGGCCAGCGCTTCGACTTAATGACATAGAAAAAGGATTGACTTCATTGACAGGATAGAAGCGACCTGCTGATGGAATTGACATATCAATAGCACTTGGCTCAAAGTGTTCATCAAACATAAGATCAAACAATTTCTTCAAATCATCTTCAGAGGGAGGTACATAAGGAGATGCTGGTGACTGATTAGAGATAAGAGTAGAACTGATATGACTACTAGATGAAAGTTGGGATGCGGGTCCAGAACTGGATTGTCCTGGAGCCATTTGACCGGTCAGCTCATCGAACGTAACGTGAATTGTTTCCATGATATTTTGAGTTCTCTTATTGTAGATTCGGTAACCCTTCTTGTTTGATGCATAACCAACAAAATTCCAATATCCGCCTTTGCTCTTAATTTACCTAGGTCTTGACCGTCATTCGTTGGATAGCACAAAGCACCAAAACACGAAGGTAGGAGAGATCGGGTTTTCGCTTATGAACAAGTTCATATGGAGTTTTTCCATGAGAGGTGTGTATAAGGAACGATTTTAGGTGTAGCAAGCAAGTGGCAATGGCTTCACCCATAGAAACATTGGAACCTTCGAATAAATAAGCATTGTTCTTGCGGCTTCCACAAGAGTTCGATTTCGTGTTTCAACTACACCGCTCGTTGAGGAGTTCGTGGAACACTTCTTTGATGACCGATTCCAACACTTTCATAAAATCGAATTAGGTCTTTGTTAACAAAATCGTGCCATTGTCTGCTCGAACAATTCGATCGTATTGTTGAGTCGAACTCAAGTCGCTTTGATTAGTTTGATGATGACATCTCGAGTTTCATCCTTAGTCCTCAAAAACTTTACCCAAGTAAATCGAGAGTAGTCATCAACAACTACTAGAATGTATTTCTTCCCATTTATGGTTTGCACTCTCATTGGGCCACACAGATCCATATGAAGGGTATGAAGAACTTCCATTCATCGAGTTTGTGGGTTTTGGTTTGTGGGAATATTTTGTGCTTTTTCCCAATTGGCAAGTCGAACAAAGATGATCTTTTTCATATTTTAATCTGGGTAAGCCTCTGACAAGATCCTTTCTAGAAAGGTTATTAATGGTGCCGAAGTTCAAGTGATTGAGACGGCGATGCCATAACCATGACTTTGTTTTAGAAGCCTTTGACAGCAAGTAGATTGGACAAGACTTCGTCATGTCTTCGATAAAGATGGTGTATAGATTTGAACTATGAGTACCTCCTAATAATTCCACACCATCAAGTTCTCTAATGAAGCAAGTATGTTTTCTAAAGGCCACTTCTAGATCGAATCACGTAATTGACCAACAGAGAACAAATTATGACCAAGACCTTCCACATAATATACCCCGAGATTACACTTTGCCGACTACATAATCACCATAACCCATAATAGCACCAAAATGATCATTCCCGAATCTAATGAGCTCCGATGAATTTACTCACGGTTCATGAGTCATGACCGTCTCCAAATATGCTTGAACGACTGAGTCCGTGTACCACGTAACGATTTGAACGATCCGCAGCTGAACACGTACAAGAATGGATAATCGGATAATTGGGATCCCCATGCAAGAATGGGTTCCATTTGGTTAGTAACGATGATTGGAACAACCACATCGTAAATAGAAACATCCATATCGTAAATAGAAGCAATGGAATCATTATGAATAGATGCGACTAGTGTCCGTATTTGACCTATTCAAAGTATGTTCACTTCTTAAAGGAATAGTTCTACCAAGAGGGCATCCATTTTCTAGTGGGCATTGTCTCGATTAACCTTATGGCCAACGTGTATCCATTGATAACCTATCTTACTAAATGTTCTTCCCGTGGATTTCCACTGCTTTTCTAACTTTCTTTCGCCTTTGCCTTTTAGCCTTCTTAGCATGATTTTAGCATTAACAATTTTAACGGCCATTTGACAAAGATTAGACAAAACATTCACACCACATTCACGATTAGTAATAGAATTCAAGCAAACATCATTACATGGTTTGCGGATAGTATCGTAATCGAATTAATTACAAGACGCTATGGCTAATACTAGAATCAACACGATTCGTTTTATTCAACTCAAACTTAAAGTTCCTAGGTTGGTCTTCACTTTCTTCCAATGCACATTCTTAGCTTATGAGGTCCTATCATTCCTTGTATTGCCTTGAGACTTTGGCCCTTTCGCTTTAATGTCACCGACACTCTGAGAGGGAATTATGGGAACATTAGTTGATTGATCTACTTTTTGCATTTCCTGTTTAGATGTGCTGGGATCTGAACTACTTGAAGGCATACTAGAGTTCACATTCATAACATTGGCATTGAATGAGTTGTATACTTGGCACTAGGCATAGAACAAGGTATCAAGGGATTGACTTGCTCACCTAAAGTTTTAGGGCATATTGTAATTAAGCATTCTAGAAGTTCTTGAGATCGTTTGGCATATAAGCATGCATGGCCAATTGCATTATCAAGTGGTTTCTCTAACTTATCCTCTTCTACAATCTCACGGAGACATTCTAGGTCGTCCTTAAGGTATGAGAAATATGTTTGAATAGCAAGTTTGTTATTCCTAAGATGAGGAGGAACATATTTCACGTAAAAGCATATTTATTACGACATGCACCTTTGAAGCACCATTCTCCCCATTTGTCATTGGCATTTTCCTTTACCGACTCTTCGATTCTCAAATTCCTTTTGCAATGAAGTTATTTTTCATTATTTTTGTTACGAGTGACTTTTATTGACTCAAATAACTCATTGAAATGACGTTAACCTTTTCACTTTCTTCTAGAAAACTTTCATTTTCCTTTTGTAAAGCATTAACCAAGTTTTGAAGATGAAAATTTTAAGAATTCGAGAATCTAAAGGAGGAGGCATTTGGGAGCCAATCATTTGTTCATTTCACCCTTTAATTGAGAGATTTGGGCTTTCAATTTTCGATCGTGTTATCGTGAGCTTGAATCTGCTCATCACGCTTTGTTTATTTCAAAACCGCATCAAACTCGGAACATCTCGAGGATATCTTGATGTTTGAGGTTTTAACATTTTCTTTGAGATGTTGATACTTTAGTTGTAAATCAAAATGTTCAACTTCTAGTTTAGAAAATGTTTTACCATATTATCGTGATCATCCTGCTCAATTTTCTCACTTAGTTTAGCGTTTTGATTTCAAGCTCAATGACACGATCATGGGAGACTTTCAAAGCAACAAATAATTCATGAAATTGAGAAGCGATAATAGAACAATTAGTGGCAGATAGAACACATCTTGAGAAATACAATCGTAAATCGATTCTCATTTAAGGTATGCAAGTTCTTCCTCTCAATTTCATTATATTTTAATGCTCGCTCATAGTCACTAACCTCAACAATCATTGCATCAAATTCCTTTTCCATTCCTTTAATATCTCAGATCTATCCCTTTTAAGACTCTCAAATTGATCTTTTAGTTGTTTAAAGAAAGGCATGATCTCGCTATAACATTCTTTTGTTTGCTCAAACCCCTTTCCCCTTGCTTATCCCAATGGTGTGATCCTCTTCTTACAAGTTTTCTCAAAGTCAACAAATAATTGAAATATAACATATTGAATGATTAAGGTCTTGCTCTTAGTGGCAATAGTTCTAGGAACTAAATGCATTGGTGTATTTGGAGGATACACAATCGCAGCAGCATTTTCCTAAGGGAGGGTTTGTTAGAACAAGATTCTCTGCTTTTTTCTTATCTAAATCCTTTTCCGAACACGGTTCGGGAGTTAACAACATTTGAGGCTTAAACTTGTTCAAGGAAATCCAGTTTTCCTTCTTGTAATCTTGGGGTTTGATCGTTATGTTATTCTTTTTACATTCAGGATCTTCTAGCTTCTTATTCATTTTCTCCCTAGATGCATCATCTACTTTTCTATCTTCCTCAGTGCACTCAATGCAACTAGGTGTCTGCCTAGGTTTAAGAATCTCATTGCCATCATAGATTACATTATGAGCGACTTTTGCTATCTTACCATACTCGTGGTTGGTGTCACACCCCAAATTACTGCTTTGCAAATGAATGGAATTCACGGGGATGACCGTCATAGCATCACAATCACGGTTATATTGAACGACCTAAAGTGTCGTTTGGAAAACACATCGTTTGATTTAATAAAACAATCAGATTTTACAAAGTGTAGGTCCCAAATTAAATTAACTTGTGCGGAAATAAATTTGATACAAGCCAAACGATGTTTTTAAAGTGCATAAATCCCATGAGAGACGCGTCGTCACCACGACTCTATGATAAGTCCATATGCATGCCATGAAGTGTATGCCTTAGATACCGAGATAAAACATGCTAAAAGTGTCAACACAAAGGTTGAGTGAGTTCATAGAGTTTGTGTTGGAATGTAAAGCCTTTCAAAATCGTTTATGCAAGAAAGGCATTGTAAATCCACTCGCCCAAGTTCCGCCCATACAAAACTTGCAACTGTGTGTTCACAACCCACCGCCAAATGTGTATAGTTTATGTTCAAACACATGATGTCAAATAAATTCACAATAGTACCTAACTCGACTTAGAACCATAACACATAATCAATAGTACTTGACTCAATGTATCAGTAGTCAACTGATTTAGAACATTATACAACGTAGAACTATAGCACATAATCAATAGCACCTGACTCAATGTATCAGTAGTCAACTGATTTAGAACATTATACGACGTAGAACTATAGCACATAAACAAGAACAATTGATATAGTACAACATTCGGTTTTGAAATGATGGTGATCATGATAGAATTTATCCTTAAAAATATAAAGTATTTGTGAAAAATAGTTAAGCATGTATCTCCCCCAAAATAGTTCAAAACAATTGAAAATGGGGCTATGAAAACTCACCTGGTGCAATGTTTATGATGATAAAAGTGGATACACTGAAATGAGGCACAACCTCTAACCGCGACCTATTGTGAATGATATGTTCTATGATAAGTTATGATGTAATGTTATGCATACAATTCATACGATATCTATACCACTTGTGAATTTTTGAAAATAATACTTATCGTCGAAAAATAATCTTATAACGTCTTGTCAATTTATAAATTACTTTTCAAGCATTTACGTTGAAATGATATCATACGATAATCATTTAATGATTTATTATGAAATTATGACTTTTCGTCGTAAAATAATGTCATTTGACATTTCATGAAAATGGATAAGCGGCCTTGAAAAGCTAGTCGTAAAATCGTGTACGTCGAGTGTTAGAAAACAACCTCAACGGTTTTGGGAAGCTTGTATCATTATCTCAAAGTTTTAGCATTTAAGTTTTCGTTATAGAGGTTCCGATCATGGAGAAAAATATAGGTAAAGTATGGTACTTGTCCAAAATATTGTTTAAGGGTGGTTTTTCGGCAATGTTTAAGTGACCGTATTTTATGCATTACAACTCCGCTAGACAAACGGTCGGACATTTTGGAAAATATACTTGGCGAACTAAATTTTATTAGAAGACATCACGTTATAAAAAGTACTACATCAATGTTAAAAACGACCTTCAACTTGGTCACTTGTTGCCGTAATATTTGTCTAATAGAAATATAATAGTTTTTGCTTATATAATAAAGTTACGGCAACTTCGTTAAATCGCTGTAATTTAATCGTTACAAGTCCGCTTTTCACGCTTTATATGTCCTCGAATCGTAATAATATATACTAATATATTTTTGATAAGTCGACACATTTTATACTTGCTTAAGACTCATTTTTGACTCGTAAAAGTCGAGATTACATGCTGAATTTTCTGAAACAATTATTTTTCGTCGTCAAACTTGAAAATAGCATAACTTCTTCGTTATAACTCCGTTTTAACCCATTCAAGCGGCCACGTTTTCATTTTAAAGTATATTTTCTGAATATCTAGCCCAAAATATTTTACAAACTGTCGGATTTTCCAGATTTCACAAATAAGATCAGACCCTTAATTATAGTTGTCGAAATGAGTTTTTCTCGCGCCAAACCTATTCCGACCAATTTAAAACAACTCCGAAGCTATTCTAATCCTACCATACACCTTCTTAGGGTGTCATGGGTTCCTAGGCATCACCAAAAGTGATATTTTTCAAGGAATAATTATAGGATAACTTATATAAACTTATAGTGCTTATAAACAATTTAAGTGGTATAAACATCCATATAAATAGCATGCTTTACTCAAACATGATAAAATGAACACAACATGAATATGAAAGATGATGATGAATATGAAATGCTTACAAGTAGTTTGATGAGGTGATATGAACAAAGGTTTGATCCTAAACACCCAAGGTTTTTATTTCACAACCTTAATCAAGAGTGTGTATAGAGTGTAAATAACTTGTCTAGAAAATAAATTGGTGATCTCCTCTTTGAGCTTATGGTTGCCGGTTCTATGGAGTGAAAGAGAGGATTGTATATTTTTTTTCTTTCTAAAATGATATGTTGTATGTGTAGTTGATATGATATGATGAGTATGCATAAGTAAATATATTTGTGAGATTTTGTAATGACTCACCCTTGTTGTCGATAAGGGTGGTTTTATTTAATATATATATATATATATATATATATATATATATATATATATATATATATATATATATATATATATATATATATATATATATATATTTTAAGATGTAAGTAGATGTGAAATTAATTAAAAATAGTTAGTAACATGTATACATATTTTAGCATTTAGGGTAGCATTGGTTAAAATAAATTTTAACGGATCAAATTAAAATATATTGAAGTCATAAAGATTATAAAATATATTTCTTACAAGAATTGAGTGAATAAATATTTATCGTGTTGAATTTACTTAAAATCGTCAGAATATTTATACTTAACAATTTATATACAAAATAAATTGAAAACATCGGGTAAAATAATAATATAATTTTATAGTCTTAAAATGAGTATAAAAATATATTAGGAATATTTTTGGAAGTGTTGGATCAAATATTCAATATAAATGATTAAGCGATAGCGTTTATTTAATAAGAAATTATGCGTTTAATGAAAAATGCGAAACCACGCATGAACTAATATGATGATAATGATGCTAATGATATGTAGACTAAACCTAGTCTATATGAAATGTCCTTGATAAAATGTTCATGAATTCGCAGCTAAACCACTAAGGTTACGCGAATTTGATACTCGTAAACGTAATTTACGATAAATGATGAAATAGTGAAACTTTTAAAGTTTGTAAAATGACCTGAAATTACGAGTTGTCACAGTTGGATTCCTTTATAATGGGGATACTATGCTTATCACGAGATCTCTATGCTTCGTGATCATGTGAGCAATTCAATTGTATTCCTTGTACGCATAACTTATTTTCGAGCTTGTTTTTCAAGGTTTTAGATTAGAAAAATCATTCAAAAGTTTTGATTCCTTAGCATTGAATTCTTGCTTAAGCATTTTAACATTTTCTTGAAGTTCTTGTTTTTGCTTAGCGCTTTAGAAAGCTTTTCTTGTAAGGAGTTTAACTCTTGTTTTAATACTTCTTCTCTAAACTTACTTTTTCTAATAGTTGTATGCATTTGGTCATCCAATTTCGCCACGGGTGGTTAGCTCGAACTTAGCACGTTGTTCATAAATGGCCACTGCTCTTTCCGGCATTAAGTTCGAGAGATACGAATCATCGAGGCACATGCAGCGTATTCATCAAAAACATAGTCATCATTGATCGCAGAGGATGCATCACTTGGTACAATCTCACTTTCACTTTGTTTCACATGTTGATCATATGGGACAACATTGATATTACCCATATTTTCAATATCCGACTCAATAGTTTCAGCTTGATTGTACTTTGTCATGCATCTTTGCACATCAAGATCATCGTATAGTTTTAATACCTCGAAATGATTATGTCTTTGGATGGACTAGTTTTACGTGATGAGGGACCTTGGAGAGACCATTGGAGAAATGCTAGCCATGAAAATTTTTGTGCGAGAGGTTCATCATCAACGCCGAGTCATATGCATCACAATCAAGAACTTGAAAGGCATTCGATGATTGTGGCCTATCTCCGAATTGGTCGCTCATCCACATCTCGCATCATATGTCTTAGCATTTCTCGCCAAGGAACAACAACTCCTCTTCATCCAAAGTCGCACCATTATCCCGAGCTTGCACAAGCAACATCTTATCCATGAAGTAACTCGATTCGAGGGCGTTTTGGCGATGTGCGCCTTGCAATATGTCCTCACCACCACGCTTGTAACACTTGATCGGCTTTGCTTGTCCTTGATTTCCAATCCTTCCCTATTCGATTTGCCACATATCCTCTACCACCCACCTCTCCCTTGTTCATACCGCCTTTCTTGAACCGGTTGAACCATAACCTTCCCATCTCTCGATAGTGGCTTGATTGTGTGGATTGGATGTCGCTCGAGGTTGTTGTTGGTGTGTGGAGAGAGTTCATGTTTTGACTAATCATGAGGGCCGCTGATTAATGAAGTTTCCCACGTGTGCATCAAGACGCCTTGTTTGAACATTGATCGGAATGAGTTTGTGATTACCATTACCCATGGGTATAACTTGAGATGCTTTGGTGGTAATTCCAATGTTTGAGTAGAAGGCGGTTGAATCATTTGATGAGCTTGTCTCTCCCTGGTTGGTTTTGAATTGCTCCAGAATCATTTTCTCAAACATAGCATGTCTCTCATTCTGAAGAAGGAAAGCATAGAGTTGCTCATAGTTTGTATTCTTCAATCCTTGGTTAGCTTCACAGAGGTGACAAACTTGTGCCATTCGGGATTCATGTTGTTCACAAACTTTGAGTTCAGCTGAATGTTTGGCATAGTCATTCTGATGTTCCTCATGTCATTAACAAGCTTGTGGAATCTCACGTAATACTCATAGACACTCTCATCCGGTTTCATCTTGAAGTGCTCAAATTCATCATAGAGTTGTGATTCTCTCCTTCCATAGTTAATTCGTAACCGTAAAGAAGCATCTTGACATTATCCCATGCCTTTGCTTCAAAGGTTGTGATTAATAAGCTTGGTAGATGTCTTTTGGAAGACCTTGAAGTATAATGTTAGAAGCCCGATATCTCGCATCGAATCTCTTTTTCTCCTTATCATTGAGCTCATCATACATCTTTGGTCCGCTCATTCCATAGATCATAGTTCCATCTCGCAATTTGTATCAATTAAGTCTCTAGTAGTCTCAATCGATAAGGTCCTTCATCGATTGACTTGAGAATGTTGACCGCTTTTCTTTTCCCAAACAAGACAATCGGATTCGTTGTGCCCATGAGTCATAATCGCTTCGTCAAGCATAGGTGGACGTATCCGACCGCCGCTGAACGTCCTCCGCTACGGAAGAAACATTAGTAGGAACGATGTTTGTCATGATTACAAGTTCTACGGATTTTAATATTCTTTGATTAAACTGGGAAATTGATTCTTTCACGGGATTTTACTAAACCAAAAGAACAACCGTAAGAATGTGTCACGAAGAAGTAACAAGTCTAAATAGACAAGTAGCTAAACACTCAACTCGCTTAGTTATGAACTCGCTAAACAACCAACTCGCTTAAAGAATCAAATCGCTTAAGGAATCAACTCGCTAAATAGCCAAGTCGCATTAGTATCAACTCGCAACACAATCAACTCGCTTAATGAAACAAGTCGCTTTCATAATCAACTCGCTTAATAGCAAATCGCAAACAGACACAACTCGCTTAACCACCAAGTTGCTTAAAAGCTTAACTCGCTAAATAGCCAAGTCGCATATAACAACTCGCATCCAGTAACAAAGCAACTCGCTTTGAAGAAATGTATATCCGAGACTCAACTCGCTTAGTACAAAGTTCAAAAATAACCACTTTATCAATAAAAAACAACCAAACCACAATGATTTAAGCCTTCCAATTCAAAACTTAAACACATATGATGATCCTAAATACAAAAGTACAAGCAAAATTCAAACTTTAACACTAGAATTTGTCCAAATGATTCAAACTCTCCTAAACACTTAATACCCCAAAAAGCTTATGAAATCTACCAAAACAAAGAGCATGAAAGATGAGTGATCAAACCATGGCTCTTGATACCATTTGTAAGATATAGGAATTTACAAACACACTAAACCATGATCAAAGTGGGCGCCTGTATGTTTAGAGAGAAAGTTCTAGAGAGAAAGGAAGAGAGTTGGGAACTATGTGAAAACAAAGAAAATGGTATTGAGCTCCAACCCTCTACCTTGGGAGGTAGAGGTATTTATAGTCTCTTACAAACAAACGCCACCTACGGCCGTGGATCGTGCATACAGTGGGTAAAGACCCGTCTGTCCTCCACAAGTGTTACTTAACAAACTACTTTCTAACATAACTTGACTACGACTATGAGCTTTTTATCGAATACATATACTTGAGGTGACCGACTCTTTAACTACTGAATTTTCTAATTCCTAACATTAACTTTTCCCATGAGTCCCAATCGTCCTAAAACTGTGTACAAAGGATATGACTCGACTTAGCAACTTATGCAAGCAACTAGATAATTAAACTAAGGGTTTTTTGGGTGATAACAATAATGCACTAAAAGTGAGTGCATACAAGGTAGGCTAAGGCGATTTGGGTGTACATTTGGGGTGGTGTAAACAATGCTCTTCATTGATATTCGAAAACCAAAACATCACGAGAACCGCGAAAAGGAGAGGCTCGAGGGTTAACTAGGGTATCGTGTACTAAAGATGAGTACAACGCAAGGTGTGGGGAATTACTCAACCGATGTGGAAGAAGTAATTATATTACGGGTATCAAACAAGGGTTATCCTAATGCCTCTTATCATTTAGTTATTCCTAACGACACAAGTGTAGTCTTACTAGCGATCTCGGGATGCATCACAAAACAAGTTCTAGAATCTAATATACTACCGGTTCACACACTAAGCATTAAAGATGAATGCTTTAATTCCTACTAATCTAAGGGCGATCTTCACATTTTGGGTGGAATTTAAGTGGTAAAGGGTTTTTGTGCTAGTCATATAACTTCCTATCCATGAGACGCTTTTGTTAACACTAATGGCCCACTCCTATATGTCATGAAAAATTGAAAATTTGATGCCAAAATTACCCTAACCGACCTTTTTTCATGGTTTATTACACAAATGCAATTGGACAAAGCAAATAATCAAGGATAAGCATATTTGCAAAGTTCCCGTTTTATTTTCCCTCCCTACACTTAAACTGAACATTGTCCCCAATGTTCTCCAAAGTATCAAAGTGATGATAATGGAAGGTAATTAAAAACGAAAGAAACTAATACTCCCCGATTAGCTCAGAGGATCCGTGTGAAGTAGTGGTTAAATCCTTTCCAAGCGTAATGTATGCGTGAAAAGCTCCTTCCAATCTTATGTATCTTCTTCTTGATAAATAAAACCCGCACACTTGAAGAAAACAAACAAAACCTCACGTAAAATCGGCGATAATAATATATATAAGACTCTACTAAACTAGGATATAATGCTTGTGGAATGGATGTTTACGCACTTCGAAAATTAAGACCGAAAATTCCAAAAATTATAAGTAGCTCGAAAACGAGAAAAAGTAATCGCTTGTTTTTGCTCCTTCCGATGCCGTCAGTTATCCCGACAAAACCTGCTCATTTTTCGAAAAATTTTCGAAAATTTACATCTTTAGAATCGGAAAATTTCCGCAAAACATCCATTATGACTCGATACAAGCATTTGACTCGAACAAACACACATGTATATCTTTTAACTAAGTGAAATTCTCATGTTTACGCTTTTTTGAAAATGTGTAATCCTCCCTACACTTATCCTTTATGTAAAATACCTTTATATGTAATTAAGACGAGGTTAAAACAAAATAAAGCATTTTACAAATTTAAACATGAGAATAAGCAATCAACGAAAGATATATGACACAAACAAGCAAACAATTAAGCATGGGTTGCCTCCCTAAGCGCTTTTCTTTATTTATGAGTCTTTAGCTAGACTCGTAGTCGCGCCTTACGCGACTTCGCTTTTGCATTCTCAATGAGAATTCTATCACATTGACAAAATTTTCATCGACTCTATATCTAGGCCCTAGGGTTAAACAATCCTTATAATAAAGCCTCCTTCTTTCCCACATGAATTTATAACCTTTTTCAACATCGTCCTTGCTTTTTTCCTCAAAAGCTCTAATGTTGTCTCGTTCAAAAAGGGATAAATGGCTAAAATTCATTCGTCTTCCAAGGCATCCTATAAGTGATCTCATCATTTCCTTCCTTAAACCTAACCGTTCCATCATACTTGTTGTGGCTCATTTTAGATGTTTCAACAAACGGCTTTCCTAGCACTACTTGGGATAAGCTATAGTCAATGATGCATCCTACATCTTCTAGGACCATAAAATCAACTAGGTAGGTGAAATTTCCTATAAAGACATGTACATCCTTGACTCTTCCCACAAAGTTGCAAACTCCACCTGGATACTTAGGGTCTCTCCTAATCTTGAGTCGTTCATTCATCATTATAAACAGCAGATGACATCACATTAATGGGAGATTCTATATCTATGTAAGCATGTTCGACATTCCTATATCCGATCATACAAGGAATTTTGAGGTCCCAAGGATTTCCTCTCCTAATCTTTGGACATATTCTAATGATGGGTGATCGGGGATTATCGATTATGTATTGGTGATAGGCAACCTCTTCTTTAGTGGGTAAAGATTGAAATAAGCACTACCCTCCATATTCTCAGTAATCCTATGGAATCCTCTATGCTCATTGATTTTACGAATGATTTGATTACGAAGAAGGTTGAAGGAATGATGGTCAAGTGGTTGATTGGGAGTAGGTGGGCAAAACTTAGCCAGAAAACGGGTAGTGAGATCTTCCCAACTTGAGATGGAGCCGGCGGGATGTCGCTCAAGCCAATTACTAGCTTGGTCCCGTAGAGAAAATTGGAAGAGACGCAGCGCGTGGTCTCGAGTAGTAGCATCGAGGTTGATAGAATCGACAATTTTAAGGAAATCCTTAAGATGTCGATTAGGATCTTCTAACTAAGTCCATGGAATGCACATCCGCTTTCGCACCAACCGGATGGTGTCGGATCGCAGGCCGTAGTTTGACTTGATCGAAGCTCAATGGTGTTCCTATAGCCTAGGCGGATTGGTCTCGAGTATTCACCAAGAGTACGGCCTCTTGGCGGGTCATTTGGTGGTAGGTTGATGAATGGTGGTTGGTTATCACCTTCCATGATGAAAAGTGATGGGGTTACGAACAAAGGTCACGAAGAAGGGGATAGACTACGAGGAAGCTAAAAAAATGAGAAAAATTTACTTGATAGGAATCAAGCAAAGAAACCTAAACGAAAGTGGACTCCTAACTAGCTATTCTATTCACCGCAATGCGCCAAAACTTGATAATGCTTACGCAGCTGCTCGGGTCAAAGGAACTTCCTCTTCGTCGAGCAAGTTTTTCAAAGACCCTAGACAAAGGAACCTAATCGCTGTAGTGTAGTATTAGGGTAAGCCACGGAATTGATATCGCTTCTCTGGGAATAGGAATGCTAGTGAGAAGTTACTACGCTAAGGTTGGGGTTGAGGAAGATTAATTTTTTTATCTTTTATGTTTTTTAGGAAATGGAAAGGTACAAATCTGGGTTTGGATTTGGGGTTGGTATTTCACCGATTACTCTACTTATCTAATTATCTAATCTAGTGGTGCATGCAGTCTATGTCTAATTATTGTGTGTTTCAGATGATGGTTTACTTAGGTTTTATTACTCCTTAATTATCTCCTATTGATGGTTGAATTGTCACGCCCTTATTCTTAATCGCTTGTGTATCTAAGGTCGTAGGGTATGCGCTTATCCCTAACTCTTTGAAACTACCAAAGGTTATCGCCACAAAATCTCTAGGATTTATAAACTTTAACTCTAAGGTACTCTTCGATGGTTTAGCCTACAACAACTCTAGGCGCTATAAACTAAGTTTCACAAAGATTAATCAAGCATTAACTACACAACGGATGACCTATCGCATTACTAGATCATTAACAATTAAGATAAGAGACAATCAATCAATATTCAATAATTAAGTTTCATATTCCTAAGCAAACACACAAGTAAATTAGCTTGGACATGGAGAACATGCAAGCATACACACAAGTAATTGAAGACATAATTAAATTAATGAAGTAAAACACTTATCTTGATGTAAGATAGGGTTTGGAACCCTAAAATACTGTACAAGACAACCTTGGTTCGGTTTAGATTTTTACCCTAAAGACTACACATCGAAAACTAAAAATTTGGATTCTATATATAAGATTACATTCGCGATGGCGTCACCCTTTAATTTGTGACACCGCTGGTCGCCATTAGGGTTTCGCCTTGGCCACGTTAGTCTTGGCGACGGCGCCACCTTATGCTTGTGACGCCATCCCTTCAGCCTCGGCGATTGCTCGATCAAATCTAGGCCGTCTCGAGTCATGACGACCTACTCTTTTAAAGCCCCGACACCGCCACTTGTAAATAAGCAATTGGCTACCGAGCCATCACAAAGTGATGCGACGGCGTCAAGATATAACACCGACGCCGTCCCCTTCGGCCCAAAGATCCCCGAGTGGCTCTATTATTGACTTTGGCCGCTTTTCTTTGTGTATTCGCCCTTTTCGTCCAAATAAGTGTCATTCCAAAGATTTTGCCTTCAAGATACCTAAAAAGTGAAAAGGAACGATATTAAGTAATAACGGATACGAAAGTGATCAAATAAGGGCTTAAACGACCCCTCAAAAAGGTACATTTTAAAACCTTATCAGCGGCTTTGGTCGGTGTAGTCTGGTCGGGATCAATCATGAGAAACTTCATCTCCTCCATCTCTAAGGTCTTCAGTTCCTTCTGTCTCCTTGCCTCATACGCGGCCATCTGAATACCGGCTTTTTGCGAATATTTTTCTGATAAATGTCCAGAAAAAGAACTCGTTTGACTCTCCCCGGAGCTCGTCGTGCTCGACGATCCGCCGACTTTTGTTTCATTGAAGCTCAAAATTTTTTGGCGCCGTCTGGACGAGGACTTTTGTCCGGCCCAATATATCCTCGAGACATGCAATGTCAATCGGTCCTCTCGCATCCCATTTTGGGTAGTTTCTCAAAATCTCCCAAAGGTAAACATACATGAAGCTTTTATTTCTAAAGCGTTGTTCAAAGTTGGTCTTCGTGATTTTCGAGATGATTTGGTCATTTTCACCACTTCTACGCGCAAATGTTTGTAAACGCTGCTGAATTTTGATAATCGATAACGCTACACGTATCGCTCGGGGTCAAAGGAACTTTCGTCGAGCAAGTTTTTCAACACCCTAGGCGTGAATCTAATCGTTGTAGTGTAGTATTAGGGTAAGCCACGGAATTTATATCGCTCTCAGGGAATAGGAATGCTAGTGAGAGGTTACTACGCTAAAGTTGGGGTTGAGGAAGATTATTTTTTATCTTTTTTATTTTTAGGAAATAGAAAGGTACGACTCTCGGGTTTGGATTGGGGGTTGGTATTTCTACCGATTACTCTACTATCTAATTATCTAATTAACTAAGGTGAGAGTAGTCTATGTCTAATTATTGTGTGCTCGTATGAAGGTTTAAAGATGTGTTTACTTAGGTTTTATTACTCCTTAATTATCTCCTATTGATGGTTGAATTGTCACGTCCTTATTCTTAATTGCGTTGTGTGTCTAAGGTCGTAGGGTATGCGCTTATCCCTAACTCTTTGAAACTACCAAAGGGTCTCGCCTACAAAATCTCTAGGATTTATAAACTCTAACTCTAAGGTACTCTTTGATGGTTTAGCCTACAACTACTCTAGGTGTTATAGTCTAAGGTTCACAAAGATTAATCAAGCATTAACTACACAACGAATGACCTATCGCATTACTAGATCATTAACAATTAAGATAAGAGACAACCAATCAATATTCAATAGTTAAGTTTCATATTCCATAAGCAAACACACAAGTAAATTAGCCAGACATAGAAAACATGCAAGAACACCACAACAGAATGGTGTAGCTGAAAGGAAAAATAGGACACTAATTGAGGCTGCTAAGACAATGTTGTCAGAATCTAAACTACCCACTACCTTTTGGGCTAAAGCTGTAGGCACTGCATGTTATGTGCAGAATAGAAGTAAAATAGTGAAGCCTCATAACAAGACCCCCTATGAGCTGTAACATAATAGGAAGCCAATGATTGCATTCCTCAAACCTTTTGGGTGTCCTGTTACTATCTTGAATACCATAGACTACTAAGGTAAGTTTCAAGAAAAAGCTGACGATGGATACTTTTTAGGCTATTCTTCTAATAGTAAAGCCTTTAGAGTATACAATAGAGGACTAAGATTGTAGAAGAGAACTTACATGTTCAATTTAGTGAAGAGACTCCTAGTGTTGAGACTAAAGGACCAGATCGGTCGCTTTAACATTGATATGCTAACCAAATCTATGAATTATGAGCCTATCATTGCGTGAACTTCCACTAATGTTAATGCGGTACACAAAGGATTCTCGATGCGAAACAGATTCTAAGGAAGCCGATTCTCTAAAGGAGTTCTATTTGGTTGAAAAGTGGAAAGTCGGTTCGTCTCACCCATCATTGATAAGAAAGTCCCAATCGATGATGATGCATTGAATAATCGGAAGCAAAGTTGATCATCATCAAGATAAGGATGAGTTGTTGAAAGATAACTCGGTTTGTAGAAGAAATTGAAAGAAAGAAAAGCATTTTGAAAGCATCGCTAAGCCAAATGAAAGCACGGCTAGGTATAATGAAAGCACTGTTAAGCCAACTTCTACAAACCCGGCTGTAAGTACTGGTGATAGTACTTTCTTTGGACCAACTGCAAAGCCATTATTTTGATGATGAGGAGTATCCACATGATCCTAATATGCCTGCTTTGGTTGATATTGATTGTCCTACTGGTGATGAAGACATGGATGATTTCTTCAATGCTGATTTTACTAATTTGTAAACTGTCATTCATGAAAGTCCAATCACTACCACAAGGATTCACAAGATTCATCCCAAGGAACAAATACTTGGAAATTTGAATACTCCAGTTCAAACAAGAAGCAAGGTTAAGTACAATGAAACCTTTCCTGAGCAAGGTTCTTTGCAAGATCACTTCACAAAAGAAATAGTTATAAAGATCTGCAAAATTTCCTGTTTGCTTGTTTTCTGTCTCAAAAGGAGCCCAAGAGAGTGGAAGAAGCTTTGTCTGAAAAAGGATGGGTCGAATCAATGCAAGAGGAGCTTCTACAGTTTAAGCTTCAAGAGGTTTGGACATTGGTTGACCTTCCTAATGGAAAGAGGGCAATTGGGACAAAATGGGTGTTCAAAAATAAGAGGGATGAAAGAGGGATAGTGGTAAGGAATAAATCAAGGCTGGTTGCTCAAGGATACACACAAATTGAAGGTTTGGATTATGATGAAGTATTTGCTCCAGTTGCAAGAATTGAAGCTATTAGATTATTTTTAGCTTATGCTTCATTCAAGAATTTTGTGGTGTATCAAATGGATGTTAAGAGTGCCTTTCAGATGGCACAATTGATGAGGAGGTTTATGTTTGTCAACCTCCGTTTTGAAGATCCCGATCATCCCGACAAGGTTTACAGGTGAGGAAGGCTATGTATGGGTTGCATCAAGCTCCTAGGGCATGGTATGAGTTCCTGCTCACTTATTTGATGGACAATGGATTTAAAAGAGGTTGATTGATAAAACTTTGTTCATTAGGAAGCACAAGGATGATATTTTACTGGTTCAGGTCTATGTAGATGACATCATCTTTGGCTCAACTAATAAGGAGCTATGCAAGGATTTTGAGAAACTTATGCATGATAAGTTTAAGATGAGTTCTATGGGAGAACTTACTTTCTTTTTGAGGCTACAGGTTCAACAAAGGACTGATGGTATCTTCATTAGTCAAGACAAGTATGTAGTAGATATTTTGAAGAAGTTTGGGTTTCAGGATGTGAAGAGTGCTAGTACACCTATGGAGACTCAGAAACCACTGCTACAAGATGATGGAAGTCCTAATGTTGATTTGAAGTTATATAGGTCCATGATTGGATCTTTGATGTATCTCACCGCATCTAGGCTGATATAATGTTCTCGTGATGTGTGTGCAAGGTTTCAAGTCACACCCAACACCTCACACATGAATGTTTAAGAGAATCTTTAGATACCTTAAAGGTCATCCTAAAGCGCCCTTTGGTATTCTAAGGATTCCACTTTTGATTTGGTAGCCTATACGATAGTGATTATGCCGGTGCTAGTTTGGATAGGAAATCTACAACTGAGGATGTCGGTTTTGGGAAGCATCTAATTTCATGGCGTAAAAGCAAACAATTGTGGCAAATTCTACAACCAAGTCAATATGTGGTCGCCGCTAGTTGTTGTGGTCAAGTTCTTTGGATTCGTAATCAATTGTCGGATTTTGGGTACAACTTTATGCATACTAAGATTTACATTGATAATAACAGTACAATTTGCATCATTAAAAATCCTGTTTTACATTCTAGAACTAAACATATTGAGATAAGGCGTCATTTCATTAGAGATTGTAATGAGAAAAGGTTGATTCAAATGGTAAAAATCCATACTGATTTCAATGTTGCTGATCTTCTCACTAAAGCTTTTGATGTGGGGAGGTTTCAGTACCTTGTAGTTAGTATTGGAATGATTAATCTCTAAATCTCAACTTTTTTTTGTAAAAGTTTGTATAAGTATTGTACTGTTATTATGTGATCTTAGTGTTGCTATTTTTGTTTCTAACCACTGATAGTTATGTTCAAACCACTGTTTGTTGCTTTGTGTTCCCACTAACCATTTTGTAGACATATGGAAGTTAATCACTGTTAGTATGATGCAAGAGAAGTACATTAAGAAGTTGTTCATTTAGTCAAGAAACAATGTACAACAGATAATCAACTTCAAATGACATAAAAGACCATTCCTATCATCTATTACCAAAGCTGGTGGCTCTACATAACTAGTACAAAGAAGAAGCTAAAGATGAAAATGGCAAGATGGATTGATGAAAACGATGATGGATGCATTTGTGATATGAGAAATCTTCAGTTGTTCCATCTACTCGTTCCACCATAAAGCATCACTCCATCTTTCCTTTTTCCTTTCCCTTCACATCTGCACCCTTGCCCTTTCCCTTCCTTCCATGGTTTGAAGAACCAGATCCTGGAGCAGGAAGACCAATCACCACCTCTCTGTTCTTTGGGAGTGGTGGATTTCTGGCACGTGTCCTTGGTTGGGGTTGGGATGGTGAAGGCTGTGCTATTCTCTCCGCTTCCTCTCTCACCAATCTATTGAAGATTGGCTCAAGACGCTCTGTGGAGTCATCAGAACCCCTGGATGAATCACTTGGATCCACTACACTATCATCTTCAGATGAAGGGAGAAAGGGGGACTTTGAAGGTCGAGGTTCATCTTGATGAGGGTAACTAAATAATGGGTGAGAATTATCACTTGATGATGATGATGAGGAGGAGGAGGAGGATGTTAGATTGATGACTTCTGGTTGGTTAGACATGGTTGTTGATGCTGATAGTGGATTTTTGAGAAATTAGTGTTTGGACGTAAATTGGGTTTATTGGTATGTGTTACTTGTGCCTTGGGATTATTTTATAGGCAGAGTAAATGATTCAGATGGTTTTAGTAAGTAAATAAGGGGAAGGTATAAGTGGTTGAGGAGTAAATGAAGTCTTTTGACTGTGGGAAACGAATTAATGACATAAGTTGACCATATTGACTTAGAATTAAGCTCACTTGGCTAACCACTGCTAAGTATATGGAACCACTTCTAGATTTCTCTAACCCCTGCTAACCTTAATCATTTTCTCTGTGTTTGGTTTATGTTTATGATTTGCAGGTATGAAGGATTGTTGTACATTGGAGCTTTTGGTGATTCTGCTGATTAGTGTTAAAAAAAAATCTTGTGTAATCCTTCATATTTTTGTATGATCTCACTATTTTTGACATGGATTTGCTTACTGTATCTCTTGGTCAACTGGTTGGAGTGAAGTTTTGTATCCACTGCTAGTGTTTTTCAAACCACTGATAGAGGTTTTCAAACCACTGCTAGCATGTTGCTGATTTTTAGATACTTGAGGGCCTGTTTGGTAACTTTGGAGAAAACACGTTTATATCCCCAAATCACTGATAGATCATTTAATTATTCTCCAAATCACTTCCAATTGGCGCTTTACATAAACCAGTTCCATCTGTTCATTTCACAAATCCCACATCACATACATCATCAATAATCATGCTGAATCAATACTACAATACCCATAACCTAGTTGCTAATTTGATCAAAAACATTCGATCTGCAGGTTTGCATCAAATGATTGATTTCCTTATTCACAGTCCTATTCATTTTGCCTTAACAGTCGCACCAACCATCCTTAAAGCCTATATACATCAATTCTGGGGGAATGCTAAGCTTGAGGAGGTCGATCGAGTAGAAGTTTTTAGTACCGTTGTGGATGAGAATGATATTTTGGTTAATGAGGAGATTACTAGCCGGGTTTTGAAGTTAGATGATGCTGATGGTGTTGCTAATCTTTCAGATTCTGAGATTTTTAATGGTTTAGAAAGGTTAGGATATACACATAGGGGCGACAAGGTAAAATTTTTTAAGAGCATGTTTTCACAACAATGGAAGTTTTGATTCATACCTTGTTGATGTGTATAAGTAATAAGACCATCGGATTTGATGACTTCCTTCCAAAATTGTCACGCTATCATTTGTTTGTCTAATGGGAGGAAGTTTAGTTGGTCTAGGATGATTTATGAAGGGTTTGTGCAGAATATTAGGAAGAAGGGAAAATATTTCTTATATCCTAGGTTTGTGCAACTGATTGTAGAAAGTCAAATAGAAGAACCTGTTGAGCATTCTAGGGAGTATGAAGTGCATTATATGCTTCCTAAGGTTTTTGCACATATGAGGAATCAGAAACCAAATTTTCAAATAAGAGATGTTCCTTTATTCCCCCATATGCTTACTTTGCCTGCTATTCCTGAGTTTGATGAAGGTCTTGACTCCCAACCCATAGAACCTGAACCCACTGCTAGTACATCTCAACCCACTGATAGTGCACTTGTTCCCACTGTTAGTGAATTTCAACCCACTTCTAATCAACCCCAAACCACTGTTAAACCAATCTTATGGACTAGGAGAAAGAAGGGCACCAAGCTACCTCAGGCTGGTGTTAGTGGTGTTGTTCATGAGGCTGTCACACACCGTGTGTGGAGGTGACATGATTGGAAGGGCTTCAACCATCGATTCATGCTTAGATGTCGGTCGATAGTGGTAACATCATTAAGACCCAACCTTGGCAACTCCTAATGTGGAGAGTTCCTTGAACTTAACACAGTGGAGGAATCCCTAGCCAACCGGCTTACTTAGGGTGCATAGATGATCGTGCAAGGTCCGGTGCTATGTTTACTTTATCCAAGGATTCACCTCTCTGAGCGCTTAACACACTCAAGTGATGAGGATAGTTTGGAACATGAAACCGAATTGACGGATCCTAAGTCGGTACATGATGACTTTTCCAATGAACCACCTCTCTGACCAGCCTCACACAGTCGGCTGGGAGGATATTCTTGAACGCTTTAATGAATTGACTACTAAATGTACTCAAATGGAGGATACAATCTCAAGTATTCAAGAGTTGGCTGTGTTTCAGGGTAAAGAAATTAGGATGCTGAAGCATAGGATGTTTGTTTTGTAGAAAGTGAGAAGACCTGGGCTTGCTGTTTTAAGGCATATGAGGAAGATGAAAAAGAAGGTGGCCTCCTCTCCAGCTCTGAATATGGAGAATATACCCAAACAGGGGAGGAGTGAAGGCATGAATTCAGGGGAGGCTGTAGATGTGCATATGGATAGTGGAGATCAAGCAGCACAATTTTTGGAATCTGATAAAGATGGGAATGAAGCTGTTCTTGAAAGTTTAAAGACTGTGGTAGAAGATGAGGTAGTGCAGGACACAACCACTGATAGTGTGTCTGCAACCACGGTTAGTATTCTTGAAACTACTGGTGTAGTTTCAGATAAGGTAATCATACCCACTGCTATCATAACCACTTCTACAATTGTTACAACCATCTCTGTATCACCACCTAAATCAAAAGAAGTTGAGAAAGAAGTTACAAGTACATTGATAAATCTTAGCAAAACCTCAACTAACCCTACACCCATCATTGCACCTGTTTCATCTCTTAAATCTACTGCAACCAAACCCAAAGGTAAAAGTTTAGTTATTGGTGAGCCTTTGAAGAAGAAGGTGGCTCAACCAGACATTGGTAAGGGTAAAGGTATTGCAAAGACCTGCTTTGAAGTTTAAAAGTGTAGAAGAACAGATTGCTTATGATGAAGAGTATACAAGAGGCATACAAGTCAAGAGGAAGCAAACAGCAGAAAGAAAAGCAAGAAGAGGAGGAGGCTACTCGAAATGGTTAGCTAAATGGTATGAAACACAAAACTATCTTCAAGCTTCTAATCAAATACATGATGAGTATACTACTCAAGAATGGGGATTGTTAGATGTAGATGAAAGAGCTAGAATCTTGGGTGAATGGGCAAGGAGGATCAGTAAGGAAAATAAGCAAATTAAAAGGAAGAAACCTCCTACAATACGTGAGATGAGGAATGTACTGATGAAGATTATTAAGAATTCAGGCATACATATTTCTGAAAATCTTAGTAAATGTTCATTTGAGAGAATTCATGAGCTTTATCTGATGTGTATGAGGATTAATAATGATGATTTCTTTCCAATGAATTCTGAGAAAGAAGAAGAGTGGATTCAAAGTAGACAAAATAGAAAATCTGAGATTTAGGAGACATCTGGTTCTAAAAGACTGAAAGTGACTGAAGATTGTAATCAAATTATCTCTTATGAATTTGAGCTTAATGGAAGTCCAGGATGTTGGAAAATTCAAAGACTCAATAATGAAGTTTCTGAGTTTAATAAATTTTCACAGATGCTTCAATATTTGGATAGAGATGATTTAATGAATCTTTAGAAGATTTACAAGAATAAGTTTGGTGATGTACATCCAGATGATTATCATGAGAGACTGGTTTATCATCATTTGAAGATTTTGTTTGAACCTACTCATGATGAACCTGAATGGAAAGGACTCTACAATGGTCAAGTTACAAGATGGTTTTATATCAAACTTGTGGAGTTCATGTGTTAATCAAGCTCGAGATGTTATTCATATGCTTGTAGAAGGTGATTATCCTAAACTGAATAATTATCCAGGAGTTATTTGTGACAACCCGTACTTTCAGGTCATTTCTCGACACAATTTATGCCTCATTATTTCAACATTTATAGTAAACTTGGTTTACTTGTTCCAAATTCGCGTAACCTTGAAGGTTTAGCGGCGAATTCATGATCATGACATCACGTACATTTCATATGGACTATGATTAGTCTACATTTCATTGACATCATTTACATCTCATTAGTTCATTCACGACATTTCATTTCACTTTATACGCGTAATTTTTATATTTAATAATCTTTATCGCGTGAGTTATTATTTTAAATATTTAATCCGTTACTTTCAAAAATGATCCCGAGGTATTTTTAAACTTACATTTAGTTCATAAAAACTATATTTTTTAGTTTTCCTAGTGTTTCAAATTTATTTGGTATATTAATCGTTAAAATTATATTATTACGTCGTTTTTCTTAAAAATTATACGATAATTATTTTATCACCCAAATTTCACAAGGAATGTATTTTTACAATTTTTATTATCTCAATACATTCTATTTTGACTTATTAAAAACTTACTTGCACCAAAAATTCTCATTTACCTTTACTTGTACATATTTCCTACAATTCTTACATTTTCTTTACAAATTACACAAATATATACAAGTAATAGATTTGAAAAAAAAAAAAATTACAAATATCTACATCCCTCCCCCCTTGGCCGACAAGGGGGAGGGTGTATTAATTGATTGGCATGGTTTATTAACTTCATGTTTTCAACTTATACATAAAAGTCTATCTCAATTATTTTATCTCATTCACTTCTCATTTCACAAAGTGTTAGCAAGTCATTTTTCTCCTCTCTTTTGCTTCATCATAACCGGCCACTCATCAAGAAATCCAAGGGATCAAAATTTTCAAGTCCAAGTGTTATTTACAATCTAGTGTATACTCTTTATATGGTTTTGAAATAAAAACCAAGAGTATTTAGGATAATCCTTGTTACTTTCACCTCATCATTTTCATTTGTAAGCTAGTTTCTTTCATTTTCATGTTTCCTTTTCATTTTCATATGAATCTTTTCATTTTTGGAGATAGTATGCATGATATGTGATTTATACCATTTTACATGATTTTAAGAAGTTATATATATATTTATGGTCATCCTATAAATATTCCCATGGTATTCTTTGGTCTTGATGGTGATTAGGAACCCATGACACCCTAAGAAGGTGTATGGTAGGATTAGATTAGCTTTGGAGTTGATTTGAAGGGATTAGAATAGGTTTTGTCCGAGAAAAACTATTTTCGATAACTATATATTTATGTTCTGTCCTTAATTCGATTTTCTGGAAAATCCGATAGTTGGTACGAAACTTTGGCCTTGATATTTAGAAAATATACTTTAAAACGAATCCGTGGCCGCTTGAACGGATAAAAACGGACTTATAACGAAGAAGTTATGGATTTTTAAAGTTTGACGACTAAACGATTATTTTCGTAAATTTTCAAGAACCTGCTTTTGACATTGTTCGGGTCAAAACGAGCCTTAAGCTTCACAAATTATTTCGACTAGTCAAAATATATTAGTTTACTTCGATACGGCTAAGGACATATTATAATGAGAAAACGGATTTGAAACGACAAAGATATGCACGCTTTTATAAAGTTGCAGAACTATTATTTTCTCAAAACTATATTATTTTTACGCTACAAGTGTTACATTAGTGAATTCACCATGTTTGCGGTCGCTTTTAACAAGGTTGTGAAACTTTTGGAACAAAATATCTTCTAGTAAAATCAAGTTCATCGGCCATATTTTCAAAACAACAAGTCGCTTTGTTAAGCGAGTTATAGTAAATTAATTACGGATGTTCAAACTTGGTAAACTCATTTTTCGCACACAATTAGCAAAAACCACCAACTTTAACCTTTATTATCTTTATGATCGAGACCTTTTGACGAAAACTCCTGAATCGAAACTTCTAGATATCGATACAAACTTTCCAAAACCGTCGAGTTCGTTTCTCTAACGATCGACGACACCATTTTACGACCAGTTTTCCAAAGCCATTTTTGTTAATTTCATGATTTTTCCGACGACATTGTTTTGCGACGAAAAGTGGTAATTTCACCAAAATCGTTATAAAACCATTGTAGGATGACATTTTGACGTAAAACTTGTAAAGTCATTTTGAAGGGTCAAGACGTCAAAGAGTATTTTTCGACGACGAGTAATATTTTCAAAACCCGTAAATGGTATAAATAACATACGAAGTGCATGCATAATATTACATTGCAACTCATGACATATCATATCATTCGTAATAGGTCCCGTTGACGATTACATTATACCTCGGTGTACTCACTTTTGCCATTATTCCGCTTACCAAGTGAGTTTTCATAGCCCGCTTTACATGCTTTCGATTATTTTCAAACCCACGGGAGAATACATTGCACTACATTTTTTTTGTACGATACCAAGTATGTTAAATTCATTACATTGCTTAAGTTACCGATTTGCCAATTTGAAAGTCCCCATTACCCGAACATGAACCGTTAATCTTTGAAGCGAGGATGAGTGGATAGATCTATCGAGGGTGACGCCCATCCGGGTTGGTGAATCCCAACCAGCAAACGGATGCATTTCATTTGATAACATTACGGAGTTGTCTGCAAACACTCAGGGCATACATTATTGAATGCCTAGTTTCGGGTCATGGGCTTAGAGCAATTGTAACATTATTTTTACGTGACTTGATTGTCATGCCCGATCTATACTTGTGTAGTCGTATAAAACATTTACATAAACCTATGATTTCTCACCAACATTATTGTTGACCTTTTAGCAATGTATTTTCGTAATCGAGGCACTATCATCATGACATGGTTTAGGGACCTACATTTTGAGTCATGCCGACTTACATTATGTACATTATGGCACTTTATTTCAAAACATCGCTTGGATTTGTAACATATTTGTATTTCCGCAAACTTTGTAAACCTTTTGGGACCGATGTTGTACTGATGGTTTTTATGAAATATCCAACGATGTGTTTTTTAAAACGACACTTTAGGTCGCTCAATATAACTGTGATATGGTGCTATGACAACAATCCCGTGAATTCCATTCACCGCAAAATGTAAATTGGGGTGTGATGATTGGTACCAGAGCTACGCTATAGAGAACTAGGTTGCATCATTGACCCTAGACTATAGCTACATTATCATAGCATCTCATCATTTCATTATAGTACATATTCACTTTTCATGCGGATTCACTTACATTTTATTTGAGGTTATTTACTTTTATTTCACATCGGTTGTCACAGACATGTCTTCAGATTCTCACCCTATCACCATATCATCGGACTCTAGCTCGGATGATGTTCCAGCTAACCCCATCATGGATGATGTTGCATCACATTCCACTGAGATCGTATCTTCCATTGGATCTACCGCACCTTCCCACTAGTCATGACCGACACCGAGACCGAACCCTTCGAGGAGGCGAAGTCGCACCCACTCCTCATATTAGCCCACCATAACCCGACACACTACCACCATCACCACCGCCAAAGACCATCATCACCATCTTCATCATATTTTCTTAGGGATCCTTTACCCACGCATGCACTTGCCGCCCAAAAGCGTGCTCGCTTTGATATCCCTACACCACCATCCACCGAGCCCGAGCCGCCGCTAGGTTCGAGTTAGGAGAGAGTTCTAGGGCGCAATGCACGACGACCTTCTATCGAGGCATTAGGAGCCCGTATTGATGCTCGGCAGACCCAGATTGATAGTTTGACGCGACAGCTGGAGGAACCGCGGTAGATAGGATTGAGCCTATTCGAGGAGGTCGAGGGTTTAGTATTAGGCGGTTTGTATTGACTTATCTCATCGAGTATTCAAAGATAGATGATAGAGGATGAGAGCATATCACGGAGTTGAGGCGTGAAATGCCCGAGTTGTTCGACAGAGCCGATATGGCACGAGATGAGTTACAGAGCCACAGAGTTATCTTTAGCTCGTGAGACTATTGTTACTTTGCGTGGTCGATGGATGAGTTGAGGAGTTTGGTGGATAGTTTGGTTACTCGTGTTCGCGATCTTCGTGATAGGGCATGAGCACCATGAGGTGCCTTATGTAGACTTTGTCATGTATAGTTTTGACCATTATTATCCTAGTCACAAGGTGTGTGACGTAGTTTAAAGAACTTGTTGTCTTTTGATTGTTGTACAAACAAATATATCAAGTATTGACTCTACTATGTAGGAATGGTTTTTATTATGTATGATATCGGTCCATGTAGGCCTAAATTTTCATGTATATTATCCACGTGTGTTGTGATTATATTTGTGATATTTCGTTATTGTTCCGCCAGTGATTCCATTTACTTTATGCATGTTGTGGTTGTGGATATATTTGTATGATGGTTGTTTCTACTTACAAGTTCTCATGATTGTTTCATCTTGTGATTTTGAAGAGTTATGGCAATCAAGAAAGCTACAGCTGAAATGACCCAAGCAAAGAATTCGGTTAGTGAATGATAGCATTGCTAATGCTCTAAGAGTCGAAAGGAAATGTTGGTCGCCGCACATCGAGGTCGCGGTCGCGCGAAGCCGCTAGACTAGTCATGCTATCGGTAATGCAGAGGATCCGGGTTAAGAAATGTTCGTACAAAGATTTCAAAAGTGGTGAACCCACCAAGTTTCGAGGTACCGAGGAGCTACACCATGGTGCGATGGTTTGAAAAATTGAGTCGGTGTTTTGCTTTGTAACTGTCCGGATGATAGTAAGGTGAAATTTGCTACGAGCTCATTACTCGATGGAGCGTTGTCATGGTGGAATTCATACGCTCAACCGATTGGTATGGAGAATGCTTTCAAGCTTTCTTGGGAGGAATTTAAGGGCTTGGTGACTAAGAAGTTTTGTCCTCGAACGGAAATCAAAAAGTTGGAGACGGAGTTCTACGAATTAGTAACTATTGGCTATGATATCGACACTTACATTCGGAGATTCCAGGAATTGGCTGTGTTATGCCCGTCCATGTTTTCTGATAATGAGAAGTTGCTAGAGGCTTTCATCGGGGGACTTCCCGAAGTGATTCAAGGAGATGTGACTTCGTTTGATCCACAAACAATGGAGGAAGCTATTCGAGTGACTCAGAAGTTGATGGCACAAGTGGTGAAGCGAGGCAAGTACACCAACACTAACCGAAACAACAACAATAACCCCAACAACCGTTTCAACAACAATAACCGATCCAACTTCAACAACAACAATAGCAACAATAACAAGCGCAAGTGGGACAACACTAGGGGTAGAAATGCTACTCAACAACCACCCAAAAGGCAAGAGGTTGCTAAGGTTTATGCCGCGGGTCAAAAAGAAGGAAAAGGATATTCGGGGGTTTTGCCGAAATGTAATAAGTGTTTGAGTCACCACAATCCGGGTCGATGTCCTGATCCATGTGAAAATTGCAAGAAAGTTGGTCACCGTACTAGGGATTGCAAGTCGCCACAAGTTACATGTTTTGGTTGCGGGGAACCTGGATACTACAAGAAGGATTGTAAGAAGGGAAGGAATCAAGCAAATCCGAATCAAGGAGGTATGGCACAAGGAAGGGTTTACGTTATTGGAGGCGAGAAGATAGGGAGGACCGAATGTGATCACGGCACGCTCCTTCTCAATAATCGTTATGCTACGCTTTATTTGATTCGGTGCCGATAAAAGTTTTGTGTCCACCGCATTTGCACCTTTGCTCAACATTAAACCAACTACACTAGACATATCATACATTGTCGAATTAGCTAATGGTAATTTAGTTAGCACCAACACCATTGTCCGCGGTTGCACATTCAATTTTCTTAATCATCCCTTCAACATAGACCTCATGCCCGTAGAGCTTGGTAGTTTTGACGTTGTTATCGGCATGGATTGGTTATCTAAGCATCGCGCGAAGATCATTTGTGATGAGAAAGTTGTTCATCTTCCCTACAACGGTGAAACTTTGATTATTCGTGGGGAACGAAGTGGAACTAGACTTAGTATCATATCGTGCATCAAAACGGAAAAGTACATTAAGAAAGGTTGTCTTGCTTTCTTAGCCCATGTAACCGAGAAAAGTCGGAGGAGAAGCGACTTGAAGATGTACCTATTGTCCGTGAATTTTCTCAAGTTTTTCCCGAGGATTTACCGGACTTCCACCGCACGTCAAGTAGAATTTCAAATTGACTTAGTTCCTGAGTCGCACCGATTACGCGAGCACCGCACTGCCTAGCACCATCCGAATGCAAGAGTTGTCTAATCAATTGCAAGAACTTCTAGACAAAGGATTCATTAGGCCGAGTTCCTCGCCTGGGGAGCACCGGTCTTGTTTGTGAAAAAGAAAGATGGATCCTTCCGAATGTGCATAGATTATCGAGAATTGAACAAGTTAACGGTGAAGAATCGTTATCCACCCCGTAATTGACGATTTGTTCGATCGGTTGCAAGGTTCTAGTATTTATTCCAAGATTGATCTCCGTCAGTTATCATCGCCTTCGAGTTCGGAAGAGGATATTCCGAAACAAATATTAGAACACGTTACGGTCATTACGAGTTTCAAGTGATGCCGCTTGATCGACTAATGCACCGCATGTATTCATGGATCTCATGAATAGAGTTTGTGTCGTATTTGGACAAGTTTGTTATAGTGTTCATCGACGACATCTTGATTTATTCAAGAGCAAAGAAGAGCACGAAGAGCATTTAAGGATCGATTTTAAGGCTACTCAAGAATGAGAAGTTGTATGCCAAGTTTTCAAGTGTGATTTTGGAACCACAGTGCAATTTCTTGGTCACATCATTGATAGTCAAGGACTACAAGTTGATCCCGCAAAGATTGAAGCCGTGAAAGATTGGGCTACTCCAACAAATCCTACAGAAATTGACAATTTCTAGGACTAGCCGGGTATTACCGAAGGTTCATCAAGGTTTTTCAAAGATAGCAAGACCTTTGACCAAGTTGACACGTAAAACAAGAAGTACGAGTGGGAAAGAAACAAGAAGTTGCTTTTCATTGTTGAAGCAAAACTTTGCATACCGATTTTAGCACTACCAAGGCATTGAAAACTTTGTTGTATATTGCGACGCTTCGCATAAAGGACTTGGGGCTGTTTTAAATCAAAACGAGAAGGTGATAGCGATGCTTCTCGACAACTTAAGACTCATGAGAAGAATTACACCACCATGATCTCGAGTTAGGAGCCGTAGTTTTGCACTCAAGATTTGGAGACACTACCTCTACGGTACAAAGTGCACAAAGTGTTTACCGACCACAAGAGTTTGCAAGATATTCTTGATCAAAAGGAACTTAACATGAGGCAACGTCGTTGGTTGGAATTACTCAATGACTATGATTGTGAAATCAAGTATCACCCGGAAAAGCCAATGTTGTGGTGATGCTCTTAGTCTGAAGAGAGGCCTAAACCTTTAAGAGTTCGATCATTGAATGACGATTATTTCTCCTTTACCATCGAAAATCCATGAAGCACAAGTCGAAGCACTTAAGGAGGAAAACCGACCAAGTGAAAAGCTTTATGGTATGCCCGAAAGCGCAAACGGTTTTGTAAAGAGAGCAGATGGAGTATTATGTTTCAAAGATAGAATGTGGGTTCCATTGTATGGCGGAATACGAGAATTGATTATGCATGAGTCGCATAAGTCAAAGTATTCTATTCATCCAGGATCGGATAAGATGTATCAAGATCTTAAGAAGCTTTATTGGTGGCCGAACATGAAAGCGGAGATTGCCACGTACGTTAGCAAATGCCTTACCTGCTCTAAGGTGAAAGTCGAATATCGTCGTCGGATTACTCCAACAACCGTAAATTCCTCAATGGAAATGGGAACGCATTACGATGGACTTTGTTACAAAACTTCCTAAGACATCGGAGGTTACGACGCTATTTGGGTAATTGTTGATCGCCTTTACCAAGTCACCCATTTCATACCTATTAGAGACTTATTCCATGGAGCAACTCACTAGACTTTATGTCAAGGAGATAGTCTCGAGGCACGGAGCACCAATTTCTATCATTTCCGATGCAGATAGTAGATTCACTTCAAACTTCGAATTCATTGCAAGATTCATTCGAACCGATTAGAGATGAGCACAAGATATCACCCACAAACCGACGGTCAAAGTGAAAGGACAATTCAAACGTTAGAAGATATGTCGAGGGCATGTGTAATTGATTTTGGAAATGGTTGGGCTAACCATTTGCCATTGATTGAATTCTCGTACAACAATAGTTATCACACCAAGATAAAGATGGCACCATTTGAGGCACTCTATGGTCGAAAGTGCCGATCACCGCTTGTTGGGCCGAGGTCGAGACGCACAACTCATCGTCCGTAAATGGTACGGAAACCACGGAAAAGATCGCTCAAATTGTGATAGACTCGAACCGCCAGAGTCGACGTAAAAGTTATGCGGATGTTAGACGCAAGGATTTGGAATTTCAAGTGGGTGACAAAGTTATGTTGAAAGTATCGCCTTGGAAAGGCGTGGTACGATTTGGAAAGCGTGGAAAGTTGAACCCGAGATACATTGGGCCATTCAAGATTTTGAACCGAGTTGGTCCAGTAGCTTATCGACTTGATCTTCCGCCGTAACTCGATCATGTGCACAACACGCTTCACGCTTCAAACCTCGAAGAAGTGTCTATCGGACGAATCGCCGTTATTCCATTGGACGGTTCACTGACGACAAACTCAACTTTGTGGAGGAACTCAGAAATTATGGACCATGAGGTCAAGCAGCTGAAACAGTAGTCGTATTCCTATTGTGAAAGTTCGTTGGAATTCTCGACGAGGTCCCGAGTTTACTTGGGAACGGGAAGACCAGATGCGACACAAGTATCCCCATCTTTTCACCGACACCGCTTGACCTAATAACGATTGAATTCGTGGACTCAATTTTTTTGATGGGCGAATGTGACAACCCGTACTTTCGTGTCATTTCTACACAATTTATGCCTCATTATTTCAACATTTATAGTAAACTTGGTTTACTTGTTCCAAATTGCAGAACCTTGAAGGTTTAGCGGCGAATTCATGATCATGACATCACGTACATTTCATATGGACTATGATTAGTCTACATTTCATTGACATCATTTACATCTCATTAGTTCATTCACTACATTTCATTTCACTTTATACGCGTAATTTTATATTTAATAATCTTTATCGCATGAGTTATTATTTTAAATATTTAATCCGTTACTTTCAAAATGATCCCGAGGTATTTTTAAACTTACATTTAGTTCATAAAACTATATTTTTAGTTTTCCTAGTGTTTCAAATTTATTTGGTATATTAATCGTTAAAATTATATTATTACGCGCTTTTCTTAAAAATTATACGATAATTATTTTATCACCCAAATTTCACAAGGAATGTATTTTTACAATTTTATTATCTCAATACATTCTATTTTGACTTATTAAAAACTTAATTGCACCAAAATTCTCATTTACCTTTACTTGTACATATTTCCTACAATTCTTACATTTTCTTTACAAATTACACAAATATATACAAGTAATAGATTTGAAAAAAAAAAAAATTACAAATATCTACATCCCTCCCCCCTTGGCCGACAAGGGGGAGGGTGTATTAATTGATTGGCATGGTTTATTAACTTCATGTTTTCAACTTATACATAAAAGTCTATCTCAATTATTTTATCTCATTCACTTCTCATTTCACAAAGTGTTAGCAAGTCATTTTTCTCCTCTCTTTTGCTTCATCATAACCGGCCACTCATCAAGAAATCCAAGGGATCAAAATTTTCAAGTCCAAGTGTTATTTACAATCTAGTGTATACTCTTTATATGGTTTTGAAATAAAAACCAAGAGTATTTAGGATAATCCTTGTTACTTTCAATTCATCATTTTCATTTGTAAGCTAGTTTCTTTCATTTTCATGTTTCCTTTTCATTTTCATATGAATCTTTTCATTTTGGAGATAGTATGCATGATATGTGATTTATACCATTTTACATGATTTTAAGAAGTTATATATATTTATGGTCATCCTACAAATATTCCCATGGTATTCTTTGGTCTTGATGGTGATTAGGAACCCATGACACCCTAAGAAGGTGTATGGTAGGATTAGATTAGCTTTGGAGTTGATTTGAAGGGATTAGAATAGGTTTTGTCCGAGAAAACTATTTTCGATAACTATATATTTATGTTCTGTCCTTAATTCGATTTTCTGAAAATCCGATAGTTGGTACGAAACTTTGGCCTTGATATTTAGAAAATATACTTTAAAACGAATCCGTGGCGCTTGAACGGATAAAACGGACTTATAACGAAGAAGTTATGGATTTTAAAGTTTGACGACGAAACGTATTATTTTCGTAATTTTCAAAAACTGCTTTGACATTGTTCGGTCAAAACGAGCCTTAAGCTTCACAAATTATTTCGACTAGTCAAAATATATTAGTTTACTTCGATACGAAGCTAAGGACATATTATAATGAGAAAACGGATTTGAAACGACAAAGATATGCACGCTTTTATAAAGTTGCCGTAACTATTATTTTCCTAAAACTATATTATTTTTACGCTACAAGTGTTACATTAGTCAGAACGACCATGTTTGCGGTCGCTTTTAACAAGGTTGTGAAACTTTTGGAACAAAATATCTTCTAGTAAAATCAAGTTCATCGGCCATATTTTTCAAAACACCAAGTCGTTTGTTAAGCGGAGTTATAGTAAATTAATTACGGATGTTCAAACTTGGTCGAAACTCATTTTTCTCACACAATTAGCAAAACCACCAACTTTAACCTTTATTATCTTTATGATCGAGACCTTTTGGACGAAAACTCCGAACTGAAACTTCTAGATATCGATACAAACTTTCCAAAACCATCGAGTTCGTTTTCAACGATCGACGACACCATTTTACGACCGCTTTTCCAAAGCCATTTTTGTTAATTTCATGATTTTTCCGACGACATTGTTTTGCTACGAAAAGTGGTAATTTCACCAAAAATCGTTATAAAACCATTGTAGGATGACATTTTGACGTAAAAACTTGTAAAGTCATTTTTGAAGGGTCAAGACGTCAAAGAGTATTTTTCGACGACGAGTAATATTTTCAAAACCCGTAAATGGTATAAATAATATACGGTGCATGCATAACATTACATTGCAACTCATGACATATCATATCATTCGTAATAGGTCCCGTTGACGATTACATTATACCTCGGTGTACTCACTTTGCCATTATTCCGCTACCAAGTGAGTTTTCATAGCCCGCTTTACATGCTTTCGATTATTTTCAAACCCACGGGAGAATACATTGCACTACATTTTTTTGTACGATACCAAGTATGTTAAATTCATTACATTGCTTAAGTTACCGATTTGCCAATTTGAAAGTCCCCATTACCCGAACATGAACCGTTAATCTTTGAAGCGAGGATGAGTGGATAGATCTATCGAGGTGACGCCCATCCGGGTTGGTGAATCCCAACTGTGCAAACGGATGCATTTCATTTGATAACATTACGGAGTTGTCTCGCAAACACTGTAGGGCATACATTATTGAATGCCTAGTTTCGGGTCATGGGCTTAGAGCAATTGTAACATTATTTTACGTGACTTGATTGTCATGCCCGATCTATACTTGTGTAGTCGTATAAAACATTTACATAAACCTATGATTTCTCACCAACATTATTGTTGACCTTTTTAGCAATGTATTTTCGTGTCGAGGCAATGTCACACCCCAAATTATCTGCTTTGCAATGAATGGAATTCTCGGGATTGACCGTCATAGCATCACAATCACAGCTTATATTGAACGACCTAAAGTGTCGTTTAAAAACACATCGTTTGACATTTATTTAAAACATCCAGAGTTACAAGATAGGTCCCAAAAGTTGATAAAGTTTGCGGAAAATATAAGTATATTACAAGTCCAAACGATGTTTTGAAAAGAAAACCATAATATACAATGAGACAAGTCGACGCCGCGACTCTATGAGGTTCCTTAATCGTGCCATGATGCGAATGTCTTAGTTACCTGAAAATACATTGCTAAAACGGTCAACAATAATGTTGGTGAGAAATCATAGGTTTATGAAAATGATTTATACGACTACACAAGTATAGATAATGTATGACAATGTCGCCACAAAATGTTACAATTGCTATAAGTCCATGACACCGAAACTAGACTGATCATGATGTTCGCCCAACAGAGTGTTTGCCAAACAACTCAAATAATGTTATTAAATGAAATGCATCCGCTTAACCAGCTTGAATCCACCAACCCGGATGGAGGAGTCACCCTCGATAGATCTATCCACTCACCCTCGCTTCTATGAAATTAACGGCTCATGTTATATAATGGGGACATTCAATTGGCATGAGGTAACTTAAGCAATGTAATGAATTTGATATACTTGGTATCGTAATAAAATGATGTGCAATGTATTCTCCCCGTAAGTTTGAAAATAAGTATTAAATGTATACAACGGGCTATGAAAACTCACTTGATGAATTGATGCGATGACAAAAGTGAGTACACCAAATGTAGCGTGAATCTCAAACCGACCTATTATGATGATATGATATGTAATAAGTCATGATGTAATGTTATGCATGCAATTCGGATGATATTTATACCACTTATGAATTTTTGAAAACAATACTTCTCGTTGAAAATATAATCTTTAACGCCTTGACCATTTTTAAATTACTTCACATGTATTTACGTTGAAATGATATCCGACGATAATCATTTAGTGATTTATTGTGAAATTATAACTTTTCGTCAGAAATAATGTTATTGAAATTTCCATGAAAGTGACAAAACGGCCTCTAAAAGCTAGTCGAAATGGTGCACGCCGAGCGTTAGGAAACAAACTCAACGGTTTTGGGAAGCTCGTATGATTATCTCAAAGTTTTAGTACATGAGTTTCCATCCTAGAGGTCTCGAACATAAAGAAAAATAGAGGTTAAGTATGGTACTTTGTCCAAAATATAGTTTAAGGATGGTTTTTCAAGAAAGTTTGAGCGACCGTAATTAATTCATTACAACTCCGCTAATCAAACAATCGGACATTTTGGAAAGTATACTTGGCGATTTCACTTTTACTAGAAGACTTCACTTTATGAAAAGTTCTAAATCAATGTTAAAACAACCTTTAACTTGGTAACTAGTTTTTGCCGCAAAACTTGTCTATTAGAAATGTGTTATAGTTTTTCTTATATGATAAAAGTTACGGCAACTTTTGTAAACGTGTATAATTTAGTCGTTACAAACCGCTTTCACGCTTTTAAAGATCCTTAGCTTTGTATCAAAGTATACTAACATATTTTTGACAAGTCGACATAATTTACAACGCCCAAGCTTCATTTTTGACTCGTATAAAATAAATAATGTTTGCTGAAATTTCCGTAAATTTATATTTTTCGTCGCCAAATTGAAAAATTCATAACTTCTTCGTTATAGTCCGCTTTAATCCGCTCAAGCGGCCACGGTTTCGCTTTTAAAGTATATTTTCTAAATATCTAGGCCAAAAATTTTATCTACTGTCGGATTTTCCAGAATTTTAAAATAAGGACAGACCCTTTTCAAAACGTTGTCGAAATGAGTTTTTCTCGCCAAACCTATTCTAACCCATTCAAAACAACTCCGGCTATTCTAATCCTACCATACACCTTCTTAGGGTGTCATGGGTTCCTAGACATCACCAAAACTAATATATAACAAGGAGTAATTATAGGATGGATTATATATATTTAACACTTAAAACCTTAAAAAGTGGTATAAACATCACATAACTTGCATGTTTCTCAAATAAAATGATATGACCATAATAATGAATGTGAAATAAAAACATGAATATGAATGCTTACAAGAAATATGATGAGGTTTAAGGACGAAGGGTTTTCCTAATCACTTGAGGTTTTTATTGCAAAACCTATACAACAAGTGATACTAGTGTTTAAAAAAACTTGTCTTGAAAAGTTTGAGATGATTCCACCTTGGTCCTTGTGGTCCGAATTTTGGAAGAGAGAAAGAGAAGAGAATATTTGATCTTGTATTTGAATAAATGAAGTGAAATGAAATGTGTTTAGTTAATTAGTATAATACATTATAACTAGAAGATATTTTGCAATATCTTCCATGACTCACCCCCCTTGTCGACAAGGGGTGCTAGTCATTCTCTTTGATATTTTTTTTTTTTTTTTATATAATATAATGTGTAAGATTTGTGAAGTTAAATGAAGTTAAATGATAAGTTGTAGTCACTTTTGAATATTTAGGTAGCGTTAGATAAAAATAAATTTTCACGGGTCAAGATAAAATATATTTAGGTCATAAAATTATAAAAATACATTTCTTGCAAAATTTGAGTGATATAATAATAATCGTGTCGATTTAAGAAAAACGTCAGAATTATATAAATACAACAATTTAGTTACAAAATAAATTTAAAACACTGGTAAACTCATAATATTATTTTATAAACTTAATATGAGTATAAAATATATCGGAATAATTTTTGGAAGTAATGGATCAATTGTTCAAAATAATTAATTACGCGATAACGCTTATTTAATATGAAAATTATACGCTTAATGTAAAATGCAAAACCATGCATGAACTAATATGATGACAATGATGTTAATGAAATGTAGACTAAGCTTAGTCTATATGAAATGACCTCGATGATATGATCATGAATTCACAGCTAAACCATTACGGTTACATGAATTTGATACTCATAAACCTAGTTTACGATAAATGATAAATAATGAAGCATGAGTAATGTTTTGAGAATGACCTGAAAATACGAATTGTCACATTCGCCCAACCAAAAAGGAATTCAGTCCCTGAATTCAGTCCTTGTTGGGTCCTACGGTGTTGTTGGTGAAAAGATGAGGATATTTGAGGCGATCCGTCTTCCTGCTCCCAAGTAAACTCAGACCTCTTCGAGAATTCCAATAACCTTCACAATAGGAATACGACTTTGTTTCAACCGCTTGACCTCGCGGTCCATAATTTCTACCGTTCCTCCACGAAATTGAGTTTATCGTCGAGTTGAATTTCTTCCAATGGAATAACGAGTGATTCGTCCGAAAGACATTTCTTCAGGTTTGAAACGTGAAACGTGTTGTGTACGTGACTAAGTTCTGATGGAAGATCAAGTCGATAAGCTACAGGGCCAACTTTGCTTAAAATTTTGAATGGCCCAATGTACCTCGGGTTCAATTTCCCGCGCTTTCCAAATCGTACCACGCCTTTCCAAGGCGATACTTTCAACATCACTTTGTCGCCAATTTGAAATTCCAATGGTTTGCGCCTAACATCTGCGTAACTTTTCTGTCGGCTTCGCGCGCTCGAGTCTATCTCGAATTTGAACTATCTTTTCGTTGTTTCCGCACTATTTCTCGACCAAAGAGTTGTGCGCCTCCAACCTCGCCCAACAACAGTGATCGACACTTTCACCATAAAGTGCTTCAATGGTGCCGCTTTTATACCGTGTGATAACTATTGTTGTACGAGAATTCGATCAATGGCAAATGATTAGCCCAACCATTTCCAAAATCAATCACACATGCTCTCAACATATCTTCTAATGTTTGAATTGTCCTTTCACTTTGACCATCGGTTTGTGGATGATATGTCAGTGCTCATGTCTAATTTGGTTCCAAATGAATCTTGTAATGATTTTAAGTTTGAAGTGAATCGACTATCTCGCTTTAAATGATGGAAATTGGTGCTCCATGCCTCGAGACTATTTCCTTGACATAAAGTCTAGTGAGTTGTTCCATGGAATAAGTCTCTAATTGGTATGAAATGGGCTGATTTGGTAAGACGATCAACGACACCCATATAGCGTCAGAACCTCCCGATGTCTTAGGAAGTTTCGTGAACAAAGTCCATTGTAATGCGCTCCCATTTCCATTGTGGAATTTCAGTTGTTGGAGTAATCTCAAGGTTTCGATATTCGACTTTTACCTTAGAACAAGTAAGACATCCGCTAACGACGTGGTAATTTCCGCTTTCATGTTCGCCACCAATAAAGTTTCTTGAGATCCCGATACATCTTATCGTAACTCGGTGAATAGAATACTTTGACTTATGCGACTCATGCATAATCAATTTCGTGATCCCGCCATAAAATGGTACCCACATTCTATCCTTGAAACATAAACTCCATCCGCTTCTCTTTACAAAGCCATTTGCATTTTCGGCATACCATAAAGCTTTTCACTTGGTCGGTTTTCCTCCTTGAGTGCCTCGATCCGTGCCTCAAGTATTTTTGATGGTAAAGGTGAACCGATCGTCATTCCTAATGATCGTACTTTTAAAGGTTTGGGTCTTTCTTTCCGACTAAGAGCATCACCACAACATTGGCTTTTCCCGGATGATACTTGATTTCACAATCATAGTCACGAGTAATTCCAACCAACGACGTTGCCTCATGTTAAGTTCCTTCTGATCAAGAACATATTGTAAACTCTTGTGGTCCGTAAACACTGTGCACTTTGTACCATAAAGGTAGTGTCTCCAAATCTTGAGTGCAAAGACTACGGCCCCCAACTCAAGATCATGTGTGGTGTAATTCTTCTCATGAACCTTAAGTTGTCGAGAAGCATACGCTATCACCTTCTCGTTTTGCATTAATACAGCTCCAAGCCCTTTATGTGAAGCATCGCAGTATACAACGAAGTTCTCAATTCCTTCAGGGTAGTGCCAAAATTGGCGACCGCAAAGCTTTTGCTTCAACAACCGAAAAGCAGCTTCTTGTTTCTTTCCCATTCGTACTCTTGTTTTTCTCGTGTCAACTTGGTCAAAGCTTTAGCTATCTTTGAAAACCTTCGATGAATCTTCGGTAATACCCGCAAGTCCTAGAAATTGTCGGATTTGAGGATTTGTTGGAGTAGCCCAATCTTTACGGCTTCAATCTTTGCAGGGTCTACTTGTAATCCTTGACTATCAATGACATGACCAAGAAATTGTACTTTACGGTTCCAAAATCACACTTCAAAATTTGGCATACAACTTCTCATTCTTGAGTAGTCCTAAAATCGCTCAGAAATGCCCTTCATGCTCTTCTTTGCTCTTTGAGTAAATAAATATGTCGTCGATGAATACAATAACAAACTTGTCCAAATACGGTTTACATACTCTATTCATGAGATCCATGAATACTGCAGGTGCATTAGTTAATCCGAATGGCATTACTTGAAACTCATAATGTCCATAACGTGTTCTAAACGCTGTTTTCGGAATATCCTCCTCTCGCACTCTAAGTTGATGATAACCTGATCTTAGGTCAATCTTTGAGTAGATACTAGAGCCTTGCAACTGATCGAACAAGTCGTCGATTCTGGGGAGTGGGTAACGGTTCTTCACCGTTAACTTGTTCAGCTCTCTATAATCTATACACATTCTGAAAGATCCATCTTTCTTCTTCACAAACAAGACCGGTGCTCCCCAAGGCGAGGAACTTGGCCTAATGAATCCTTTGTCTAAAAGTTCTTGCAACTGATTAGACAACTCTTGCATCTCCGATGGTGCTAATCGATAAGGTGCTCACAGAATTGGTGCAGCCCCAGCACTAAGTCAATATGAAATTCTACTTGACGTGCGGTGGAAGTCCCGTAAGTCTTCGGAAAGACTTCAGAAATTCTCGAGCGATCGGTACATCCTCAAGTCGCTTCTCCTCCGACTTCTTCTCGGTTATATGTGCTAAGAAAGCAAAACAACCTTTCTTTATGTACTTCTCCGCTTTGATGCATGATATAATATCGAGTCTAGTTCCACTTCGCTCCCCACGAATGATCAAAGTTTCGCCGTTGTAAGGAAGATGAACAACTTTTTCATCACAAATGATTCTTGCACGATGTTTGGATAACCAATCCATACCGATGATGACGCCGAAACTACCAAGTTCTACGGCATAAGGTCTATATTGAAGGGATGATTTAGAAAATTGAGTGTACAACCACGGACAATGGTGTTGGTGCTAATTAAGTTACCATTAGCTAATTCAATGTTGTATGATGTGTCTAATGTGGTTGGTTTGATATTGAGTAAAGGTGCAAATGCAAGGGACACAAAACTTTTATCGCTCCCGAATCAAATAAAACCGATGCATAACGATTATTGATAAGGAACGCACTGCTACAACATTCGGGTCCTCCCTAGCTTCTCCACCTCCTATGACATAGGCTCTTCCCTGTGCCATTCCACCCTGATTCCCGTTTCCTTGGTTCCTTCCCTTTGGACACTCACTCTTGTAATGTCCCCTTTCTCCGCAACCAAAACATGTTACTTGTTGTTTCTGATTTTCCCCCGTAGTTGGCATCTTGCAATCCCTAGTTTGATGTCCCATTTTTTTACAATTCCCACATGGATCTCGACAACGCCCCTGCTTGTGATGACTTGAACACCTCTCACATTTAGGCGTAATCCCTGTACCCTTTTTCTCCGCTGGGCCCGCAACATAGGCCTTTGCAATCTCCTGTCTCTTAGGTGGTCGTTGAGCGACATTTCCACCTCGATTGTTGTTGTCCCACTTTCGCTTATTGTTGTTATTGTTGTTGTAATTGTTTCGTTATTGTTGTAATTGAAACGGTTGTTGGTATTGTTGTTGTTTCGTTGAAGTTGGTGATTTTGCCTCTTTACTACTTGAGCCATGAGCTTTTGCGACACTCGAATGGACTCTCAATCGCTTATGGATCAAACGAAATCACATCTCCTTGAATAACTTCGAAGTCCCCGATGAAAGCCTCCAAGAGCTTCTCGTTATCCGAAACCATAGATGGGCATAACGCGCTAATTCTTGAAACCTCCGAACGTAAGCATCAATATCATACCCAATAGTTACCAACTCAGAATTCGGTCTCCAACTTTTTCACCTCCGTGACGCGGACAATACTTCCTTGTTAGCAAACTCTTGAATTGCACCCATGTGATCCTGTGACGCATTTTCCATTCCCATCGGCCGAGCATATGAATTCCACCACGACATTGCCCCATCCAAGAGTGTACTGTAGCAAACTTAACCTTGCTATCCTCCGGCAATTACATAACAAAACACGGATTCCATTTTCTCGAACCATCTAACCATGGCAGCTTGCCCTTCAAGACCTCTTTGAACTTAGTGGGATCCCCACTTTGAAATCCTTATATGAACAACTTCTAACCCCGACCCTCCTCAGACACCCGCAGAAGAAGAAGAAGTCTAGCGGCCTCTAGCTGCAGCACCTCAAAGCAGCCGCCGCCACCGATGCTCTCTCGGTCCTTAGTGCATCAGCTATGCTATCATTCACATACTTCTGCATAGCAGCTTGAGTCAACTCAGGTGTGGCTTTCTTTGGCGCCATTACTCTTCAAAACCATAAGATGAAACAATTATGAGAACTCGTAAGTAGAAACACACATTATACATATATATCCACAACCACAACATGTATAAAATAAATGAAATCACAACGGAACAACCACGAAATATCACAAATAAAATCACAACACACGTGGATAATATACATGAAAATTTCGCCTCGTGGACCGATATCATAGATAGTAAAACCATTCCTACATAGTAGAGTCAATACTTGATATTTTGTTTGTACAACAACCAAAAGACAACAAGTTCTTTAAACTATGTCACACACCTTGTGACTAGGATAACAAAGAATAAAAACTATACATGATAAAGGTCTACACTAGGCACCTCCCGGTGCTCCTCCACCGATCCTGAAGATCACGGACCTGTAGTCAAGCTCGCAATCAAATCCCTCAACTCGCTAACTGAGTCTCGTGCGGTAACCATGCTCTCACGAGCTAGTGCCAACTCCTCGCATGACGTCAAGCTCGCCCCGGCCATCTCGGCTCATATATAACTCGCATCTCCGCCTCAACTCAACAATATGCCCCTGCTCTCTAACTGCCTAGATTCTAAACCCCGTGTGCCAAATCAATCGAAACTCTACCTATCACGAGGCCTTCAACCTCCTCCTCAATGTTCTCCACTCGATCTAATGACAGCTCCTCCAACTGTCCCTAACATCCTATCAATCAACCTGGCTATCTATGCGCCCCTAATGTCTCAGTGGAAGGTCGTCTAGCAAGAGCAGCCTTTGAGCTCTCACCTATCTCGAACCTAGCCGGTGGTTCGGGTTCTAGAGGATGATGCAGGGATGTCAAACGTGCTCGCTTTTGAGCGGCAAGTCTAGTGTAGGTATAGGCTCCCTAAGATAATATGATGAAGATGATGATGATAATAGTGGTGATGGTGGATGAATCGGGCCATGTGTAGGGCTAACAGTGGTGAGGTGCGACTTCGCCTCCTCAAAGGGTTCGGTCTCAAAGTCACCACAATAAGTGGAAAGTCCGGTAGAGCCAATAGAAGATACAACTACAAAGTGTTTGATAAGGCATCGTTCATGTTGGTGTCGGATGAGACATCCTCCATGTTCGTGTCGATGATATAGGGATAGGGTCGAATCAAGACATCTCTGTGACAACCGATGTAAAATAAAAGTAAATAACTCGAATAAAATGTATATGAATCCGCATATAAAGTGAATATGCACTCATGATGAAATGATGAGATGCTATGATAATGTAGTTATAGTCTAGGTCAATGATGCAACCTAGTTCTCTATAATCAAGCTCGATGCCAATCTGTCACACCCCAAATTATCTGCTTTGCAATGAATGGAATTTCGGGATTGATCGTCATAGCATCACAATCACAGCTTATATTGAACGACCTAAAGTGTCGCTTAAAACACATCGCTTGACATTTATTTAAAACATCCGAGTTACAAGATAGGTCCCAAAAGTTGATAAAGTTTATGGAAAATATAAGTATATTACAAGTCCAAACGATGTTTTGAAAAGAAAACCATAATATACAATGAGACAAGTCGACGCCATGACTCTATGAGGGTTCCTTAATCGTGCCATGATGCGAATGTCTTAGTTACCGAAAATACATTGCTAAACGGTCAACAATAATGTTGGTGAGAAATCATAGGTTTATGAAAATGATTTATACGACTACACAAGTATAGATAATGTATGACAATGTCGCACAAAATGTTACAATTGCTATAAGTCCATGACACCGAAACTAGATCGATCATGATGTTCGCCCAACAGTAGTGTTTGCCAAACAACTCAAATAATGTTATTAAATGAAATGCATCCGCTTAACCAGCTTGAATCCACCAACCCGGATGGAGGAGTCACCCTCGATAGATCTATCCACTCACCCTCGCTTCTATGAAATTAACGGCTCATGTTATATAATGGGGACATTCAATTGGCATGAGGTAACTTAAGCAATGTAATGAATTTGATATACTTGGTATCGTAATAAAAATGATGTGCAATGTATTCTCCCCCGTAAGTTTGAAAATAAGTATTAAATGTATACAACGGGGCTATGAAAACTCACTTGATGAATTGATGTGATGACAAAAGTGAGTACACCGAAATGTAGCGTGAATCTCGAAACTGACCTATTATGATGATATGATATGTAATAAGTCATGATGTAATGTTATGCATGCAATTCGGATGATATTTATACCACTTATGAATTTTTGAAAACAATACTTCTCGTTGGAAATATAATCTTTTAACGTCTTAACCATTTTTAAATTACTTCACATGTATTTACGTTGAAATGATATCCGACGATAATCATTTAGTGATTTATTGTGAAATTATAACTTTTCGTCAGAAAATAATGTTATTGAAATTTCCATGAAAGTGACAAAACGGCCTCTAAAAGCTAGTCGAAATGGTGCACGCCGAGCGTTAGGAAACAAACTCAACGGTTTTGGGAAGCTCGTATGATTATCTCAAAGTTTTAGTACATGAGTTTCCATTCTAGAGGTCTCGAACATAAAGAAAATAGAGGTTAAGTATGGTACTTTTAGTCCAAAATATAGTTTAAGGATGGTTTTTCCAAGAAAGTTTAAGCGACCGTAATTAATTCATTACAACTCCGCTAATCAAACAATCGGACATTTTGGAAAGTATACTTGGCGATTTCACTTTACTAGAAGACTTCACTTTATGAAAAGTTCTAAATCAATGTTAAAACAACCTTTAACTTGGTAACTAGTTTTTGCCGCAAAACTTGTCTATTAGAAATGTGTTATAGTTTTTCTTATATGATAATAGTTACGGCAACTTTTGTAAACGTGTATAATTTAGTCGTTACAAACCGCTTTCACGCTTTTAAAGATCCTTAGCTTTGTATCAAAGTATACTAACATATTTTTGACAAGTCGACATAATTTACAACGCCCAAGCTTCATTTTTGACTCGTATAAAATAAATAATGTTTGCTGAAATTTCGTAAAATTTATAGTTTTCGTCGCCAAATTGAAAAATTCATAACTTCTTCGTTATAACTCCGCTTTAATCCGCTCAAGCGGCCACGGTTTCGCTTTTAAAGTATATTTTCTAAATATCTAGGCCAAAAATTTTTATCTACTGTCGGATTTTCCAGAATTTTAAAAATAAGGACAGACCCTTTTCCAAACTTGTCGAAATGAGTTTTTCTCGCCAAACCTATTCTAACCCATTCAAAACAACTCCGGCTATTCTAATCCTACCATACACCTTCTTAGGGTGTCATGGGTTCCTAGACATCACCAAAATTAATATATAACAAGGAGTAATTTATAGGATGGATTATATATATTTAACACTTAAAAACCTTAAAAAGTGGTATAAACATCACATAACTTGCATGTTTCTCAAATAAAATGATATGACCATAATAATGAATGTGAAATAAAAACATGAATATGAATGCTTACAAGAAATATGATGAGGTTTAAGGACAAAGGGTTTTTCCTAATCACTTGAGGTTTTTATTGCAAAACCTATACAACAAGTGATACTAGTGTTTATATAAACTTGTCTTGAAAATTTGAGATGATTCCACCTTGGTCCTTGTGGTCACCGAATTTTGGAAGAGAGAAAGAGAAAGAGAAATATTTTATCTTGTATTTGGGAAATGAAGTGAATGAAATGTGTTTAGTTATAGTATAATACTTATAACTTAGAAGATATTTGCAATATCTTCCATGACTCATCCCCTTGTCGACAAGGGGGTGCTAGTCATTCTCTTGATATTTTTTTTTTTTATTTTTATATAAGTGTAAGATTTAAATAAGTTAAATGAAGTTAAATGATAAGTTGTAGTCACTTTTGAATATTTAGGTAGCGTTAGATAAAAATAAATTTTCACGGGTCAAGATAAAATATATTTAGGTCATAAAATTATAAAATACATTTCTTGCAAAATTTGATTTGAGTGATAATGCGGCTATGGATTGACCGCTTCATTCGATCACCGCAAACGTCGGGTGTACCGCATACAATGATTAACAATAAATCGCACGAAAGTGTCTTTGATCACTTTCGTTGAATCGAGGTACACGCCCACGGTTCCCCATTGATCAAGACAAGTATTTGCCTGTGATCGTGTATAATCAAGAATTTCCTGATGTGGTTTCGCAATGCTTCTAGTGTTCTCAAACCGGAGCATCTCAAAGAAGACAACACGGAGTGAGTGAACCAACAATTTAAGTCCACCGATTGATGAAAAGAGATTTGAAAACAATCGTATTGCTCAATAGAAATTGTTTTGCAATACAACGAAGGTTTTATTGAAAATCAATGATCAATCATAAAACACCTTTGGTTTGAAAAATGAGTACACGGTCGATGTGCTAAAGAAAAGAGTTGTTAAGCACAAAGACGGTTTTTCAAAGGTATCCGCCAATCCATAACTCGAACCGTGATTGATTCAAAAGATTGAATCGCCCATTGTTTCTCGCTTAGTTGTCACATGGTTGATCTATATATAGATCTCACATGCCACCTACCAGAGCTTGTTAGATGTTGGCTCTAGAAGGCTTTCCATCTTCATTGTGAGTATGATTGCATATCACTCGGATGTTCCGCAATACCACAAGGATAATGCGAGGACTCAAGATATAGTCTCTTTCCACATTGTGTGAAATAGAGAGTCTTCATTGAAAGTGTCCTAATGAGATTTATTGATGATCTCGTGGCTCTAGACTCAATTTATGCATATTTGGATCCCGAGTCGAGACTAGGGAGAGGTCTCCTTCTTCAATATCAACAGCCTCTAAGAGAAAGTCGATAGATATGTCGGTTCCCGTGAGAATGAAACAAGTCCTTTTAAGAGGAACTTGAGTGGTTTGGAAAGTTGAAGTGCAAGCAGTCCACCGGGTCCATGACGCCTTGTCTTCAATACCGATGTTACCATCAAGAGTATATGAATTGAACCCGGTTTACGCCCTAAGGTTGAATAAATGGAGGGCTATTTGTTTTCACCCTTTTCTCATTCAATTCTTTTTAATTCTTCAACCCTTCAAGCTTACCGAGACTTCATAGCAAGAACCTTGTTGGGTTTGTTCTAGTTCTTGCTCGTCTCATCCGCACTATTCCCATATCTCATTTTTCTCCTTTTATCATCATACCTAAGAACTCTACACTAACTAGTGGATAGTCCTCGGTAGATCCCTCCGGCTCGGCGGATCATGGGAACAAAAGCCTAACCTTATCATCCTTATATCACCATACATAAAGTAAAGTTGGTCGGTCTTTTGGTATTGTTCATCCGCCATTGGAACCAATTGAAAACCATTTGAAAATCAATCCGGATACTTAAGATGTATTTTCAAAGCATTTTGTTGAATTGTTTTGATATTTTTAGAATGAGAACTCCCCTCAACATGTGCATCAAATGTTTGAAATCGTTTTGCACACGGAGGCAAGAGGAAGAATTAACTTTGATTACCATTTTCTAAAAGATATCAACATCACTTCCTTAATCGAATCAAGTAGATAAAGCATTTTGGGAAGGATGAGGTTTTCATGATTTTGCTCCCCTCAATATGTGCCTCGAGGTTTGAAAAGAGTTTTGCACATACTAGAGGGAACCTTCACATTGAGATAAATGATCACGCTTCAAATCATAGGTTTAAGATAGATGCTCCCCTCAACATGTGCATTGAAAATTTGAAATCATTTGTCACATGTGGAGGGACAGCGTGTACATCCTTATAAAACCATTTACCAATTATCGCTTAAATTAATTTAAATCACACATTCTCCCCGATCACAATTATCAAATCATTTGAGATTTGTGATCTCTTATAGATTTAAATTGATTTTGAAAGCTTTTAAGGAGAATTGTGACTTGATTATGAAAGTGTTTTAACTGATAAGGATCGGATTTTAAGACTTAAAAACTCCATTGGTAAAACATGCATGAATATCTTTTGAAAACAATTTAATGCCAAATAACTTCTATATTTAATTGAAATCATTCTCCCCCTCAATCAATGACATAGGTTGTTGATGGAGAGATAGAGATTTTGACAAATAAGTCCTGATGATAATCAAAGATAGAGACCGAGTTATTTTTCAAAGCAGTTAGTTTTCAGTGAGATAAATGTTTATAGAATCGAGCATGGATTTGAAAATATGGTAAAGCATAGCTCGTTTCTTTCTATGAAAAGCGGGTTATCGCTGAAATGACAATAAACCATTGTTTCTCTTTCTCCCAAAATATATATATATATATATATATATATATATATATATATATATATATATATATATATATATATATATATATTTTAGGAATTCGAACAACATCTAAAGACCCGTGTCATTCTTTGAATGACAAAGACAAAGACCGTAGATATTATCGAACCAAGAAAAACATAACAAATTGACAATATTTTTTTGTTTTTGAAGATTTTTCAATTTTTCGATTTTTATGGATTTTGAGGGTTTTATATTTTTCTGCTTGATTTTGAGGGTTTTATAATTTTGTATTTTGTTTTTCAATAGATATATACAAGAGATAGATGAAGATAGACCTTTACTCCTCGCCTTCCTCCCGAAGACGCTTGAGTGTTTTCGTTGAAGGCTTTTCAAGCCTAGTCGTGGAAGTATGAACTCAAACGCTCTCTTGGAAGAGCTTTGGTGAAGATGTTCGCTAACCGATATTCGAGACCTCACAAAATAGAGTTCCACCACACCTTTTTCTACTTGTTCTCGATGAAATGATGTCGAATGTCGATATGCTTTGCTCTTGAGTGTTGAACGTTGTTGCATGAGAGAGCAATAGCACTTTTATTGTCACAAAGACGAGGGATTTTGTTGAATTCAAAGCCATAGTCGATAATTGAGATCTCATCCATAAGATTTGAGCACAACAAGATGACATGGCTATGTATTCAGCCTCTGTAGAGGAAATAGAAGTACTCATTTGCTTTTTGAAGACCACTCACAAGCTTATCACCCAAAACCGAGCACCTCGGATGTACTTCGACGAGTATCTTGACACCGCATGATCGCGATCTCGTGATAGGTCGTTAGTGACATACCGTGTCTCTGGTACCAAAGACCCATGTTGATGGTTCCTTGAGATACCGAAGACCCGCTTAACCGCTTCAAGGTGCTTTTAGTAGGCTTAGCCCGGTATCTAGCACACATGCAAACAAATGAACAAGATGTTTGGTCTACTAGCATGAGGTACATCGTGGATCCAATCATACTACGATATTTAGTTTGGTCAATCATGATCCCCAGTGGTCCTCATCTAGTTTGGTTCGATCAATCATGGGAGTGTCAACAGGTCACTTGAATCAAATCCAAATTTCTTTAAGATCTCAGTTGCATATTTAGATTGATTTATGAAAATGCCTCCGGGACTTTGTGAAATTTGTAATCCCAAGAAAATGACATTTGTCCCATCATTGACATTTGAAATTTTGAACTCATTTCATTTGAAAATGGTCACACTCATTGGGGTCGGTCGAGGCAAAGATGATATCATCAACATAAATTTGAACATGAATTAAATGTTTGCTCGACTTCCGGTGAACAATGTTGGATCAATCGCCCTTTGCTAAATCCGGTAGATAGAAGAAACTTTGACAAGGTATCATACCATGCCCTTGGAGCTTGCTTTAAACCGTAAAAGCCTTCTTCAAATGATAAACGTGAGTAGGATGCTCTTGATTTACAAATCCTTCAAGTTGGCCGACGAGACGACTTCTTTAAGATCTCCGTTCGTAAATGCCGTCTTCACATCCATCCGATAGACTACCATGTTCTTACTAGCAAAGATTAGCCAAAAGATTCGATTGCCTCGATTCGAGCAACCGGAGCAAAAGATTCTTCAAAGTCAATACCTTCCTCTTGACGGTATCCTTTAGCAACTAATCGAGCCTTGTTCTTCAACACATCACCATGCTCATCAAGTTTCACTTTGAAGATCCATTTAAGAGCAATAATCATAGCACGCCTCGAGCGTGTACTAACTCCCATACATCAAGTCGATCAAACTCATAAATTTCATTTTGCATGGCATTGAACTAGCTATCTTCATTCATGGCGGTTTTAACATCTTTTGGTTCGATCTTAGATAGTACGGAGTTGAAGAAGCACCATAAGGCATCCGTTGCAAGTTGTTTCCGTGTTGATACAGGCGAGAGGATTTCCAATGATGTTGTCTAGTAGATGATCGTGAGTCCATTTTTAAGGTGTTCATGTGGCGCTTGTTGAGGGACCGAGGTAGCAGAGTTGATGTCTCTCAAGAGGATGGTTCTGATGATGATTCAGAGCAAATATGTTTTCAAATGGAGCATCTTCGGAGTAGCAAAGGATTAACTTCAACATTGATGCGAAACAAGTACCATGATGTACATTTGAAGAATGATAATTTGTTGATGAGATCAAGGATCAGAAGCAGTGCTTCTTGACTTAAAGATATTGAGACTAAGGGATTGACTTCATTCTCGTGAATATGAGCGACCTCTGTTGTGAAGTTGACACCTCATCGGTCTTGGCTCATAAAGTTCATCAAACATAGGATCAAACAATTTCTTTAAATCATCTTCGGATGGAGGTACATATGGTGTTTCTTGAGAAGAGTTTGGAACAAGGATGAACCAATGGGACTGCTTTTGAAGTGCGGGTCCCGAATCAATTGTCCAGAGCCATTTGACCGGTCACTCATCAAACGAACGTGAATTGTTTCCATGATATTTCGGGTTCTTTTGTTGTAGATTCGGTATCCCTTTTGTTTGGTGCATACCGCAAAAACACCAATGTCTCGCTTTAGCTCTAAGTTTGCCTAAGTCTTGACCCTCATTAGTTGGATAACACAATGCACCAAACACACGAAGGAAAGAGAGATTAGGTTTTCTGCTGGACAAGTTCATATGGAGTTTTCCATGAACAAGGTGAATCGTGAACGATTTTGTGTGTAGCATGCAAAGGCAATAGCTTCACCCGTAGAAACATTGGAACCTTTGAGTAAATCAAGATTGTTCTAGCGGCTTCTACAAGAGTTCGATTTCGTCTTTCAACTACACCGCTCGCTGAGGAGTTCGTGGAACACTTCTTTGATGGTCGATTCCAACGCTTTCATAAAATTCACTAAGTTGTTTGTTGACAAACCCGCCCATTGTCTGCTCGATAATTACGACGGTTTTGTTAAGTCGAACTGCATTGCTTGATGAGTTTGATGATGATATCGGAGTTTCATCCTTTGTCCTTAAGAACTTGACCTGTGTGAATCTAGAGTAATCATCAACCACAACTAACACATATTTCTTCCTAAAGATGTTCTGCACCTCATTGGTCCACATAAATCCATATGAATCATATGAAGAACTTCGTGACGGAGTTAGTAGGTTTGGGTTTATGCGCATACTTCTTGCTTTTTCCCAATTGACATGTCGAACAAAGATGATCCTTTTCGTACTTGAGTCTAGGTAGTCCTACAACTAAGTCCTTCTGGTGAGATCATTGATGGTGCCAAGTTCGTGTGATTGAGACGACGATGCCATAACCATGACTTTGTTTTAGAAGCCTTTGACAGAAGCAAATTGGAGAAGACTTCATCATATCTTCGATAGAGATGGTGTAAAGATTTGAACCACGAGTTCCTCGTAACAATTCCTTACCATCAAGTTCTCTAACAAAACAAGTATGTTTTCAAGGCTACTTCTAGATCGTAATCACGAATTGACCAACGAGAAATGATTATGACCAAGACCTTCCACATAGTATACTCTAGAGATGACACTATTACCCACAACATAATCACCATAACCCATAATTGCACCGAAATGATCATTTCCGAATCTAACTCGTCTCGATGAATTTGCTCACGGTTCATGAGCGTGACCGGTCGCCAATATATGCTTGGAACAACTGAGTCCGTGTACTACGAACGATTTGAACGATCCGCAGCTTGAACACGAACAAGATTGGATAATCGATAATTGGGATCCCCATGCAAGAATGGGTTCCATTTGTTTAGTAACACTGGTTGGAACACCCACGCCGAAATAGAAGCATTCATATCGTAAAATAGGCGATGGAATCATTGTGAATAGATGCAATACTAGTGTCTATATTAGCCCCTGCTCACGGTGTGCTCACTTCTTAAGGGAATAGATCTACCAAGAGGCATCCATTTTCTTGTGGGCATTGTCTCGATTAGTCTTACGACCAACAGTATCCAATAATAGCCTATCTTACTAAATGTTCTTCCCGGGTTTCCACTGTTTTCTAACTTTCTTCGCTTTTGCCTTTTAGCCTTCTTAGCATGATTTTTAGCATTAACAATATTGATTGGACAGTTAACATCATTAGGCAAAACATTAACACCACATTCATGATTAGAAATGAAATTCAAGACATTAATACAAGGTTTGCAAATAGTATCCGAATTCGAATTAATTACAAGACGCCTATGGCTAATACTAGAATCAACACGATTCGCTTTATTCGACTCAAACTTAAAGTTCCTAGGTAGGTCTTCTACTTTCTTCCAATGCACATTCTTAGCATGAGGTCGTGTCCTTCCTTGTATTGTCTTGAGACTTTGACCGCTTGCTTTAATGTCACCGATTACTCTGTAGGGAATGGGAACATTAGTTGGTTTGGCTACTATTTGCTTCACTTGCTTAGATGTGTTGGGATCCGAGCTACATGCAGCACACTAAGATTAACTTTTAACACTTGAATAGTGGGATTTGAACACCTAGAGTGCACACGAGTTCACATTCTTAGCACTAACAGATTTGAAATCGAACTACTTGAAGGCACATTAGGTTCACATTCATAACTTTTGGCATTGAGTGACTTGCATGCTTGGCACTAGGCATAGAACACGGTATCAAAGGATTGACTTGCTCACCCAAGGTTTTAGGGCATATTGTAATTAGGCATTCTAGAAGTTCTTGAGATCGTTTGGCATATAAGCATGCATGGCCAATTGCATTATCATCCGGTTTCTCTAACTTATCCTCTTCTACAATCTCACGAGACATTCTAGGTTGTCCTTAAGGTGAGAAATATGTTTGAATAGCAAGTTTGTTATTCCTAAGATGAGGAGGAACATATTTCATGCACAAAGCATATTTATTACAGACATGTACCTTTGATGCACCATTCTCCCATTGGTCATTGGCATCTTCCCTTTACCTGACTCTTTAGATTCTCAATTTCTTTTTGTAACGAGGCTACCGTTTCGTTATTTTTGTTACGAGTGACCTTTATAGATTCAAATAATTCATTGAAATGATGTTTAACCTTTTCATTTTCTTCAAGAAAAGCCTCATTTTCCTTTTGTAAAGCATTTACTAAGTTTTGAAGATGAAAGTTTTGGGATTTCTGAGAATCTAAAGGAGGAGGCATTTGGGGACCAGTCACATTGTTCGTTTGACCCTTTAATTGAGAGATTTGGGCTTTCAATTTTTTGATCGTGTTGCAATGAGCTTGGATCCATTCATCACGCTTTGTTAATTTGAAAACTGCATCAAACTCGAGCATCCGAGGATGTCTTGATATTTGAAGTTTTGACATTTTCTTTAAGATGTTGATATTTTAGTTGTAAATTAAAATGCTCAACTTCTAGTTTAGAAAAATGTTTAACCAAATTGTCGTGATCATCCAGTTCAATTTTCTCATTTAGTTCGTAATTAGTTTTTCAAGCTCAATGACACGATCATGAGAGACTTTCAAAGCAACATACAGTTCATGGAATCGAGAAGCGATAATAGAACAGTTAGTAGCGATGTAGAACACATCTTGAGCAATACATTTAGAAATCGTGTTCTCATTTAGTGTATGCAAGTTCTTCCTCTCAATCTCATTATATTTTAGTGCTCGCTCATAGTCACTAACCTCAACTATCATTGCATCAAATTCCTTTTCCATTCCTTAATATCAAGATCTATCCCTTTTAAGACTCTCAAAGTGATCTTTTAGAAGTTTAAAGAAAGGCATGACCTCGCTTAAATAGCATTCTTTCATTTGCTCAAAACCCTTTCTCCTTGCTTATACCAAAGGTGTGATCCTTTTCTTGCAAGTTTTCTCAAAATCAACAAATAATTGAAAGATAACATATTGGCTAATTAAGGTCTTGCTTTTAGTGGCAATTGTTCTAGGAACAAGATGCATTGGTGTATTAGGAGGATACACACGCTCTAGGCATTTTCCAAAGGGAGGGTTTGTTTCAACAATATTTTCACTTTACGCTTATCTAAATCTATTTTCCAAAAACTTGTTCTGGAGTCAACAATGTCTCGGGCTTAAACTTGTTCAAGGAAATCCAGCTTTTCCTTCCCTGTAATCATGGGTGTGATCTTTATTTTCTTCTCTTTACATTTAGGATCATCTAATTTCTTGTTCATCTTTTCCCTAGTGACTTCATCGATTTCTTATCTTCCTCGGTGCACTCAACGCAACTAGGTTTCGTCTAGGTTTAAGGATTTCATTGCCATCATAAAGAACCTTATGAGCATTTCTAGCCTTTTAATAACCTCTGGATTTGGTTTCTCGATGGGGAATGCTATGCTTATCGCTTAAGACTCTATGCTTAGTGATCATGTGAAGCGATCAATGGTGTTCCTTGTATGTACAACTTGTTTTCAAGTTTGTTTTTCAACGCTTTCATTAGAAAAATCTTTCAAGAGTTTTGATTCCTTTGTATTAAATTCTTGCTTAAGCATTTTCACATTTTCTTGAAGTTCTTGTTTTGCTTAGCGCTTTAGAAAGCTTTTCTTGCAAGGAATTTAACTCTTGTTTTAATACTTCTTCTCGAAAATTACTTTTCTAATGATTGTAGGCACTTGGTCATCCATTTCCGCTCACGAGTGGTCAACTTAAATTTTGCACGTTGTTCATAAATAGCAACACGCTCTTTATAGGCATTTAGTTCGGATATTACGTAATCATCGAGGCACATGCGGTGTATTCATCAAAGATATAGTCATTGTTGATCGCAGAAGATGCATCACTTGGTACAACTTCACTTTCACTTTGTTCCACATATTGATCATATAGGACAACATTGATATTACCCATATTTTCAATATTTGATACAATAGTTTCGCCATTTGTACTTTGTCATGCATCGCTTGCACATCAAGATCATCGTATAGTTTTAATACCTCCAGATGAGTTTGTCTTTGGATGGGCCAGCTTGTGGTGAAGATGAGACCTTAGGAGAAACCATTGGAGAAATGCTAGCCATAAAAATTGTGTGTGCGATGGGTCCATCATCCACATCGAGTCGTATGCATCACAATCGCGACTTGAAATGCATTCGATGATTGTGACCTATCTCCTCGAATAGGTTGCTCATCCACATCTCGCATCATAGGTCTTGGCATTGCCCCAAAGAAGAAACAACAGTTCCTCTTCATCCAAAGCAACACCATTATCCCGAGCTTGTACAAGCGATCTTATCTCAAGTAATGTCGGCGATTCATGGACATTTTGGAGATGTGCGGTTCCTTGCAATGTGTCCTCACCCCACGCTTATAACATTTGATCGGCTTAGCTTGACCTTGATTACCATTCCTTCCTCGATTACGATTACCAACATAACCTCTACCACTCCACCTCTTCCCCGATCATACTGTCTTTCTGAACGGTTGCACCATGATCCTCCCATCTTTAACAAGAGCTTGATTGTGTGGGTTAGATGTCGCTCGAGGTTGTTGTTGGTTCAGGGAGAGAATTCATGTTTTGACTAATCGAAGAGCTAGTTGATTCATAATGTTACCCACGTGTGCATCAAAGATCGCCTTGTTTGAACATAGGATCAGAATGAGTTTGTAATTACCATTACCCATGGGTATGACTTGTGAGGCTTTGGTTGTGATTCGATGTTTGAGTAGAAGCGGTTGAGTCATTAGATGAGCTAGTCTCTCCTCGGTTGGTTTTGAACCGATTAAGAATCATCTTTTCAAACATGGCATGTCTCTCATTCGAAGAAGGAAGGCATAGAGTTGCTCATAATTCGTATTCTTCAATCCTTTAGTGAGCTTCACGTATAACAAACTTGTGCCATTCGGGATTCATGTTGTTCACAAATTTTGAGTTCACCGAATGTTAGGCATAGTCATTCGATGTTCCTCATATCATTCACCGACTTATGAAATCTCACATAGTACTCATAGACACTCTCATCTGGTTTCATCTTGAAGTGTTCAAATTCGTCATAGAGTTGTGATTCTCTCTTCCATAGTTAATTTAGAACCCGAGAGAAGCATCTTGACATTATCCCATCGCCTTTGCATCGGTGTTGTGATTGATCGACTTGTAGATGTCTTTAGGAAGACCTTGAAGAACAATGTTAGAAGCCCCGATATCAAGATCGAATCTCTTTTCTCCTTATCATCAAGCTCATCATACATTTTTGGTCCGTCCATTCCATAAATCGAGTTCCATCTTGAAGATCAAGTACATCTCTAGTCGTCTCAACCCGACACGGTCCTTCATCAATGGATTTGAGAATGTTGACTCCATTTTCCTTTCCAAGACAAGACAATCTAATTCGTTGAGCCCAAGAGTCGTAGTCGCCTCATCAAGCATGGAGGACGAGTATCCGAACCACCGCTTGAACATCCTCGACAACAGTGGAGATGATAGTCGAACGTTTGTAGACATGTTTCAAGCTCTACGGGTTTTTCTATTCTTTGATTAAACCGGAAATTGATTCTTTCACGGGATTTTACTAAACCAAAAGAACAACCGTAAAAATGTAACACGAAGAAGAAAAAGGTCTAAATGAACAAGTCGCTAAACACACAACTCGCATAAGCAAATCAACTCGCTCAATAGCCAAGTCGCATTAGCATCAACTCAGAACACACTCAACTTGCTTAAGTAATCAAGTCGCTAAATAGCCAACTCGCTTTAGTCTCAACTCGCAATACAATCAACTCGCTTGAACACTAAGTCGCTTAAGTTAACTCGCTAACGTTACAACTCGCTAAGTAGCAAGTCGCTTAGATCTCAAGTCGCTTAAAGAAACAACTCGCTTAGAACCCAAGTCGCATAAAGATCAACTCGCTAAACAAATAAGTCGCATGTACCAACTCGCATAAAATAACTAAGCAACTCGCTTTAAAGAAAAGCAAGTCCGAGACTCAACTCGCTTCGTCCTTCTTTAAAAAATAACCACTTTATCAATCTAAAACAACCAAACCACAATGATTTAAGCCTTCCAATTCAAAACATAAACACATATGATGATCCTAAACACAAGAGTACAAGCAAAATTAAAACTTTAACACTAGAATTTGTTCAAATGAATCAACCTCTCCTAAACCCTTAATACACCAAAGACCTAATGAAATCCACCAAAACAAAGAGCATGAAAGATGAGTGATCAAACCATGGCTCTTGATACCAATTGTAAGATATTGGATTTCACAAACACACTAAACCATGATCAAAATATGCGTTTAAGTATGTGAGAGAGAAGGTTCTAGTGAGAGAGTGGAAGAGAGTTGGGAACTATAGTGAGAGAAAGGAAAATATTATTATGAGCTCCAACTCTCTACCTTGGAAGGTAGAGAGTATTTATAGTCTTACAATAAAACGCCACACAACGGGTGTGGATCGGGCATACAGTGGGTAAAGACCGTCCAGTCCTCCACGGTGTTACTTAACTAAATACTACTTAACTTAAAATAACTATGACTACGAGCTTTCTAATGATTACATATACTTGAGGTGACCGACTCTTTAATACCGGAATTTCTAATTCCTAACAGAAATAATAATAATCGTGTCGTATTTAGGAAAAACGTCGTAATTATATAAATACAACAATTTAGTTACAAAATAAATTTAAAACACTGGGTAAACTCATAATATTATTTTATAAACTTAATATGAGTATAAAAATATATTGGAATAATTTTTGGAAGTAATGGATCAATTGTTCAAAATAATTAGTTACGCGATAACGTTTAATTAATATGAAAACTATACGTTTAATGTAAAATGCAAAACCATGCACGAACTAATATGATGACAATGATGTTAATGAAATGTAGACTAAACTTAGTCTATATGAAATGACCTCGATGATATGATCATGAATTCACAGCTAAACCATTACGGTTACGTGAATTTGATGCTCGTAAACCTAGTTTACGATAAATGATAAATAATGAAGCATGAGTAATGTTTTGAGAATGACCTGAAAGTATGAATTGTCACAAAGGAGGTCCTATGTTAGATTAGATATACGTATGTTTTATATCTAAGGTCGATATACTTCAAGGTTGTAAAACCCTAATACTGGTTAGAGTATTCGTATTAATAATAATATTGAGGTGTTGAATGTTTATTGTTCTTCTTCTTAAGATTAAGTATTAAATTCCGCTTGATACTTAATAAGTTTTTGTTAAGTCAGTTTCTATAAAGGATCGTTTGCTCAACTGGGATCAACACCGAGCCTAAACGAGCTTGAGCCCGAGTTCGAGCCTAAGTTTGGGCTCATTTAATAATCGAGCTCGAGCCTGAGCTTTATATATAAAGCTCGATTTGGCTCGCGAGTCTAAACGAGCCCTAAAAATATATTCGTATATATATTTTATACATATAACCATGTATAAACGAGCTTAAAAAAATAAACGAGCTAGAGCCTAGTGTGATTAACGAACTTTCGAGCTTTATTTAATTCAAAATTATATAAGTTAGTCAGGCCCGAGCCGAGCTCGAGCTTTTGAAAATTTTCACGAGCCAAGCTCGAGCTCAAAATATGAGGCTCGAAATGAGCTCGAGCTTTATATATATAAACGAGTCGAGCTCGAGCTCTGGCAGGCTCGGGATCGGCTTGTTTATCAACTCATCTTTTTATTCTATTGTACTGGGCCCATTATAAACTAAACATAAAATTCAAGAATGAAAGAATTTCTCGAATTCCACCTTCAAAACAAACGGCCCTAACTAAGAGCATCACCAATGGGTCAAAAAAGTAAAAGTTTTTCACTATTATAAAAAGCCTTTAAAGATAGTTTTTAGAATTGCATCAAAATCTTTTTGTAAAGCTTTTTAAAAAGACTTGGTGAATTTCAAATCTTTCCTAAAAACTTTAGTAACTAAATCTGTGTAGCATTAAATTCATTAAATGCATCATGTCTTTAAAGACTTGATGCATTATAGATGCTCTAATAACACATAACTGATTTCAATAATTTCATTAAATGGGCTTTGATATATGGTATACAGTCTTCAATTGGCTTTGATGTTTTCACTTTATCTTTCATTAAACACAAATCCGATTTCATTAAACACATACCATTAGGGCTAAGCATAATTGACTGCGGACCGAACCGAATCGAAAAATTGAGCTGAACCAGAACATATTTTGATCTGGTCCTCGGTTCATCATTTTCATCACATTCGGTTCTCGGTCCGGTCCGTTTCGATCTTACGCACAACCAACCATTTTGATTTGTTGGACCGAACCAGACTGAAGAACCGGTTTAGACCAACCCGGACCTAAACCGAATATTTCGCTCTGGTGTTTTGAGCCAAACCGGTTTTCGGTCTGGTCTAGTTTTGATCGATCCGGTCCGGTTCGATTTCCAAACCGTGCTCAGCCTTAGTTTGAAGATTAGTTATCTCATTATCTTTCATATTGTTGGAATCACTTGTAACTAGTATTATCAAGTGTTAGTCATTTAATTGTAATAGGGTGCTTTGTGGCTTTTATGTATGTAATTAGAGCTAGGCTTATGTAGAAAGCTCATAAGCTTATGCAAAAGCCCAAAAGGCCAAGGCAAGGGATGGCCTACATCCCTTGCCTATAAATACTATGTAACCTCTCAAATTTGAGAGGTGTTGGTTGTTTCATATTAAGCTTAAACCTTTTCATATTGTTTCGTGTGTATTGGTCCAACCGTCCCTCCTTATCTCTTGTTTCTATCATACATCTACATACTTGTGTTCATAATATGGTGACCTAACAGTGGTATCATACGCCATCTAGTTGGGTGAAACGATTTTGTGTTTGAAGTTTTTTTTATACGCGTAAGTTTCATCGTTCTATATTTTTCATTCGCTTCAAAACCTTGATTTTTGCACTAAACTTTTAAAGATTCTTGTGTTTTAAGGTTAATATAGTGTTTAGAATCATTGTTTTAGCAAAACGTTTGAAGCTTTACGTGTTTTATTACGTTTTTTGATCTCGTTTTTTTGGTTCGTTGTTCATCTTTACGCTTAAGCTCAAATATCACTTTGGTACATCAAGTTCAAAACTTTCTTGTTATTTTGGTGTTTTTGAAGCTGTTTCATCATTAAAAATGAGTGTACAAAACGTTTTGGGGCTTAAAAATACGTTTTGGTTATTTATGTTCGTTTTACGCTTACGGAAACCCTCTTTTTACACGTAAATTCAAAACCCTCTTTTTACGCCTAAGTAAAACCCTAGTTTTACGCGTAAGCTTTACGCCCAAGTTGAGTTTACGCCTAAGCAGATCTTACGCCTAAGGAGTCTTCATCATTTTCTTCAAAGCTGTTGGTAACTCAGTGTTTTACTTGCTTGGACAAGCTTGAAAAACACTTCGACTTGTGGATATCTCTCTCACTTGGACAAGTGTGAAAAATCTTGGTTTAAACCCTAATATTATGCCTAAGTTAAAAGCTTACGAGTAAGCCTTTACGCCTAAATTCATTCTTACGCCTAAGGTTCCTTACTACTAAGTATTTAGTTTACGCCTAAGCTTACGTTTAACCATTTAGCTTACAAGTAAGATACTCTTACTAGTAAGAAGGTTGCTTATGCTTAAGGAGGTTTACGCATAAGGTAGTTTACGTCTAAACTCAGCAGTTTACGCCTAAGGTATTTTTTACGCCAAAGTATGTCTTCAACAACAACATCAAGTTTTATTTGACTACAAAGATCCATCATCAACACAAGTTTCAAAGATGTCTCAACCACCATACTCCAACTACTTTCCTCATGAATATCCTCAACAAAAACAACAACAACAATATCCTCAACAACAATTTCAACAACAACCACAACAAGTTGAAAATTACTTTCCTCATCAAATTTCACAACGACTACCACAACAACAATTCCTTCAACAATACCCACAACAACATCAGTATGCTAACTACTTTCAATATCAGTTTCCACTGAAGTATGCTATGAATGCAACAACGCAAAAGGAACCCACTTGGTTTGCAAAGATGTGTGAATCTATAAGTAGCCACAATCCATTCATGAAGCTGGATCCCTTGATAGACCTCCAATGCTCACTCCCGGAAACTATGATCAATGGGTGATGCGGTTCTTTAGGTTCTGTGATCTTAAGAAACCACATGGTAAGTTCTTGAAGAAGGTCATCCTTGAAGGTCCTTATCAAATGCCTACTATAACAATACCCAGAGAACCAAATGCTACTCCACCAAGAGATGACATTACTTCTACTCTCACTGTGGATCAACTCACTGCTGAACAACTACTTCATTTTGAAGCTGATGAACTTCCAATGCAATATATCCTTTTGGATTTACCCAATCCGATTCTTCGCAGTGTTGATGCTCAGAAAACTGTAAAAGCAATGTAGGATCACATTCATCTCCTAATGGAAGGCACATAACTCAATCAAGAAGACATGGAGTCAAAACTTTATCTATCCTATGAGAACTTCATGATTGAATAGGGGGAATCATTAGAGTCATAATATCATTGGTTTATACATCAGCAATGACTTGGACAGACACAACATCATTATGCCAAAAATTGCAATCAACACAAAGTTCCTTAGCTGTTTTGGTCCTGATTGGGAAAAGTATGTTACATTCATCCGTCAAAATAAAGATCTTCACAAGGCAAAGTACGGGTTGTTTTATGACTACTTGAAGCATCATCAAAAGTAAGTGGACAAGGATAGAGCTCTCCGTGGAGTTACTGCACCTTTACCAAATGCTAATATTCTTGCTTTGTTCACTCAAACTTGTTATCCACAATTTCCACTGCTGCCTACTGTCTTTACTAATCCACCACAATCTGCCTAGATTACACCATATGATCCATCACAGCAATCATAAGAAACTCAACTGGTTCCTTACAACAACAACTCCGATTCAGCACTCTACAGTGAGACACCGAATGAGGATGTAGAAGCTTTCAATACATTGAATCAAGGACTTTCGTTAATTGCTCGAGCCTTCAGGAGATTTGCTAACAAATCCAACAACCGTATTCGTACCTCATCTAACACAAGGAATCAAGCAGTTGTTAACAATGGAAGGGTTGAGGTTCAGAACAAAAACAATGGTCGTCAGGTGGGAAGCGGTAATTACATGGGTAGTGGACAAGGCCTCAATGCTTTTGGAAGGAATAACATGGTTGCTCCTCAGCAAAGGGTTCAAATAGTTGATCAGAGAAATGTTTAGAATGGGAATACTGGTCTTAAACGCTACAATTGCAACGAGAAGGGTTATTTAGCGAATGCTTGTCCAAAGCCGAGAATAAGAGGCAGTGCTTATCACAAGGGTGCTTTATTCTTGGCTCTCAAAGATGAAGCTAGTGGAACACTTACCAACAAAGAACAGAGCTTCATGGCAATGCAGATTCCGATGATGACATGGAGGACTTGCAAGCTAACGCAGCTGTAATGTTAATAGCCAACATGCAAGAACTCTACATGAGTGATACAGGCCTAGTGTATGACACTGATGGCTTATCTCAGGTACCGGATCCTAACATATGTCTTATACATGATCTGATATCTCCGCCTGCATCTGTATCCGACGAGGAACAGAGTGTTCAACATGAGCCATCTACATCTCATCATGAAGATAATCAAATGGATCCCGTAGTTACATTTGATGATCAAGATGACCTTTTGGTTACCTTTGATAATCAAGTTGACCCCGAGGTTACAATTGAGGATCTAAATGATGAAATTGTTGAGACTCAAGTTGAACAAAATGAACCTTTGTCTAATCCAGATCCAGAGCTCATGACCTTATTTCAGACCACCCAATCTCAATTGGAGAGGTGCAATGAGATAAATAATAATCTTCGTGAAAAAGTGGCACTATTGACTAAGGTTATTGAATGCTATAAGGTACAACTCAATAATTTTGAAACACAAGAGAAACGTGAATACAGTTTTGAACTCGCTTTTCAAAAGTCATACAAAAAAGAACAATCTTTAGAAAAACATATACGTGATCTAGTTGTTTCCAAAAATGATTTGATTTCTCAAATAGAACAACAAAAATTTGAACATAAACAACACGTTAACACTCTTACTTCATAAACTCAAAAAGCCAAGCCTGAGTTGTCATTGTGTCAAAAAGAGTTTTCAAAATTCAAACAAACTTCCAGGAAACGAATAGATCTCTATCTTGAAGAAATTGTCGATTTGCAAAACAAACTGAAAGAGTTTCAAAATATTATATACAAACATGGTGAGTCAACCACAACGATTCAAAAGTTTACATTTAAGCCAAATCCAGATGGATATGGGCCAGATCTTTTTGATAACAAACAACGTTTTTTCCATAGAGCATTCAAGGCAAATCCAAAGTTGTATAGTGTCAAACATATGCTTGATGAATCTGTTGTGCATGTTGTTGAATATAATCGTGAAGAGGAAATGGATGCAGAAGAAGAGAGTCGATTGAAAATGGAAAACGTTGAATATACCAAACCTTTTGATTATTCAAAAAGACCTCTCCTAACTTTTGTTATCACACATATTCCTGAGTCCTCTTTTGACGTCGGTCCCGTCAAACCAGTTGCACAAATTAATGGTCCTTTACCTTCTTTGAGTGAAATCACACCATTACCCGAAAGATGTCAACGCCTTAAATATTTTGATACATTCATGTCTGACATTAAACTTTTGGAACGTGAAATTGAACTTCATTTCCGAAATAAAAATTAAAACTTTTCAATCGGCTTATGCCCGAAAACAAAGAGATATTTTTCAAATACAACTTTTACCACATGTTCGAAATTTACGTATGTGTACAACATATTGGGAATGGGATCTTCAGAAATCAATTGGACACATGAAAACAATTTTCAATGAAACAGAGGCATGGATTTTAAAAACCAAAAAGAAAAACAAAACGTTTCGAAATCATGTTGATCAACTCTTGGAAGATGTTATCTGTACTAATACCATATCAATTGTGTTGTATTATATTGCTGCATCTGCTTTTGATTATATTACTGTTGATTCTGTTTATAATGTTGAGATTGTTGATAATGTGTCTCAAATCGAAACCTTGAAAGCTGAAAACGAGCGTTTGTTAAATGAACTTTTAGTCATAGCACGTCGTCTTCAATGGTGTCAAAAAGATTGTAATAATCGAGAACCTGCTTTGCAAAACAAACTCAAACAGTCGGGTGATAAAACTTTTGAACCAAAACTCAAACGACTGGATGAGGAAAACACGTCTTTGAAGTGTCAGATTTTTAAATATGAACAAGAAATTGTGAAAGTTAAAACAGAATATGATAACATATTTAAATTGCTGTAAAAGACTCGTACCAAAGCGTCAAAAGATCTTGATGATCATCTTATGTACACTCGTGAAGTCTTAAATGTTAATGGAAACATACGCTATGAAAACCAAGATTTGTTACACACTATCATAGAGTTGAAAGAGAAGTTGGGGAAATATGAGAATGATAAGTCTAGTAACACAAATGTTCTTGCACCTGGAATGTTTAAAATTGACACTAGGATGCCTAATGCCAAACCTCAAGATACTAATGTGATTCCTTCCACTTCTACAGGAGTAGTTGCCTCTAATCCTAGCATTAACACTTCACAGCTTAAGAGCACAAACAAGAAGAATAGGAAGTTGCAATGTAAGAGAAGATCAGTACAGACCCCTGCAGTAGAAGAAAACACTAGGACTTTGAATAAAACACATGTTGCACCTACTTTAGATATTGCGTTTGAGAAATGTAATAGAAAAAGTGATGTAACGAATGTTGAATCTGTAAGCACTTTAAATGTTTTGTTTGAAGTATCTTGTATTGTTTGTCGTAAAAGCATGTTTTCTTGTGGTCATGATAATTGTGTTGCTAAATCTATCTTATCTCATAAGCGGAAACATAGAAATGGAATTACCTCTAGGCCCACTAATGCTTCTAAGTCTGTGCTAGGTAAACCACCTTCTATAGTTTTTAAGAATATCATTGGTGTACCCATAGAACCCTCGTCACCTCCTAGGAAGAGAATATCACCTAGTCATTCACTAAGACCAAAGCACAAACTAGTTGGACTTGGCAGAGATGGTTACAAAATACACCTAGATTTAAATGGATACCTAAAATTATTGACACGTGTTTCATCTGTAACTGTATCAGAACCCTCTAACTCTTTGGTTTCCAACTCTACTTCTATTCCACCTGTGTCATCTGTGTGTATTGCAGGTGATACAGATCATCCTTTATATTGTTGATAGCGGATGTTCCCGGCACATGACATGCAATCTCAAACTTCTAACAAACTTTGTTTCAAAGTTCATTAGCACTGTCAGGTTCGGGAATGATCACTTCGCAACTATCATGGGTTACGGAGATTACAGCAATGGGAACACTGAAATTAGTAGAGTTTATTATGTTAAAGGTCTCGTTCACAATCTTTTCTCAGTCGGTCAGTTTTGTGATGGTGATTTGGAAGTTGCTTTTAGGGAGAAAACTTGCTTCATCCGTGATCTATAAGGAAACGATCTCATGTCTGGAAACCGCACATCAAGCCTTTACACAATATCAATGCAAGACATGATCGCTTCATCTCCCATCTGTCTACTTTCTAAGGCAACATCTACAAAATCATGGTTGTAGCACAGAAGACTTTCACATTTGAACTTTCAAACCATAACCAATATTGCTCGACACAAACTAGTTGAAGGTCTTCCCAGATTTAGGTATTCAAAAGATCACTTATGTTCAGCTTGTGAACAAGGGAAAAGCACTCATGCTCCTTCGAAGGTTGAAAACAACTCTCAGCATGTTCTTCATCTTCTTCACATGGATTTGTGTGGCCCGATGCGTGTGCAGATGATTAATGGCAAACGCTACATTCTAATAATTGTTGATGACTACTCCAGATGGACTTGGGTTTATTTTCTACGAAGTAAAGATCAAGCTCCACAAATGATCATCACCTTTCCCATGAAAATTCAAGTTCAGCTCCATAACACGGTAAGACAAGTAAGAACAGACAGAGGAACTGAATTTGTCAACCAAACTCTTCGGGAATATTATGAGAAAGTGGGAATTGAGCATCAGACATCAATTGCAAGAACACCAAAACAAAATGGAGTTGTCAAAAGATGAAACCGTACCTTAGTGGAAGCTGCAAGAACGATGTTGATTAATGTAAACCTTCCAGATTACTTATGGGCTGAAGCCGTGTCAACTGCATGCTACACTTAGAACCATTCCATGATAACAAAATGCCACAACAAAACACCTTATGAGCTTATCCATAACAGAAAATGAACCTAAAACACTTTCATGTATTTGGTGTTCTTTGTTATCCAAATAATGATCGTGATGACTTTGGAAAGCTCAAGGCTAAAGTTGATATTGGAGTCTTTGTTGGATACTGTGAAAACTCAAAAGGATATCGGATCTGGAATCGTCGTACAAAGGAAATTATGGAAACCATTCATGCTAATTTTGATGAGCTCACAGAAATGGCTTCTGAGCAAAACAACTTGGAACCCGGACATAACCGTCTCAACTTCCCTCAATCATCAGCTGATCAAACCTTTCAACTCACTCATCGTCAAATGGAAACATTGTTTGCTCCTCTGTTCAATGAAGACTTTGATCAACGTGCTCCAGATGTATCAACTGTTTCCGCTGCTCAAACTGATGATACTCAAATACCTGATACACCTGAAACAACAACAACAACTGTTGTTGATGCACCTCTGATTGAATCTTCAACAAAAGCTGAACAAACTGATTCTAATGACGCTGACCCTTTCGCATCTACAAACTGAACAAGGCTCTCTACGGTCTCAAACAAGCCCCTCCGGCGTGGTATGATAAGTTGTTATCCTTTCTCCTTGCCAATAATTTTATCAAATGACCGGTCGACCTGACACTGCTTATTCAATATCATGGGGCACACATTTTAATTGTTTAGATTTATGTGGATGATATCATCTTTGGTTCAACCCACAAAAAGTACTCAAATGCTTTTTTAAGACTAACGAAAACAAATTTTGAAATGTCAATGATGGGTGAACTTACGTTCTTCTTAGGACTACAAGTTCATCAATCACCCCGTGGTATGTTCCTAAGTCAGTCAAAATATGCTCTTGAAATATTGAATAAACATGGAATGCAAAGTTGTGACACCTACAATACACCAATGACACATACAAACAAATTGGATGCTGATTTACATGGGAAATTGGTTGACCCTACCAAATACCGTAGTACTATTGGGTCTCTCATGTATCTAATAGCCAGTAGACGCGATATAGTATTTGCTATATATCTTTGCTCCCGTTATCAGTCAAGGCCAACTGAAAAACACCTCTCTGAGGCTAAAAGAATCATCTGATACGTCGCGGAACCATTAACTTGGGGATCCGTATCCGAAGGACTCGGTTTTGAACTAATCGCTTTTTCATCACGACCACGTAGGATTCTTAGACTCACGGAAAAGTACTTCAGGAGGTTTATAATTCGTTGGTGATAAATGTCATGGTAATCGAAGAAGCAGGACTGTACATCGTTGTCATCTACTGAAGCAGAATATGTAGCCATGTCTGCGTGTTGTGCTCAAATTCATTTGGATGCGAACACAACTCAAGGATTATGGTTATGTATTCGACAAGATTCCAATATACTGTGACAACCGAAGTGCTATATCGCGTCTACTGGCTGTTAGATACTTGAGAGACCCAATAGTACTACGGTATTTGGTAGGGTCAACCAATTTCCCACCGTTCAACACTCAAAGTCAAAGCACATCGATCTTCGATATTATTTCATCAAAGAGCATGTGGAAAAGGGTACAGTTGAATTATACTTTGTAGGTACAGAACACCAATTGGCGGATCTTCTCACTAAAGCCTTGCCTCCCGCAAGATTTACTGACTTGATTCACCGAATTGGTATGAGGTGTTTGGCTCCAGAAGAACTGGATGAACTTTTAAAACTCACTTGAAAAGTCAAACACCAAAAACATCTTTTGTAAATATATTTCAAAAAACAAAATACAGAAATATAAAATCTTATAAAAGAACAAAAATATGTTTTCCTTTCAAATTTAACTAAAAAACAAACATTGCAAGTACAAAACTTCCATCAACACAGTGTTCTATCAAACATTTCAAAAATTTTCCCGAACAAGTGTTAGCGGGAGAAAGTAAATATTTTTGTGTTTCATAAAACCTTGTACTTGCATGTTACCAAAAATACGTTGTTTCTTATTGAGTGGTGGATATTTATCATGAAAAATACCCTCCTCGGTCTCAAATGTTTACAAAATTCATTATTTCAAAAGTCGATGAGGAGTATCGTCAAGTTTCTTGCCTAAATGTGTTTTGTCTAACCAAAATGGGAGTTAAAGGATCTTGGTTTGAAACTCTTTGAGGTTAAGGGACTGAATGTGTCAAGTTTGCAAAGTAAATTTTAACAAAAACTCAAAATTGTCCACATTCAATGCTTACTTATAAGCATTAAATCCTCCCCAACCACCATCATCCACAGCCCATATTTAATCAACAAATCCATTCTTCAAATTCAAAATCTGTAAGTGTACATTTGTTTTGATCATGATTTATACAATGGTTTTGAAAATCTTGGAAATCCAACGGTTCAATCTTTCAAACTTTGAGTTTGAAGATTTGTTCATATGAACAATTGGGTTTTTATGGGTAAATGTGTTTGGGTTGAAATGGATTATGTTAAAATGTTTATTAGTGATTATTAAACCTATTTCAATCGTCCTAAACCACCCAGAATCACTAATTGAGTGATTCTTGATTTTAGGGTTCATACGCTCGTTTTGGGGGTTTTCTATTTTGAGATGTTTGATGTTTTTAATTGGTTAAGATAGTGTTAGAATACGTGTATAATCATATTTTGAACCTTTAATTTGCCCAGAAACAAGTAATTGTTCAAGAATTAAGTTTTAGGGTTCGAACCATTTGGATCTTTTGATGCTGTAGTGAAAATGTGTTAAAACTTATTCCATTGCACTCATATGACATCTAGGATAGCCCAGAAACACATCTTGTTTGATTTGTATGGCTAAATTTGTTAAGCGTGGATTAAGGGTTTAGGGTTTAAGTAATTTTACGCCTAAGCATTTCTATGAGTAACTGATATGGTCTTATGCTTGTTTTGTATCTAAAAGATGTTTGGAATACACTAAAATCAAGTTTATATGTTTGTGTTTAACAGGTTTCTTGTTCGTAAAATCAGACCAAAGGTGTTCTACCGTTACGCTTAAGGGACACTCTTACGCGTAAAGGTTATGCCTAAGAGAAATCTTACGCGTAGCTCTTACGCATAAAAGGTCTACAGTGATTTATGAATATCTTGGAAAGATATTCGTAAAAAGGGTGTGTTACGCATAAGCTTTGCTCTTACGAGTAAATCTTACGCATAACATTCAGCTTATCCTTACGCGTAAGCCTAAAGCTGTTGAACTTGTCTTACGCGTAAGAAATTATTACGCATAAGCTTGGTCTTACGCTTTAGCTTACTTATACGCATAAGCTCCTTTCTTACGCATAAGGATCCATGTTACGCATAACCCACTGCTCACCACATTTTGGCCTGTTTCGCATAAGATACTTGTTAAATGTTACTCATAAGTCACAAATACCTAATGTTACGCATAAACCATTAAAAGTGAAAATGTTGTCTGTTAAGTGAAAATTGGACTTTAAAACTTCAATATTAATATGTTCACGTAACTTATCACTTCAACTTTAGTAAATTGGACAAATGTGACTTAGGACTTGTAACAAACATAAACATGTTAAACATCAAACAAGTAATTGGATGATTAATCAGACTAAAACTAACACAATGTGTTTCCATATGTCTACTCTTTTGTCTAAAAATTTTCAGATCACACAATGGCTACAAATCAAGAGAACATCAATGCCCCAGCTGAGCTCACAATGGAAACACTTTCCCAGCAGGTTATGACAAAACAATTGGGAAGAACAATCTCCGTGTGGACTTCAACAACTTCACATGCTCCGAATCTTCTTGCAAAGTTGTTGTAGACATTCTCAAGCTACACCCTTTCAACCTCATGCTCACCAACTCAGCCTCTGCACCGGAATTCTACATTTATCAGTTCTGGCACACAGTGGAGAACGTTGATGGATAAGATGCGGTGAAAGTGACACTTGACACTTAGGAGGTCACCGTCATTGTGGCTGATCTTCGCACCGTTCTTCTGCTACCAGTCATACCTCCAACAGAATATGTCAGAACTCCAAATGAGACGGAGGTATTGGACTTCTTGGTCAATATAGGATATGACGAAGAATCTGGTGTCATTTCCACACATTCCAGAGTCGACGTCAAGAATATCCCACAACCCTGGAGGACAATCTATCTAATGATTGCGAAATCAGTCTCGTGAAGAGATAGTGGCCATGAACACCCGAAGCTGATGCATCTTCAAACCTTCTGGGGAATGGTTCATGTGAACCACATTGACTATGCAAGCCTCATCTGGGAGGACATGATGCAACATCTCAGGAAACCTGGTTCCAAGATTCCCTTCATTCGCTACACCAAGTTACTTATCCATAACCTTCTCGGGAAGCACCAGAGTATCCCAAAGAGACTGAATGACCCCAACATACACTCCATGCTAGATGAGCCTACACTGAACTCAGTCAAGTTTAAAGGAACCACTACTCGCAAACAAAGAGTGGAACTCCCTGCAGTCTTGGTAATTGATGCAATAAAGGATCTTGCATCCTACATACGTTGCAGGGAGGCATTGATTGCGAGTAAAGTTGGCTTCTTGGATAAGAAGACTACTCCAGCGGTTACAACAAGGGCTAAGAAATCTGGAAGCACTGCTAGTTCTACAATATCCAAGAAAAAGAAAACCAGCAGAAAGATCAGGAGGAAACTTCCAACCAACATCGTCAAATAAGAACCTGAACCAGTGCAATCATCACTTCATGATGACGATTCGGAAACTGAGTCATATGATCTTGTTGTCTACAGTGAGGATTGTACAGATGACTCAACTGTCAGGAAGAAGACAAAGGACAAACCTGAAAGTCCTACATATGAACAACTGGATCATGACATTGACAAGTTCGAACCTTCTGATGACGAAATCAAATCTGACAAAGGGAAGAAACCACTTGAGGCAGAAGAAGAAGAAGACTCAGAGTGGGAGTATGATCTTAAGGCTGAAGAGAAACAATTTCATAAAACTCTGAAGCAACAGAGAATGGAGAAAGCTGCTGTTGAATTCTTGCTTATCCAATCTGAAGGACAAGGTGGTTCTAGTAGTGGTTCTCCACTCACTAAACTCGTTACCGATCCGGTTAATCAACCCGGTAAGGGCATGGGTGACATTACCACAACTACCATTCCGGAAGCGAAATCAGCAGAAGAACAACAAGAACAAGAAGGTGAGCAGCTGGTCGACTATAGAGAAGATGATCAGGATAAAGATGAGCGTATCACTGTCAAAGATGTTTTGGAAGCTGAAGAAGAGTTGGAAAGGAAGAGGGCCGAAGATGAAGAGGCCAAGGCAAAGAAGATGCTGATAGAGCTGCGGAACAAAGGTTAAAAGAGGAAGCTGACAACTATATTGTTCAGAATCCTTTTCATACCCAGCAATCTTCGGAAACATCCCTCGGCACCTCCAAACCTGAATCATCTTCACACTCATCGCCACCACCAACAAAGGAAACAACTAAATCATCATCAAAATCTATCAAGAAGAAAGCCGACACGTGGGCATCTTGTACGAAAGCAAAGATCAAGAAAGTGGTGCTTCATTCCCGAAAACGCAAACAAAGTCTTATTGAATCTCGAATGAACACACTGGTCGATGTGGTCATCAATCTTTCTGACTAGATGGACACATTTCAAGGCGAAAGGGAACAGATTAAGGCATTTCTCTTTAGGGACATCCAAAATGAATGTAAAAATCAGGAATTATACTCATCGATTTCTCCTTGACACGGTTCCTAGTGTTACCCGAGAAATGTTCAAGATGCAACTCCAACCCACGGTTAAACATTTGGTTCAACAGGTTATAGCTACAACACCGGTGGTCATGCAGACAAGACCGGTCAAGCCCCCAGCTATCTTTGAAGATGAGTTGATTGCAGAATTAGTAAACAAAATGGATACTCGAGCTCCATCCTTCACTCCAGATGATGTAAGCTATATGATCTACTTCTGGAAAGACAACTCAAAACATCTTGCAAAGAAGCTGCTGGTCAAGATAAGAGACCGAGAGATGATGATGACAAGAATGAGGATCCGAACACGAAAAGACAAAAGAAGACCGGAGAGTCATCGTCATCCATGCCATCACCACCTGCTAGGACTACCACCACACCCTCACAACAAGCTACCCAATAACCACAATCTGATCAACTTCGGGATACAGAATCCCCATCACCACAGCAGAAAACTGGTGATCATTTCACGTATACCGGTGGTGAGGATCATGACATTCCCCGAGCCCCGACGTCAACCAACGCCCCGACTATCACCTCGACCAGAGTTATCCTCCAGACCGAAGAAGAAGAAATCGTCAGTCATCTCTTGCTTAGATGACGACAACTCTAAGGAGTATTAATGGTTCAGTAACATGGTTGAGGCACAACCTAGACTACTTGAAGGTCAAGAACTGGTAGATGGTCGAACTATGGAGCAGGTTAGAATTATTCAAGATGTATTCAAGATTAAGAAGATGACGAAACGGGAGTTCCGCAGAATCAAGAATGATGCATTCAATCTGCACAAAGAAAGATCATGCAGTGCAATCGAGCTGGAATACCACTTGGACAACGTTGCCCATGCAATGTCCAACAATATCGACTGGCTCAACCCAAAATCAATCATCGACTATACAAGAAAGGATAATGAACCTTACTACACGGATTGGACCAAACCTCTACCTACAATTGGCAAACCAGAACAACCGAGGATCCCCTTCCGTTTCTTCTTCAACTACGATTTGGAGTTCCTTCAACACGATAGCAGTGTAAGTAAGAAGTATGCTACATCTCTGACATTCAACATTCCAGCTGTTGTGTTCTCCACCAACATCGCCATTGAGGAAGATGCCACAAACCTGTTTGTCGACAAGGTTGTGGAGTATGACATTGATGCCAAATTTGGTATTCATCATTGGCCAGAGTGGAGAAGGCTATACTACAGCAGCTGCAGAGTTAGAAAGTCAAACAAATAGGTGAAGAATGACAAAAGAATAGTTGCTGTGATGTCGGTAACATTGGAAACAAAGTGGTAATACTCATTCTTGTTCAAGATCAAGGTCAAAAGACAAGATGAACAAGAGTATGAATTCACCGAAGCTGACTTCCCGGAGTTGTCACTCAACGACATTGAAAACATGTATCTTCTAAAGGTAAAAGGAAGGATGCGACAGTTCTCAATAGAAATTCAACTCAAGTACATCACTGCGCTTCTAATCTTCATCCGCAACAAGGTTATTCAAGAACGTGTTGAAGACTTGCAACTCGGAGTTGAATCGTAACAAAAACAGATCAATCTCACCAAACCACTTCTACACTTTAACGAGCTCAACCAACAACCTCAGTATACAATTCTGCGTAAACCAAAGTTTGGAATCGTCTACATAAGTGAGCATCATCATACGTGCTTCATGGCGTTTGATGAAATTCATAAGTTCTATGACGCCACGTTAAAGATGGTTCGTGATGGGTTGGCATATCATATAAAGGATATTGAGACGGGTATGGTTCAGGGAAAGAGATGGAACTCCAAGGATCGCAAGGATGTTCGTCGGTTTATCACTAGGCTGGATGAAAGGTTGATTCACAGGGATCAGATGAGATGATTGGAAAGCTACGTGGGCGGAAGACATAGCTTCTCTATTTTGACGTACCAATGTCCAAATAAAGTTCCTGGTCATGTGTAAACAATTTGGGTACTCTTAACTTGATTGTGATTTTGACTATTTGATTTATTTATTTATATTCATTATGGTTTGTGCATAAATAGCAGTGTACAACCCGATCTTGTATAGAAAGGACCCTATGGTACGCTTCAGTGTCACAATCCTTATAAAAGGAGCGAAAGCTTCTTACCTTTTGAGTAAACTTAATCAAATCTTTCAATATTTTCATAATTTTGCTCAAAAGAACAAGTATCCCCTCTCGTGTTTTCCAAAACCTCAAAAGTTAATATCACTTGTTGAGGGGGAGTATTAGCAAATGATATTGTTCAAATCAACGTTCTTTGTGGAAATCTTCTCGCAAAACTCGAAATGGTCATATTTTAAATCAAAATTTCATCAAAAATAACATCGATATGCCATTTTTTAAGGGAAGAAAAATTATGTGATCTAAATATGTTGGATTTTGAATAGAATCTCAATGTGCTAAGACTTAACTCTTGAATTGACGAGCTCTAAAATGTCATAAATCGAAAAGATTTGTCTTCAAAGATTTATCTTAGTAGATTGTACCAATTCGAGAAACTCATGATAGACATGAACCTTGACGGGTTTGACAACCTTTTCAAGGTTTGTTCACATCTTCAAGGCATATATTAGAGCTAGTTGTCACCTAAAAGCTGACAATGTACCTCTTTAACTATCAACAGAATCAGCTGTGTCTCATGGGAATTGCCTATCTTGAGTCTATCAATTCAAAGTCGCTGCTCTACCCTCACATGCGATTTTAGTCAAAACTCATAAGCACATGTGGAGGGAAGTATTCTGAAAATACAAAACTCTCAAGTGTTACAAACATATTTTCATTCATAAACACTTTGAGAGATTTTCATGCAAATGGTTTTATGGCAACGTAGGATAGTCATGGAGTTATAAGGTGACTAAGTTTAGGAATAAATGTCCTATGATCCGCCAGAGCCGGAGGAATCTACCCAAGGACACCAGAAATAGTTAGTATTTAGAAGTCCATAGGTACGATTGTAAAAGGAGAAAATGAGAAACGGAGAAAGAAGGAGTTGAAGAATAAAAAAGAAAAGTTAAAGAAAAAGATGAAAAGAAATATCCCTCTATTTGGTTCAACTTAGGGCAGACACCGGGTTCAATTCATATGCTATTGGATGTCACAAGATGACACCGTTATTGAAGACAAAGTCGTCATGGACCCAGTGACGCAATGCACTAAACCTTCTTACCGACTCAAGTTCTCTCAAAAGAGTTTGTTTCATTCTCACAGGGAACCCTACGTAATCTATCGACTTTCTCTTAGAGAATGTTGGTATTGAAGAAGGAGACCCTCTCCCTAGTCTCCGCTTAGGAAAACCAAAGTGCACAATTGAGTCTAAAGCCACAAGATTCATCAAAAGATCTCTTAGGAACACTTAATTTTTCATCACTTGTCGTTCAACAATAAGAACGCAAGTGACACATTCTAGAGTCCTTCGCAGATCTTAGCAATCTGCCGAGAACATTTATGAGGGTATTCACAATTGTGATCCTCAATGATTGAATGGAAACTCCTGCCATGGTCAACATCAAACAGCCCTGACAGCAGGTCACTTCGGTAACTCCTTATGGGTTACGCTTAGTGTATCTCAAACGGTCTGTCATGAGGTGATGCTTCGGTGTACCTCAAAGACTCACTTGAACTATAGATATACTTCGGCATATCGTGTTAGCCTACTCGAGGGCCTCCAGTTCAGGAACAGCCTTTGTAATAATTAGAGATGTGTTTTCACACTATGCTGTTAAAACCCTCGAAGTTCAAACTTATAAGTGCTGGAAATCCCGCTAAGGAGATTCTTTTTAAGAATCGAGTCCTGAAGATGTGGGTCATTACTTGAACATTCAATGTAATGCCAACTGTCCCTCAACGGGATTAGGATGGCTGATTCGCACGACCAAGGTGAATAGAATCAAGACATTCATCAGTAAAATAATCGTAGTGGTCAATTCTTTATGAAAATTTGATTCGCTCCCAAACGGTCAAGTTTAATCACTCAAGCCGGCCACTTGTGAATGGCCGACCGTAACAAACTTAAAACAGTCAGAAGCAAATGCAATGAAGATCTGGGGAGTATAGTGTTTCCCCGGGTCGTTATGTCCCAGCGAGCTATGCAATGGATCACCAAACATATAGTGATCGAGAGATTTGAACGGAAAAGGATATCTGAATTATTATAACTACAGAAAAAGGACATAAACTACAAGGGCTTAAATGCAAATTAAAGAAAGTTAAAAAGATAAAAAATATTAAATAAACGCTATCACTATTTTTAAAATTGATGAGCGTTTAAAACTTAAAACTTACGTTTAAATAAAATTACGTAAACGTACAAAATAAAAAGTGAGATCTAAGAAATAAAAGTCCTAAAAATATGAAAATGACATTTTACAAACCTAATGATAAAATAAAATTTATAGAAAAGAAAATTATTTTTATAACTAATTATCTAATTGTTATTAATTAAAACTATTTTTAACTATTTAATATTAGCCTAAAATACAAGAAAATAGGAAATAAAGCTAGAAAAATAAAATTAAGACTTAGAAAAATCTAAAATATCAAAATAGAATTTTCAAAACTATTTTGTATTTTTCGATTATTTTGTATTTTTATGAATTAAAAACTATTTAAAACTACTTAAATTACTTAAAATACAAATTTAACTAAGAAAAATCTAGAAAAATATTTTTTGGCTTTTATATTTATCTTAACTTAAGAAAAATGAAAAATTATTTTTTTGAAACTTTTCTTAATTTTTTGTATTAAATGCTAATTAAAAAGTACTAAAAATTGATTTAAATGCAGAAAAATAGCAAACAAGCTTGGAAAAATATGAAAATTTCAGGAAAACTCTAAAATTATATGAGGAATCTAGGAAAAATAGAAAAACAGGGTGCTGTGTGGAGGAATTTGAAACTGATGTGCAAATTGCTTATGAAATAAGCACTTGGATAAGCTAAAGGGACAAAACAAGCACCAAACTGATACACAAGCTAAAATATGCTAAAAGTGACCAAATGCAACTAGAATCAACAAGCTATAACCTCTGGATTGCAAATTACCAAGACTTGATGAAATTTAGACCAAGTACCAATAACAGTTCTGAGGCCAACTTTGGGCTTAAAATTAAGCAACTAGATAAGCTGAAAACTAGAAAAAAGAAGAAGGGACATTGATATGTGTCTAAAAACACATATATTTTACCTTGTTTAAACCCACAAAAAAGACCAAAAACTAACCCTTAAAGCCATAAATATTTGTGTTTTTGTGTTTATGTATGCGAGTAACGGATATTGTAAAATGGACAAAAGAAGACAAAATGGACAAAAGCGAGCACGAGATTGAAAGGAGCACGAGTTACGGGTCTAATAATAATTTTATTTGGAGTATCGAGGCAAGAAGAAAAATTTTAAGAATAAGCGAAGCCGAAGAATTAATTAATTAAAGAAAATGGATCGTGAGAAAAATGAGGTTAAATGCAAATATCAAATCGCAAAATCGTCCATGCGAAGTCCAAAGGCCCAAGTAGCCATAGAGGCCCACGAAAATTCCACCAATTCGCCCAAGCCAGTGATCAAGATCTAGCCATCCAAGCCCGATGTGAATTGCATTTTGATTGATATTATGATAGATCTTATGTTGCGTGACCTCAAGTGATAAAATTACATTTGATGAAATATTGCAAAGATATATTTGCATTGTATGCATGCGTGTCCCATGCGTGGCCTTCAAAGTTCAATTAAATATCTTAGGCGCGTGAAGCTTGTGCTCATTCTACTCTCATTGCATCATTTTGATCCCGCTTATCCACCAATGACACGTGCACTCGATGTGGAAATCTGAAACTTACCTAGGAAGGATCGAGAATCATAATGTGCTATAAATACAACAATGAATGATCCGGACAAAGAGTCACAATTTATTTTTATTTTTACACACTCTTTATTTTTAGTAGTTTGAATGTTTTTCTTTAGTGCTTATTGCTTATTGTAGCTTATTTCTCTAGTTTGTTGCTTATTTGTGTTTTTCTCTCTTATTTACAAGTGCTTATTTGTATTATACCTCTTTTGCTTATTAATGAAAGTTATGTTTATGGTTTACTTAAGTGCTTATTTCTTCTTCTCATCTCTTTCTTTATTTTCTTTTTCTTTTCTTACCTATTAAGTTATATTAGCTTATTAGCTTATTATAACTTATTTAGGTTTTGCTTTTTGGGTTAACTTTTTCTATAAGCTTATCCGTTAAGCTCTTTTATTTGTTTATCTTCTATAAAACTTTCTTTAATACTTTTCATAAATAGTTTTTTATTTCACTTGTTTTATAAAAAGTTTAAATTTTTATAAGTTTTAGCTTATTATGTCTTATTATCTCTTCTCTTCTTCATCCTCTAGCTCGATTCAAACAACAAAAGAGATGCATGAGCTTATTAAGCTCGGCTTATTTTACAAATAAGCCTTGACATCTCTTAAGTTTGAGAACACCTTTTCTATTTTTAGCTTATTAATTAGATTTATTAGTTTTATCAAGTTTTTCATAAAAGGTTGCAACTTTTAAGTTTTATTGAACAATAAGCTATTTAATAGCTTGTTCATTTAGATCAAGTCCTTAAATATACGATTCACGTTTAATCTTCGGATGGAACAACTTAGCTTGGTGGACTTAGATCTAATAGTTTTAGTTATAAAGTTTAAATCTTTTTAATTTTAGATCATTTTAGCTTATTTACATTTAGTAGTAGTGCTTATTATTACTTATTATTGCTTATTATTGCTAACCTCTAATAAAGTTCTTGTTTTCTTTGATTTCTTATCACAATCTACCGCTAAGGCCGGAGCTTAAGGGTCTTTAAGAAAATTTTAATACATAAAGTTTTAAACTTTAGTAATTTTTAAGCTTGTTGGTGAATAAAGTTTTAAACTTTACTTACTAATTAGTGGATAAGATTAATAAAGTTGTAAACTTTTGTGTTAATTTGTGCTTATTTGATCGGGTGGTTTTATTCCTCTCGTTTTATCACCCGGGTTCTACTTTCTTTACTATTTGAATCTTTACTAGTTATTAATTTTAGTGTAGTAGTTATGTTTACTTTTATTGAATTAATTGCTATGTGTTGGTTTGCTATGCTTAGTGAGTAGACTTTTTATATACTTGTTGAGTAGATTATTCCGTGAATCAAGTGTGGTTTTACAAAAGTTAGAAAATATATTGGTTAGTAATTTTAACTTACTTAGATTGAAATTTTGGTTATTGAAGCGGGCAAAAGCCGTGAAAATAATTGGGTTTTAATTTAGATATTGATATCTCTTTATGAAAAATTGTTTTCAAAAGAAACCAATGTTGTGAGAAAATAATTATTTGTAAAGATATTAATTCATCAATAAAGGACTTAATTATTGAAATAATAAACCACACTTAAGGATCTTGATAATTTGCTTAACAAGTATATCTTTTCATCATATATTTCTTATTCGCTTGCTTAGCATAATTTAGTTCGTTACTTTTAGTTGTTATCTTTTATCGTTAACTTTAATTTATTTACTTGCTACTAGTTTTATCATTGTCTTTGCTTTAACCATTATCATTTTAATTAGTAAAAAACCCATAAACTTATATGTTTTTAGTTTAATTTGCATAATTGCTTATTTGTGTTTAGCTTTCTTGTTTTACATGCTTAATGGTTTCTTTCTTATTAAGTTCCAAAACCCAAAATATTTTTATCCTATTCAAATCACTCGACCTTTAAACAATGAATCGATTTTCCATTACACCCTCGTTGGGACTTAACGACCCGGGGAAACACTATACTCCTCTGGACTTAATTGCATTTGGTTCCAGACTGTTTGAAGTTTGTTACGGTTGACCATTCACAAGTGGTCAGCTTGCGTGATAAAACTTGACCGTCTGGGAACAAATCAAAATTTGGCGCCGCTGCCGGGGAGGCGTGTTGCGACAATATCGTGAAGTTTTTGGCGATTAGTGACTTGAAGAACCTTCCTCGTGAAGTTATTGTTTTTATAAAAATACAAAAATACAAAATATTTTTCTTTTCTTTGTATATGAAAAGATTAAAAAATACAAAAGATTTTGCTTGTTGTTTTAAATAAAATAGAACACACAATCAAAATAACACTTCTCAACAGAGTGTTATCATAATAAGTTCCGAACCTAAGATTCAAAACTTGCCTTTGTGTTACTTACGTGAATACGCTTGTGATTATTGGTTTAAGTTCACTGTGTTTTGCCTCGGTCGTGTTTTAATTGAAAGTGTTGTTTTTAAAAGTGCATGTGCACTCGTTTTCGAAAAACCCAAAAATATTCATCTTTACCCTCTTACCCTTTTTGATTCTTTATCCCTTTACCCTCTATCCATTTGATTCTAACTTCTTCTATTCTCATGGAATCTCTCGACTACGATGAATTCTGGAACGAAGTTGAAAAACTTCCTACTTTATCACAAATGTCAAGAATTCGTGTTGTTCATAATGATCCATTAATTACGCGTGAGGAAATGGAGCGAGAAACCGGGGTGACAAAGGACCGGGCACTTCCCTCGATAATGGAGGTGCTAACACGTCCAACCTACGGATATCAAAGATCTAACCTCGATTGCTCCTAAGCCGTCTAAAATTGATGCTACACTTTCACGATTTACGGTTAAAAGCAAACATGCAGAATTTAGACCGGTGACTAGCAAGAATGACTTGCCGAATCTTCACGTTTCTCAAGAACCAAAACCGGAGACCATAACGAAAGTGGTGGAAATTACTAGCTCTCAGAGCACACCACTTGTCCCACCTCCGGATTTTTCAAAATGTTCTTCGAGTCTTAATAGTCATTCAGATCACCATGTTGGTTTTGTTGATTCTTTGAATGAACTGATTCCTTCTCATAACTCTCAAATAGAATCGTTTATTCCTTGTGTCGGTTGTGGTGAGCCTCTTTTTGGTTCACCATGTCGCTGTATGCGTGTGTACAATGTGGTAATGATATTCTAACGGGAGTTGTTTATTTTGTGGTTCGAGGAATTCATTTGATTATGATCCTAATCCGAACTCATTTAACGACCCTCAAATTTTCCAATTACCCACCACAGCCGACTTATCTTCATATAATCAACATAACTTCTGTGAATTTTGTGGAGGTCCTCACCAAGGATTTGAATGTCAATCCGGAAACACGTTTGTCTATGAGCAGTTTTCCGGTGATGCTCGAACTTTGGATATGACCAATATCCATATGATTCACCAATCCGAGCTCAACAATATTATTGTTGTGAACTGTGGAGGTCCCCATTTCAGCTCGATTGTCAAACAGGAATTCATTTCCTTGTAACAATTACGACTATCCATATCACGACCAACCTCCACGGTGCCAAATAACTCAAACTCCTCAAGAAACCCAACAAGACACTTATCTAGAGCTTCGGAGTCGGTGAAAAGAAGCGAGGAGTTGAGTAAAGCGACATTTCATAATGTTCCCAGTTTTCTTGTGTATATTGTGGGGTCCTCATGATGATTATCAATGTCAACCTTCGGTTTTGACAAATCTCCACCCCACAATGTCCCGTCATTCAAAATTTACATGAGAAATCCATGGAAGAATTGCTAGTGAAGAGCGGTTGCTAAAATAAATTCCCAAATTGCTTTTGAAAAGTCTATTAGGAATTAATTGCAAAAGAAAAAGCGACCGGATCTAGCTCTCAATTTCGTTTATTCGATGACGGTGATGATGAGGATGCACTTGGTATCCTACAATTTTATAAAGATTCATCAAGTTTATCGGTGGATATTCCAATGATTGAGATTCATTCTCAAGCAACCGCCATCACACCCAAAGCTCCCACTCACTCTCTTATTATGGGGATGAGCATCTTGACACTGTTCTGAAAAGGAACCGACGGTCATAAAGTCTAGTGTCGAGAACCTTGTCCCAATCCCAAGAGATTCACGTGGAATTCTCGAGCATTTGTGTGATATCCCTACCCTCTTGTCTTCCCAAAGATCATGTTGAGATGTTCTCCGATTCCAATGATGACGATTCGTTATCTTGTGGAGACATCGTTTATGTGGAAGATTTACCTTCCGAGCTTGTTAGCTTAGAAGAAGAGAATGATGAAGTTCTTGACACGAAATCAAAGATGAAGCTCTTGAGCAACATTCTTGAATGTCGGTCTTCTCATTTCTAAAATCGAGGCTTTCAAAGAGAAACCTATTTCATCTCCTATCCCCATTAAGGGTAGTGACATTCTTCCGATGATTCTAAGTCGGAAATGAAAGCCTTCGTTTTGATAATATGGGAGAGAAGATTAGTGGCGGTACCACTTTTCATTCTCATAATTCTCTCCCGATTATGAATCATTTACATTGGAGGAGTTCACGGTGAACCCACTCATATCAATTCGAATATGATTCATTCACCTTCAAGGAGTTCTCGGATGAACTCACTCATATCATATCTCCGCCGGAGTATGATAATTTCTACTGATCTAGATACACCCATAATATGTCTTGATCAAGCGAGCTTAACGATGAGATTCATGAAACTATGAATTCTCCTATTGAGGATGAAGAGTTAGTCATGATTTTTATCATGATTTTCTTTCTTTTCTTCATATATTACATCACTTCTCCTATTCTTCACTCCTTCGGAATGAAGACATTATCTTTGATCCGGCATTTCCATGTACCATTATCTTGAGCAGGAATATATCTCATCGGTGTGGAACTTTCACGCGCTTCTAATGTTTGTCAAACATCTTAAATGAAAGTCCGATGGAGATTGTTTCTTCCACTTTGCTTCCCATGAACCAATGAATTGGAATCGAGTCAAGCTAGCGACTCGGTAATCAAAAACATAGTTAAACATGGGTTTTCACCGTGTGTACCACCCTAGTGTGGGGAGTTTCCCCATTGTTGTATATAAGTTTTCATAAAAAAAAATAACAAAAAAAAATAAAATGGTAGTAGTATTTCCCTTTACGTTCTCGGTTTGGCATAACAGTAGGTACTTTGAATATTGAGGGCAATATTCATTTCTAGTGTGGGGAATTCTCACGAATTTTATCATGTAATTATACCACCCAATTCCCCATTTTGGCCAAAATTTTTTGGAGTAAGTGTTTTCACTTACTCGACATATGGTTATCGATCCGCCATGTCTAACACACAAAAGGATTGGCTAATCCAGAGCAAGCGGCTCTTGGTAAAGATATCTCAAATCCGTTGACGACTTGCAATTTGCCAAAATTGTATGGTGTTCACTCACCATATCTTTAATTAGTGAAGAGTTGGCTAGCCCGCAAGTTTATGGCTTGTGGTAAAGGCGGTTGGAAAACCATAATTGGTAATCGACTCACCAAAGATATTTTATCTAAGAGTTGGCTAGTCCGAGCAAGCGGCTCGGTAAAGACAAATCAAAACCGTTGAAAGCTGGTGATTTGCTCAAAATCATTTGGTTATCATTGTACCAAGGTTCTTACTTGAACTGAAACAATTGGCTACTCCAGAAGTAATGGCTTTTGGTAAAGAGACTTAAATCCATTAAATTTTCATAAAAGATTGCTAGGGACTAGCAATCGTTTAGTGTGGGGGATTTGATATGTGTCTAAAAACACATATATTTTACCTTGTTTAAACCCACAAAAAAGACCAAAAACTAACCCTTAAAGCCATAAATATTTGTGTTTTTGTGTTTATGTATGTGCAGGTAACGGATATTGTAAAATGGACAAAAGAAGACAAAATGGACAAAACGAGCACGAGATTGAAAGGAGCACGATTCGGGTCTAATAATAATTTTATTTGGAGTATCGAGGCAAGAAGAAAAATTTTAAGAATAAACGAAGCCGAAGAATTAATTAATTAAAGAAAATGGATCGTGAAAAAATGAGGTTAAATGCAAATATCAAATCAAAATTTGTCCATGCGAAGTCCAAGCCCAAGTAGCCATAGAGGCCCACGAAAATTCCACCAATTCGGCCCAAGCCAGTGATCAAGATCTAGCCATCCAAGCCCGGTGTGAATTGCATTTTGATTGATATTATGATAGATCTTATGTTGCGTGACCTCAGTGATAAAATTACATTTGATGAAATATTGCAAAGATATATTTGCATTGTATGCATCGTGTCCCATGCGTGGCCTTCAAAGTTCAATTAAATATCTTAGGCGCGTGAAGCTTGTGCTCATTCTACTCTCATTGCATCATTTTGATCCCGCCTATCCACCAATGACACGTGCACTCGATGTGGAAATCTGAAACTTACCTAGGAAGGATCGAGAATCATAATGTGCTATAAATACAACAAGACGATCAAGGACAAAGAGTCACAATTTATTTTATTTTACACACTCTTTATTTTAGTAGTTTGAATGTTTTCTTTAGTGCTTATTGCTTATTGTAGCTTATTTCTCTAGTTTGTTGCTTATTTGTGTTTTTCTCTTATTTACAAGTGCTTATTTGTATTATACCTCTTTGCTTATTAATGAAAGTTATGTTTATGGTTTACTTAAGTGCTTATTTCTTCTTCTCATCTCTTTCTTTATTTTCTTTTTCTTTTCTTACCTATTAAGTTATATTAGCTTATTAGCTTATTATAACTTATTTAGGTTTTGCTTTTTGGTTAACTTTTTCTATAAGCTTATCCATTAAGCTCTTTTATTTGTTTATCTTCTATAAAACTTTCTTTAATACTTTTCATAAATAGTTTTTATTTCACTTGTTTTATAAAAGTTTAAATTTTATAAGTTTTAGCTTATTATGTCTTATTATCTCTTCTTCTTCATCCTCTAGCTCGATTCAAACAACAAAGAGATGCATGAGCTTATTAAGCTCGACTTATTTTACAAATAAGCCTTGACATCTCTTAAGTTTGAGAGCACCTTTTCTATTTTTAGCTTATTAATTAGATTTATTAGTTTTATCAAGTTTTTCATAAAAGGTTGCAACTTTTTAAGTTTTATTGAACAATAAGCTATTTAATAGCTTGTTCATTTAGATCAAGTCCTTAAATATACCTGATTCACGTTTAATCTTCGGATGGAACAACTTAGCTTCGGGTGGACTTAGATCTAATAGTTTTTAGTTATAAAGTTTAAATCTTTTTAATTTTTAGATCATTTTTAGCTTATTTACATTTAGTAGTAGTGCTTATTATTACTTATTATTGCTTATTATTGCTAACCTCTAATAAAGTTCTTGTTTTCTTTGATTTCTTATCACAATCTACCGCTAAGGCCGAGCTTAAGGGTCTTTAAGAAAATTTTAATACATAAAGTTTTAAACTTTAGTAATTTTAAACTTGTTGGTGAATAAAGTTTTAAACTTTACTTACTAATTAGTGGATAAGATTAATAAAGTTGTAAACTTTGTGTTAATTTGTGCTTATTTGATCGGGTGGTTTTATTCCTCTCGTTTTATCACCGGGTTCTACTTTCTTTACTATTTGAATCTTTACTAGTTATTAATTTTAGTGTAGTAGTTATGTTTACTTTTATTGAATTAATTGCTATGTGTTGGTTTGCTATGCTTAGTGAGTAGACTTTTATATACTTGTTGAGTAGATTATTCCGTGAATCAAGTGTGGTTTTACAAAGTTAGAAAATATATTGGTTAGTAATTTTAACTTACTTAGATTGAAATTTTGGTTATTGAAGCGGCAAAAGCCGTGAAAATAATTGGGTTTTAATTTAGATATTGATATCTCTTTATGAAAAATTGTTTTCAAAAGAAACCAATGTTGTGAGAAAATAATTATTTGTAAAGATATTAATTCATCAATAAAGGACTTAATTATTGAAATAATAAACCACACTTAAGGATCTTGATAATTTGCTTAACAAGTATATCTTTTCATCATATATTTCTTATTAACTTGCTTAGCATAATTTAGTTCGTTACTTTTAGTTGTTATCTTTTATCGTTAACTTTAATTTATTTACTTGCTACTAGTTTTATCATTGTCTTTGCTTTAACCATTATCATTTTAATTAGTAAAAAACCCATAAACTTATATGTTTTTAGTTTAATTTGCATAATTGCTTATTTGTGTTTAGCTTTCTTGTTTTACATGCTTAATGGTTTCTTTCTTATTAAGTTCCAAAACCCAAAATATTTTTATCCTATTCAAATCACTCGACCTTTAAACAATGAATCGATTTTCCATTACACCCTCGTTGGGACTTAACGACCCGGGGAAACACTATACTCCTCTGGACTTAATTGCATTTGGTTCCAGACTGTTTGAAGTTTGTTACGGTTGACCATTCACAAGTGGTCGACTTGCGTGATAAAACTTGACCGTCAGGAACAAATCAAAATTTGGCGCCACCGGAGGGGGGCGTGTTGCGACAATATCGTGAAGTTTTTGGCGATTAGTGACTTGAAGAACCTTCCTCGTGAAGTTATTGTTTTTATAAAAATACAAAAATACAAAAATATTTTTCTTTTCTTTGTATATATGAAAAAGATTAAAAAATACAAAAAGATTTTGCTTGTTGTTTTTAAATAAAATAGAACACACAATCAAAATAACACTTCTCAACTTGAGTGTTATCATAATAAGTTCCCGAACCTAAGATTCAAAACTTGCCTTTGTGTTACTTACGTGAATACGCTTGTGATTATTGGTTTAAGTTCACTGTGTTTTGCCTCGGTCGTGTTTTAATTGAAAGTGTTGTTTTTAAAAGTGCATGTGCACTCGTTTTCGAAAAACCCAAAAATATTCATCTTTACCCTCTTACCCTTTTTGATTCTTTATCCCTTTACCCTCTATCCATTTGATTCTAACTTCTTCTATTCTCATGGAATCTCTCGACTACGATGAATTCTGGAACGAAGTTGAAAACTTCCTACTTTATCACAAATGTCAAGAATTCGTGTTGTTCATAATGATCCATTAATTCTGCGTGGGGAAATGGAGCGAGAAACCGGGTGACAAAGGACCGGGCACTTCCTCGATAATGGAGGTGCTAAATCGTCCAACCTACGGATATCCAAAGATCTAACCCCTCGATTGCTCCTAAGCCGTCTAAAATTGATGCTACACTTTCACGATTTACGGTTAAAAGCAAACATGCGAAATTTAGACGGTGACTAGCAAGAATGACTTGCCGAATCTTCACGTTTCTCAAGAACCAAACCGGAGACCATAACGAAAGTGGTGGAAATTACTAGCTCTCGAGCACACCACTTGTCCCACCTCCGGATTTTTCAAAATGTTCTTGAGTCTTAATAGTCATTGAGATCACCATGTTGGTTTTGTTGATTCTTTGAATGAACCGATTCCTTCTCATAACTCTCAAATAGAATCGTTTATTCCTTGTGTCGGTTGTGGTGAGCCTCTTTTGGTTCACCATGTCATTGTGTGCGTGTGTACAATGTGGTAATGATATTCCTAACGGGAGTTGTTTATTTTGTGGTTCGAGGAATTCATTTGATTATGATCCTAATCCGAACTCATTTAACGACCCTCAAATTTTCCAATTACCCACCACGGCCGACTTATCTTCATATAATCAACATAAGCTTCTGTGAATTTTGTGGAGGTCCTCACCAAGGATTTGAATGTCAATCCGGAAACACGTTTGTCTATGAGCAGTTTTCGGTGATGCTCGAACTTTGGATATGACCAATATCCATATGATTCACCAATCGAGCTCAACAATATTCTTGTTGTGAGAACTGTGGAGGTCCCATTTCAGCTCGATTGTCAAGCAGAATTCATTTCCTTGTAACAATTACGACTATCCATATCACGACCAACCTCCACGGTGCCAAATAACTCAAACTCCTCAAGAAACCCAACAAGACACTTATCTAGAGCTTCGGAGTCGGTGAAAAGAACGAGGAGTTGAGTAAAACGACATTCATAATGTTCCCGCTTTTCTTGTGTATATTGTGGGGGTCCTCATGATGATTATCAATGTCAACCTTCCGGTTTGACAAATCTCCACTCCCACAATGTCCGTCATTCAAAATTTACATGAGAAATCCATGGAAGAATTGCTAGGTGAAGAGCGGTTGCTAAAATAAATTCCCAAATTGCTTTTGAAAAGTCTATTAGGGAATTAATTGCAAAAGAAAAAGCACCAGATCTAGCTCTCAATTTCGTTTATTCACGATGATGATGATGAGGATGCACTTGGTATCCTACAATTTTATAAAGATTCATCAAGTTTATCGGTGGATATTCCAAGATTGAGATTCATTCTCAAGCAAGCGCCATCACACCCAAAGCTCCACTCACTCTCTTATTATGGGGATGAGCATCTTGACACTGCTTCTGAAAAGGAACCGGACGTAATTCATAAAGTCTAGTGTCGAGAACCTTGTCCCAATCCCAAGAGATTCACGAGGAATTCTCGAGCATTTGTGTGATATCCTACCCTCTTGTCTTCCCAAAGATCATGTTGAGATGTTCTCCGATTCCAATGATGACGATTCGTTATCTTGTGGAACATCGTTTATGTGGAAGATTTACCTTCGAGCTTGTTAGCTTAGAAGAAGAGAATGATGAAGTTCTTGACACGAAATCAAAGATGAAGCTCTTGAGCAACATTCTTGAATGTCGGTCTTCTCATTTCTAAAATCGAGGCTTTCAAAGAGAAACCTATTTCATCTCCTATCCCCATTAAGGGTAGTGACATTCTTTCCGATGATTCTAAGTCGGAAATGAAAGCTCTGTTTTGATAATATGGGAGAGAAGATTAGTGGCGTACCACTTTTCATTCTCATAATTCTCTCCCGATTATGAATCATTTACATTGGAGGAGTTCACGGTGAACCCACTCATATCAATTCGAATATGATTCATTCACCTTCAAGGAGTTCTCGGATGAACTCACTCATATCATATCTCCGCGGAGTATGATAATTTCTACTTTGATCTAGATACACCCATAATATGTCTTGATCAAGCGAGCTTAAGCGATGAGATTCATGAAACTATGAATTCTCCTATTGAGGATGAAGAGTTAGTCATGATTTTTATCATGATTTTCTTTCTTTTCTTCATATATTCATCACTTCTCCTATTCTTCACTCCTTGAGAATGAAGACATTATCTTCGATCCGGCATTTCCATGTACCATTATCTTGAGCCGGAATATATCTCATCGGTGTGGAACTTTCACGCTTCTAATGTTTGTCCAAACATCTTAAATGAAAGTCCGATGGAGATTGTTTCTTCCACTTTGCTTCCCATGAACCAATGAATTGGGTCGAGTCAAGCTAGCGACTCGGTAATCAAAAACGATGAGTTAAACATGGGTTTCACCGTGTGTACCACCCTAGTGTGGGGAGTTTCCCATTTGTTGTATATAAGTTTTCATAAAAAAAAAAAACAAAAAAAAATAAAAATGGCCGTAGTATTTCCTTTTACGTTCTCGGTTTGGCATAACAGTAGGTACTTTGAATATTGAGGGCAATATTCATTTCTAGTGTGGGGGAATTCTCACGAATTTTATCATGTAATTATACCACCCATTCCCCATTTTGGCCAAAATTTTTTGGAGTAAGTGTTTTCACTTACTCGACATATGGTTATCGATCCGCCATGTCTAACACACAAAAGGATTGGCTAATCCAGAGCAAACGGCTCTTGGTAAAGATATCTCAAATCCGTTGACGACTTGCAATTTGCCCAAAATTGTATGGTGTTCACCACCATATCTTTAATTAGTGAAGAGTTGGCTAGCCCGCAAGTTTATGGCTTGTGGTAAAGGCGTTGGAAAACCATAATTGGTAATCGACTCACCAAAGATATTTTATCTAAGAGTTGGCTAGTCCGAAGCAAACGGCTTCGGTAAAGACAAATCAAAACCGTTGAAAGTGGTGATTTGCTCAAAATCATTTGGTTATCATTGTACCAAGGTTCTTACTTGAACTGAAACAATTGGCTACTCGAGTAATGGCTTTTGGTAAAGAGACTTAAATCCATTAAATTTTCATAAAAGATTGCTAGGGACTAGCAATCGTTTAGTCAGGGGATTTGATATGTGTCTAAAAACACATATATTTTACCTTGTTTAAACCCACAAAAAAGACCAAAAACTAACCCTTAAAGCCATAAATATTTGTGTTTTTGTGTTTATGTATGTGCAGGTAACGGATATTGTAAAATGGACAAAAAGAAGACAAAATGGACAAAAACGAGCACGAGATTGAAAGGAGCACGAAGTTACGGGTCTAATAATAATTTTATTTGGAGTATCGAGGCAAGAGAAGAAAAATTTTAAGAATAAACGAAGCCCGAAGAATTAATTAATTAAAAGAAAAATGGATCAGCAGAAAAAATGAGGTTAAATGCAAATATCAAATCTGCAAGCTGTCCATGCGAAGTCCAAAGGCCCAAGTAGCCATAGAGGCCCACGAAAATTCCACCAATTCGGCCCAAGCCAGCGATCAAGATCTAGCCATCCAAGCCCAGTGTGAATTGCATTTTGATTGATATTATGATAGATCTTATGTTGCACGTGACCTCAAGTGATAAAATTACATTTGATGAAATATTGCAAAGATATATTTGCATTGTATGCATGCGTGTCCCATGCGTGGCCTTCAAAGTTCCAATTAAATATCTTAGGCGCGTGAAGCTTGTGCTCATTCTACTCTCGCTGCATCATTTTGATCCCGCCTATCCACCAATGACACGTGCACTCAGTAATGGAAATACGAAACTTACCTAGGAAGGATCGAGAATCATAATGTGCTATAAATACAACAGCAGCGATCCGAGACAAAGAGTCACAATTTATTTTTATTTTTACACACTCTTTATTTTTAGTAGTTTGAATGTTTTTCTTTAGTGCTTATTGCTTATTGTAGCTTATTTCTCTAGTTTGTTGCTTATTTGTGTTTTTCTCTCTTATTTACAAGTGCTTATTTGTATTATACCTCTTTTGCTTATTAATGAAAGTTATGTTTATGGTTTACTTAAGTGCTTATTTCTTCTTCTCATCTCTTTCTTTATTTTCTTTTTCTTTTCTTACCTATTAAGTTATATTAGCTTATTAGCTTATTATAACTTATTTAGGTTTTGCTTTTTGGGTTAACTTTTTCTATAAGCTTATCCGTTAAGCTCTTTTATTTGTTTATCTTCTATAAAACTTTCTTTAATACTTTTCATAAATAGTTTTTTATTTCACTTGTTTTATAAAAAGTTTAAATTTTTATAAGTTTTAGCTTATTATGTCTTATTATCTCTTCTCTTCTTCATCCTCTAGCTCGATTCAAACAACAAAAGAGATGCATGAGCTTATTAAGCTCGGCTTATTTTACAAATAAGCCTTGACATCTCTTAAGTTTGAGAGCACCTTTTCTATTTTTTAGCTTATTAATTAGATTTATTAGTTTTATCAAGTTTTTCATAAAAAGGTTGCAACTTTTTAAGTTTTTATTGAACAATAAGCTATTTAATAGCTTGTTCATTTAGATCAAGTCCTTAAATATACCTGATTCACGTTTAATCTTCGGATGGAACAACTTAGCTTCGGGTGGACTTAGATCTAATAGTTTTTAGTTATAAAGTTTAAATCTTTTTAATTTTTAGATCATTTTTAGCTTATTTACATTTAGTAGTAGTGCTTATTATTACTTATTATTGCTTATTATTGCTAACCTCTAATAAAGTTCTTGTTTTTCTTTGATTTCTTATCACAATCTACCGCTAAGGCCGGAGCTTAAGGGTCTTTAAGAAAATTTTAATACATAAAGTTTTAAACTTTAGTAATTTTTAAGCTTGTTGGTGAATAAAGTTTTAAACTTTACTTACTAATTAGTGGATAAGATTAATAAAGTTGTAAACTTTTGTGTTAATTTGTGCTTATTTGATCGGGTGGTTTTATTCCTCTCGTTTTATCACCCGGTTCTACTTTCTTTACTATTTGAATCTTTACTAGTTATTAATTTTAGTGTAGTAGTTATGTTTACTTTTATTGAATTAATTGCTATGTGTTGGTTTGCTATGCTTAGTGAGTAGACTTTTTATATACTTGTTGAGTAGATTATTCCGTGAATCAAGTGTGGTTTTACAAAAGTTAGAAAATATATTGGTTAGTAATTTTAACTTACTTAGATTGAAATTTTGGTTATTGAAGCGGGCAAAAGCCGTGAAAATAATTGGGTTTTAATTTAGATATTGATATCTCTTTATGAAAAATTGTTTTCAAAAGAAACCAATGTTGTGAGAAAATAATTATTTGTAAAGATATTAATTCATCAATAAAGGACTTAATTATTGAAATAATAAACCACACTTAAGGATCTTGATAATTTGCTTAACAAGTATATCTTTTATCATATATTTCTTATTAAACTTGCTTAGCATAATTTAGTTCGTTACTTTTAGTTGTTATCTTTTATCGTTAACTTTAATTTATTTACTTGCTACTAGTTTTATCATTGTCTTTGCTTTAACCATTATCATTTTAATTAGTAAAAACCCATAAACTTATATGTTTTAGTTTAATTTGCATAATTGCTTATTTGTGTTTAGCTTTCTTGTTTTACATGCTTAATGGTTTCTTTCTTATTAAGTTCCAAAACCCAAAATATTTTATCCTATTCAAATCACTCGACCTTTAAACAATGAATCGATTTTCCATTACACCTCGTTGGGACTTAACGACCGGGAAACACTATACTCCTCGGACTTAATTGCATTTGGTTCCAGTCTGTTTGAAGTTTGTTACGGTTGACCATTCACAAGTGGTCAGCTTGCGTGATAAAACTTGACCGTCTGGGAACAAATCAGACATGAAGGAGACCTGGCCAAGTATGTCTAAACCAAAGGCCAGACCTTGGTGAGCCAAGGTGAGCCCTATCGGACCTTGCAAGATCCTGTGCGGACTCGGTCAAAGCGAGTCGGTACGCAGGCAATTGATCCCATATTGACAAGCGGTTTAGAGCTTAAGAAAATTCACAAAATTTGACAAAATTGATAATTATAAAATAGACCAGTATAAGTTTTAAAAGCCACAAGTTTCATTGAAATTGGCTCAGAAATGAGCTCATGAAAATTCCTTCTAGATGGGCTCAAAACAGGTTTTTCAATGTTTTTGACAAAACTGAAAATTGACTTTTGTGAACTTAACAACTAATTTAAAGGACATAGATTAATGTTAATGGATGAAATAAACTTAATTCAAGCAATGTTTATGGAATTTAAACACAAAACAAGATTTTGATTTGCACAAACTTCATGATTAAAAGTCGCTTAAACATTTAAGGATGGATTTTGACTTTTGAGCTTTTGCATGCACAAGTTATGACTAGAATGAGTCAAATAGAACTAGACAAGCATGAAACAACGGGTTTCAAACAATAAACTACTCTCGCATACGTAATTGCTTAACGATCCAAACACCTTTATATATAAGCGATATGCAAATAAAATGGGCTAGCTACTTGATCCGACAAGATATTGATCAAACTAAGTTTACGTGACCATAATACCACTATATTAACAGGTTAAAACTAGTGGTGACCACGGATCTACGAGACAAGCGTAAGCGCAAATTGACTTGAAAATGAAAAGTGAAAGCAGATACTACACAACTGTCCGGTTGTTGTTGCGAGCTAAACCAAACCCAATCCTACTCTTATCTAATCTATTTTAACCCAAATCAACCTCTGCATCCACCCATATCATCACCAAACCGCTTGAACCAAAGTTTCACCGCCTGAATTGACTTTCTTTGACCAAGTACCAAAATTACTTAAACCTTGAATGTAAGCTTATACAAAGCTATCTTAAGCTTATACAAGCTTGTTTGAGATTAAATACAAGCTATTGAAAGCTTAAACATAAGAATTTGAGAATGAAATTTGCAACATGACTTTGAAACATGAAACTTACATAAAAACTTGGATTGATACTCAAAATGAATTATAATAGACTTAACAACTTTAGTTTAGTATAAGGAAGATTTAAACTACAAATCAGAACTTAATTAAAACATAAAACTTAAAAACGACATACAAAGAAAAATTAAACTAACTAACACCCTCTCTTTCTCTTCTTGCTTCCTTTTTATACCCAAACTGCCTCTCCACTTGTTCTGAGCTTATCCCACATCTAATCAGGGCCATTGGATTTCTTCAATTCATCTTGGCCACTCATTTGGTTTTTGGCGGGAAAAAGGTTTTTTAGCAGTGGGTGAGATTGAGTGTGATGAGGGGGAAGAATTAATGATTTCTTTGTAGTGTTGTGGAGGTGGAGTGTGAGGAGGGGAAAGGTGAGCTGGGGAATGGGTAAAGCCTGGGTGTTGCAGGCATGGTGGGTGAAGAAGACAGGGATAAGGTTTTTGGCGCGTAGGGGCTTGTTTGACCAAAGTATTTGACCGGGATATTAATAAAAGGGGGGTCCAAAAGGGTTAAGTGGCAGGGTCAAAAAGGGCATGGCAGGGGTCCATGGGTTTATTGACAAGTCCAAAATGGGTTTAAAAGGCTTCTATGGCAAGGACTTGTTATGTAATTTCTGAAAAATCAAGGGCCAAGGCGCAAATAAGCAAAGTTGTTCCAAGGGCTAAAAGTGACAAGTTTCAATAATGCAAGGACCAAAATTGACATTTTCAATTTTCAAGGACCATTTTGCCAATTTTCAAACTTGAAGGACCAATTTTGTAATTTCTCAAAAATTTTGATATTTTCACCAAAGGACTAATTTTGACAACTTATGATTTTAAAAGGACCTTTGGTGATTTTTCTTTGAAATTAGGGCTCGAGGACTATTTTGACAATTTTGAAACTGGGGACTAAAGCGCCAATTATGCAAACTTAGCTCATTTTTCATCTGCTTTTAAACATTTTGCATCCAAACATATAAAATGCAATTTTGAGATATTTTCGATTTTGATGCATTTGAGCATTTTAACTGTTTTGCGATCAGATTGACCCAAAATGATGAGTATTTACACACTCATCAATCCCCATACTAAACTATTGCTAGTCCCTAGCAATCTTTTGAGAAAAACTTAATGGATTTGAATTTCTTTACCAAAAGTCATTACTCGGGTAGCCAAATGTTTCAGTTCAAGTAAGAACCATGGTACACCGATAACCATGTGATTTTGAGCAAACTACCGACTTTCAACGATTTGATTTGTCTTTACCGAAGCCGTTTGCTCGGACTAGCCAACTCTTAGATAAATTATCAATATTATCTTTGGTGAGTGATTACCAATTATGGTTTTTCCACGCCTTTACCACAAGCCATAAACTTGCGGGCTGCCAACTCTTCACTAATTAAAGATATGGTGAGTCAATACCATACAATTTTGGGCAAATTGCAAGCCGTCAACGGATTTGAGATATCTTTACCAAGAGCCGTTTGCTCTGGATTAGCCAATCCTTTAGTTTATTAGACAAGGCGGATCGATAACCAATTGAGTAAGTGCAAACACTTACTCCAAAAAAAAATTTGGCCAAAACGAGGGAATTAGGCGGTATAATTACATGATAAAATTCGTGAGAATTCCCCCCACACTTAGAAATGAATATTGCCCTCAATATTCAAAGTACCGCGGTTATGCCGAAACAAAGAACGTAAAAGGAAATACTACGGCCATTTTTTTTTTAGAAAACTTATATATATAACATGTGGGGCAACCCCCACACTAGGGTGGAACACATGGGTGAAAACCCATGTTTAGCTACTGTTTTTGATTACCGAGTCGCTAGCTTGACTCGACCCGGAATTAATTTGTTCATGGGGAAGCAAAGTGGAAGAAATAATCTCCATCGGACTTTCATTCAAGATGTTTGGACAAACATTTGAAGCACGTGAAAGTTCCACACCGATGAGATATACATAGAACCGGCTCAAAAATGATAAATGAAAATGTCGGGGTCAAAGATAGTGTCTTCATTCCCGAAGGAGTGAAGATGAAGAGAAATCATAAATTATTTGAGGAAAGGAAGAAAGATTTTGATAACAATCAAGATCCATTCTTCATCCTCAAATGTAGGCATATCGGGAGGAAGGGTGAGGGTAGTATCATTAATAGGCAAACTCATATGAAAGAGTACACCTTCCTCCGAGCCAATATCATCCTCAAGATCAAAATAGAAATGATCATGTTCCGGAGGAGATATGTCATGAGAGAGTTCACCGGAGAACTCTTTATGAAAAGAATCATTCACATGAAGTGAAATTGTGAATTCTTGTTCCATTGTGGGCTCATCACTATCCTCGGTCTGAGTATCAAAGAGTGGATTCTCAGCAATTGAAGTGAATTCGTATTCGAATTCAAATAGAGGATTGGTGAAAGTAGCTTTGAATGTTTCGGGAACAAAGTGATCAACATTCTCTATTGGACCGTTAGGGTGAGAAGTGAGTGAACGATCATTATCAAGAAGACTTTCGCTCTCCCGGATCGGCTTCAAATCAAAGAGTGGATTGATGTGAGTGAGTTCATCGGTGAACTCCTCAAGAAGATGATCGACATCGATCGTGGGAGTGATGCCCCAACATACTCGATGTTTCCATAGGAAGCACAATCTTCGCTACAATTGGAGAAAGTTTCAAAATGATCATTTGAACACTCAAGAGGGAAAGAGAATCACACATATGGTCGAAGTTCCTGTGACTCTCTCGGGATTGGGACAAGGTTCTCAACACTAGACTTTATGAATTAATCGATTCCTTTTCGTGAACAAGGTCAAGATGCTCGTCCCCATGTTCGTAGAGTGAGTGGGAGCTTGGTGTGATAGCAGTTGTTTGAGATGGAATCTCAACTTTGGGGTATCAACCGACCGAGGAGTTGAGAAATATTATCTTCAAAAGGATAAAAACTCTCGCCGTCATCATCATAGAGAGCTGCCTTAAGAAATTGGGAACGCCTAAGAGTTGCATGCTCTAGGACTAATAATTCTTCCCTAGATTGGCGGGCCTCTCGCTCTTGACTAGCAATTCTCCCATGGTCTTTCACTACTCACTTGATTCTTAAAGTTACTAATCATATCATCAAGTGTTTTCATTGCGGTTTCAAAATCGTGGAGATTTCTTGAGACAACGGCTGGTGGAGCTTGAACCGTATGGTGCCGTGGAGGTTGGAAATTGTCAAACATGTAAGAGTCATGATTGTTACAAGGAAATAGGTTCCTATTTGACAATCGAGTCGAAATGGGACCTCCAGACAGACTACAACAAGAAACTGCTGAGTCTGGACCAGTGAATCATATGGATTTTGGTTATAACCAAAGTTACGAGCATCACCGAAAACTGTTCATAGACAAACATGTTTCCGGATTGACACTCAAATCCTTGGTGAGGACCTCCACAATATTCACAAAGCAGTATGTTGATTATATGAAGATAAGTCGGGTTGTGGTGGGTAATTTGAAAAATTTGAGGGTCGTTAAATGAGTTACGATTAGGATCATAATCAAATGAATTCCTCGAACCACAAAACAAACAACTCCGTTATGAATATCATTACCACATTGTACACACGCACACCAACGATGTGGTGAACCAAAAGAGGCTCACCACAACCGACACAAGGAATAAACGATTGCATTTGAGAGTTATGAGAAGGAATCGCTTTATTCAAAGAATCAACAAAACCAACATGGTGATCTCGAATGACTATCAAGTCTCGAAGAACATTTTGAAAAATCGGGAGGTGGGACAAGTGGTGTGCTCGAGAGCTAGCAATTTCCACCACTCGTTATGGTCTCGGTTCGGTTCTTGAGAAACGTGAAGATTAAGCAAGTCATTCTTGCTAGTCACCGGTCTAACTTCTGCATGTTTGCTTTTAACCGTAAATCGTGAAAGTTTATGATCAATTCTAGACGGCTTAGGAGCAATTGAGGGTTTAGATCTTTGGATAACCGTAGGTTGGACGTGTTTAGCACTTCCATTATTAGAGGGAAGTACTTGGTCCTTTGTCACCCCGGTGTCTCGTTCCATTTCCCTACGCAGAATTAATGGATCATCACGAACAACACGAATTCTTGACATTTGTGATAAAGTCTCAAGTTTTCAACCGTCCTGCAGTCGTTCTTGAGAGATTCCATGAGAATAGAAGAAGTTTAGAATCAAATGGATAGAGGTAAAGGATAAAGAATCAAAAAGGGTAAGAGGGTAAAGATGAATGTTTTGGTATTTTTGAAAACATTTTGCAAAAACAAAGGATGAAAATCTTTTGGGTTTTGATTTTAAAGAAAATATAAACATATACAGATGGTATAAACAAGGAGTGAATATCCAAATCACTAATGCTAAACGGAAGATAATCAAGACAATACCAAGAATGGCGCTTAAAATTTGATTCGCTCCCAAACGGTCAAGTTTAATCACTCAAGCCGCCACTTGTGAATGGCCAACCGTAACAAACTTAAAGCGATCGAAGCAAATGCAATGAAGATCTGGGAGTATAGTGTTTCCCGGTCGTTATGTCCCAATGAGCTATGCAATGGATCACCAAACGATAGTGATCGAGAGATTTGAGCGGAAAAGGAGATCGAATTATTATAACTACGTAAAAGGACATAAACAACAAGGGCTTAAATGCAAATTAAAGAAAGTTAAAAAGATAAAAAATATTAAATAAACGCTATCACTATTTTTAAAATTGATGAACGTTTAAAACTTAAAACTTACGTTTAAATAAAATTACGTAAACGTACAAAATAAAAAGTGAGATCTAAGAAATAAAAGTCCTAAAAATATGAAAATGACATTTTTAAAAACCTAATGATAAAATAAAATTTATAGAAAAAGAAAATTATTTTTATAACTAATTATCTTATTGTTATTAATTAAAAACTATTTTTAACTATTTAATATTAGCCTAAAATACAAGAAAATAGGAAATAAAGCTAGAAAAATAAAATTACGACTTAGAAAAATCTAAAATATCAAAATAGATTTTCAAAACTATTTTGTATTTTTCGATTATTTTTGTATTTTTATGAATTAAAACTATTTAAAACTACTTAAATTACTTAAAAATACAAATTTAACTAAGAAAAATCTGGAAAAATATTTTTTGGCTTTTATATTTATCTTAACTTAAGAAAAATGAAAATTATTTTTTGAAACTTTTCTTAATTTTTTGTATTAAATGCTAATTAAAAAGTACTAAAATTGATTTAAATGCGAAAAATAGCAAACAAGCTTGAAAATATGAAAATTTCGAAAAACTCTAAAATTATATGAGGAATCTAGGAAAAATAGAAAACAGGTCTTTGTGTGGAGGAATTTGAAACTGATGTGCAAAGTGCTTATGAAATAAGCACTTGGATAAGCTAAAGGGACAAAACAAGCACCAAACTGATACACAAGCTAAAATATGCTAAAAGTGACCAAATGCAACAAGAATCAACAAGCTATAACCTCTGGATTGCAAATTACCAAGACTTGATGAAATTTAGACCAAGTACCAATAACAGTTCTGAGGCCAACTTTGGGCTTAAAATTAAGCAACTAGATAAGCTGAAAACTAGAAAATAGAAGAAGGGACATGAAGGAGACCTGGCCAAGTATGTCTAAACCAAAGGCCAGACCTTGGTGAGCCAAGGTGAGCCCTATGCAGACCTTGAAGATCCTCGTGCGACTCGGTCAAAAGCGAGTCGGTATGTGGCAATTGATCCCATATTGACAAGCCAGTTTAAAGCTTAAGAAAAATTCACAAAATTTGACAAAATTGATAATCATAAAATAGACCAGTATAAGTTTTAAAAGCCACAAGTTTCATTGAAATTGGCTCAGAAATGAGCTCATGAAAATTCCTTCTAGATGGGCTCAAAACAGGTTTTTCAATGTTTTTGACAAAACTGAAAATTGACTTTTGTGAACTTAACAACTAATTTAAAGGACTTAGATTAATGTTAATGGATGAAATGAACTTAATTCAAGCAATGTTTATGGAATTTAAACACAAAACAAGATTTTGATTTGCACAAACTTCAACAGTTAAGCTGCTTAAACATTTAAGGATGGATTTTGACTTTTGAGCTTTTGCATGCACAAGTTATGACTAGAATGAGTCAAATAGAACTAGACAAGCATGAAACAACAGGTTTCAAACAATAAACTACTCTCAGACACAGAATTGCTTACTGATCCAAACACCTTTATATATAACCGATATGCAAATAAAAATGGGCTAGCTACTGATCCAGCTTAAGATATTGATCAAACTAAGTTTACATGACCATAATACCACTATATTAACAGGTTAAAACTAGTGGTGACCACAGATACACAGACAAGCATAAACTGCAAATTGACTTGAAAATGAAAAGTGAAACAGATACTCACAACTGTCCAGCTGTTGTTGCAGGCTAAACCAAACCCAATCCTACTCTTATCTAATCTATTTTAACCCAAATCAACCTCTGCATCCACCCATATCATCACCAAACTGCTTGAACCAAAGTTTCACTGCCCAATTGACTTTCTTTGACCAAGTACCAAAATTACTTAAACCCTGAATGTAAGCTTATACAAAGCTATCTTAAGCTTATACAAGCTTGTTTGAGATTAAATACAAGCTATTGAAAGCTTAAACATAAGAATTTGAGAATGAAATTTGCAACAGTAACCTGAAACATGAAACTTACATAAAAAACTTGGATTGATACTCAAAATGAATTATAATAGACTTAACAACTTTAGTTTAGTATAAGGAAGATTTAAACTACAAATCAGAACTTAATTAAAACATAAAACTTAAAAACGAAATACAAAGAAAAATTAAAACTAACTAACACCTCTCTTTCTCTTCTTGCTTCCTTTTTATACCCAAACCGCTCTCCACTTGTTACGAGCTTATCCCACATCTAATCGGGGCCATTGATTTCTTGATTCATCTTGGCCACTCATTTGGTTTTAAGGAAAAGGTTTTTAGCGATGGGTGAGATTGAGTATGATGAGGGGAAGAATTAATGATTTCTTTGTAGTGTTGTGGAGGTGGAGTGTGAGGAGGGGAAAGGTGAGTTGGGGAATGGGTAAAGCACAGGTGTTGCGGCGTGGTGGGTGAAGAAGACAAGGATAAGGTTTTTGCGCGTAGGGCTTGTTTGACCAAAGTATTTGACCGGGGATATTAATAAAAGGGGGGTCCAAAAGGGTTAAGTGGCAGGGTCAAAAAGGGCATGGCAGGGGTCCATGGGTTTATTGACAAGTCCAAAATGGGTTTAAAAGGCTTATATGGCAAGGACTTGTTATGTAATTTCTGAAAAATCAAGGGCCAAGGCTGCCAAATAAGCAAAGTTGTTCCAAGGGCTAAAAGTGACAAGTTTCAATAATGCAAGGACCAAAATTGACATTTTCAATTTTCCAAGGACCATTTTTGCCAATTTTCAAACTTGAAGGACCAATTTTGTAATTTCTCAAAACTTTTGATATTTTTCACCAAAGGACTAATTTTGACAACTTATGATTTTAAAAGGACCTTTGGTGATTTTTCTTTTGAAATTAGGGCTCAGGGACTATTTTTGACAATTTTTGAAACTTGGGGGACTGAAACTGCCAATTATGCAAACTTAGCTCATTTTTCATCTGTTTTTAAACATTTTGCATCTGAAACATATAAAATGCAATTTTGAGATATTTTCAGTATTTTGATGTATTTTTGAGCATTTTTAACCGTTTTGCAGTTCAGATTGACCCAAAAATGATGAGTATTTACACACTCATCAAAAGTCAACAATGATCGATTGGTGTTTATCACTAACCTATTCATGCAGGAACTGATGATTGATCCTTGGAGGAAAGACCGTGCCGATCTCCACATGCTCATACCAACAACATCACACGTGAAGTTCTCTTATAATCAAAGGCAACACGAAAGTCAATACGATTCTTCTTCTCAGCCAAAGAATCTACAAAGTTTAAAGACTTGAGAACTACATCACATTTGGAATTTAAAGTCAAAAGATGTGTGAGCATGGTGGAGAAAGACGTGGAGACACCTAATCAACGAAGCTGACAAATGGCAGACAACAACATACTATCACAACATCCACAAAAGAACAAAGAACAAAGAATACAACGACGTCAAAGCTGATAAAGTCAAAAGAATCAAAGCATCTCTACTCACAAGAAAGAAGAATTCTAGAAGACGTCAAGCAACCACTATTACATCATCACTAACACTTAGGGAGAGATTGTTGGAATCACTTGTAACTAGTATTATCAAGTGTTAATCATTTAATTGTATAAAGCTAGATACATGATGAATAAGACTTTGCAGCGAAGCATGACCACATTGCACTTGTTAAGAACGAATGTAGAGATAAATGATATTACAAACTAATTTTATATTTTGAAGTGTGACTAAAAATTTCCATAGTATAAAGGTTGAACAAATTGCTTAAATCTCCAGTCTACTTTAAGTGTGACTAAGTTTGTTGGATCGTCCAAAATTTCAAATGTCCACATTTTTAAATGTGAATAAAGTTGTATCTCAAACTTTACTTGAATTTATCCTTGCACAATGGAGATTATGACAAAGCTTTACACTAGCTTGTTTAAAAGTGTGCGAAATCAACACAGCTTTTGTAGTATATATAGTGAATATATAAGTTGTCTTGAAAATACATGTGACTAAGAGTAAAATTATTAACATAAAATATTAAAGTGTAAAAACTTTTTTAAAAAAAGGGATCGATACCCTAGATTTGTGAGGAGAAAAATCTTAAAATATCGTCATTAGAAGTTGGACATAACGTCAACCTAGGTACTTTAAGGGCCCGTTTGGTTGAGGGTATTCTTTTGGGTTTGGGATTAAAATGTTAAATTAAGTTTGGTAAGGGGGATTCTTTTAGATTCTTAAACCAAGTATAAGGGTGTGTGTAAAAGACGGGGGGTTATGTGGGTTTTATGATAATGGTGGGACCACAAGTTTTCTCATCCTTATATTTTTATTTTATCTTCCACTATTATTATAAATAATTTTTAATTTATATATTAATATGTAATATATTTTTAAACATTATTTTCTCTCTGATATCTCAAATCCAAATCCAAATCCTAAACAAAATTTAAATTTAAATCCAAATCCTAATAATAAACTCATCTACAAACCAAACGGACCCTAAAGCGTTATTTGCCTTTAAACTTGACGAAGATTTAGGATGTGTTTGGTAGGGGGTTTTTAGAGGGTTTGGGTTTAGTGAAAACTTAAATCAAATTTTTGGTTAAAATATTTTGGAATTTAAAAACGTCATGGTTCCCAAAATTTAATCCCTACAAAATTGGTGGGTTTTGTGTAGGTTTTGATTATTTTGTCAAATCAAATACTTTTGTTTATTCTTTAAAAAAATTTCAACCGTATGTTTAAACCCATTTATTTTTATCATTTTCATTTTCTATTTTGATATTATATTTTATTTCAATTATCACACAAACAAATCTTTTATATAATAAAACAAAGCCCTTAGTGAAAATTTTTTATTTCAAAAAAATTAAATCATACCTTATTAAGTAATAGTTGAATTATAATTATTTTTTAAAAAAACATTTTTGAGTTAAAAAAGCCTAGATATTTCCTAATTTGACCAAAATTTATAAAATTTTGTTTTTTTAGATATGTTTATAAAACAAATAGGAAAAAGTCAAATATACACATGTACTTAGTTGATCATGTTTAATAGTTTTGGGCCAAAAGTTTAAAATTAAATAAAAAAACGGAAGACCAATTCACACATTCACACAACCAGAAAAAAAAACTACTCCTTCTATCGCCAACCTAATAGTTTCTCATTCTTTCCCAAATTCCCTTCCCTGAACGAAATTCGTATAATTGTACAGTTTATGCTCTCAGTTGTTTCGTCAATATCATTCACACTTAATCGGTGTGTTGTTATATCTTAGAGAAATATTGTTAGGAATTAGAAAATTCCATAGTGAAGAGTCGGTCACCCCAAATGTTATCTAGCATAAGTTAGCTCGTAGACTTGTCGTTAGTTACGTTATTTATCGCTTTATTAGTTAGTTATTAGTTTAGTTTAGAGTGCAACACCGTGGAGGAAGGACGGGTCTTTACCCACCGTATACCGATCCACAGGCCGATAGGAGGTCGTTATGTTTGTAACTATAAATACCTCTACCTCCCAAGGTAGAGGTTGGACCTTTCATTCATCTTAATCTAACCTTCTAAGTTTTCTTTCACTTTCTCTCTAGAAAGGATCCTACTTTCTCTCTAAACTTTATATAATTCAACCATATATTGTTATGTGATGTGTTTGTGAAATCCAATATCTAACAATTGGTATCAAGAGCCATGGTTAGATCATCTCTTACATATCTTTGGATTTCTAGTGGTTTTAGGTGGTTTTGAGTTTGAGAAAGTTTAGTGGTTTTGCATCATTTGGTTGATTTCTAGTGTTAAAGTTTGGATTTTGATTGTACTTTTGTGTTTAAGATAATCATAAGTGTTTAGGTTTTGATTTGGAAGGCTTGAATCATCGTGGTTGGGTTGTTTTGGATTGGAAAGTGATACTTTTGAATATGTTCTTCGTAGAGACTTGTAGTTATATTTCTTCGTAGAGACTTGTGGTTATGTTCTTCGTAGAGACTTCTTTGTTATGTTTCGTAGAGACTTGTGGTTATGTCCGATTCAATGTATCGGCTAGAGACTTGGCTAGAGACTTGGCGTGAGACTTGGCGTGAGACTTGGCTAGAGACTTGGCGTGAGACTTGGCATAGAGACTTGGCGTGAGACTTGGCGTGAGACTTGGTGCCTATTTTGGTGCCTACTTGGGTGAGACTTGGCGTGAGACTTGGCTAGAGACTTGGCGTGAGACTTGGCGTGAGACTTGGCGTGAGACTTGGCTAGAGACTTGGCGTGAGACTTGGCATGAGACTTGGCGTGAGACTTGGCTAGAGACTTGGCTAGAGACTTGGCGTGAGACTTGGCGTGAGACTTGGCGTGAGACTTGTCTTTACAATTTCTAGCAACTTGTCTCTGTTGTTACTAGCGAGTTGCTCTTTAGCGACTTGGCCACTTAGCGAGTTGCTCTTTAGCGACTTGGTTCATAGCGACTTGTGTTTAGCGACTTGCTTCATAGCGACTTGTGTGTAGCGACTTGGTTCATAGCGAGTTGTCTCTAGCGACTTGAGCATCTAGCGACTTGTAACTAGCGAGTTGCCTTCATAGAGGATTGTTAGAAGCGGTTTGACCATTTCATCAGTGCGTTTTGTTGACTTTTCCCGACAAAACTTCAAACGGCTATAACTTTTGATCCGTAACTCCGTTTTCAGCATTCTACCCATCAAAACGACCGTGAGAACGAGGAGAATGGCACGCCAAATGAACTAAAGACCTAAATCCGCTCCAAACAGAAGTCATCTTAACACATTCCATTGGTCATTGCTTAACGGTTTGGTCTTGATTTTAGTAAAATCCCGCGAAAGATTCTATTTCTCGGTTTAAATCATAGACTTGTAAAATCCCGTGCATTCTACCACATCATGTCTTACTCTCTCGACCCAAGAATTTCGAAGTACTTAAATTGTATGATGATGTGGACAACAATGATAATGTTTGCTACATCGAGCAGTTCTTGATGATGGAATCAATCAATGATGATTTGAGTTCTTCATGCTCGAGACCAATGAGAAAGATTTGCACTGTTCGTGCTACGAATGCCATGCAAAGAAAAGCAACATTGAACCTTATCGGCAAGAACTTCACTCTCACCTCATGTTACTTCTACCCACATCAATGGAACGAACATGTATTGCCCTCTTTCGTCGGGACTTATCCACATTAACAGAACTCTGTTAAACCTAGAGCAATTGGAGCTACAACTTGACAAAGAGAAGGTTAATAAGGATAGTTCCAGTACGCACTTCAAGTGATCTACAAACACTTTCGGTCATTCATTAGTAGGAATTCACATCGATTATGATCATGACATGACCGAAATGTCCTTCAAGAGACACACTTTGGAATGGAAATTAGCGTGTTCACGGAGACACTTATCCATCTCATGGATAATGTGGAGAAGTATATTGAGGAAGTTACTCGAGAAAGATGCAAAAGTAGATGAGAGTCGGTGCAGGTTGAGAGATATTTGTGATAAGTCGGAAATGTTTGAGAAAGGTCGGGTGTTCTTTGAATGCGAATATCGAAACAACAAAGAATGATGTAACCAAATGCTCGGTGACTCTGTCTCACAAGAAGTGGATGTTCTAATCGAAAAGGCGAATGAATCTCGATACAACCAATAAATTGTTGTGTTGAGACCGAATGGCACCAGATGTTGGATCGATTGACACTGAATACTGAGGCTTAGAGACGATAAGCTTGAAACAACCAATGTTCGGTGACTCTTGTTACACATGATGTGGAGGCGGATATCGACTAGAAATTAAACAGAGTCATGTAATGAGGTACCCTTTATTGCTCAACATAGTGCATCCGCTAAAGTACTTAAACAAACCGATCATGATGTTGAACATAACTTTCATAAATGTTACATTCGAGGTGAGTCGAGATTAAGTGTTTCAAAACAAAAGATATGGTTGATAAGAAGGCTTTTGATGAACTTTCAAACAAATTCTCAAATCTTGAAAAACATTGCATTTCACTTGAAATCGCGATTCGAGTAAAGAAGAAAGTTTTCAACTTAACAAACCATGTAAAAACGGAACTTCCCGAATTCGTGAACTTTTGAAATTAACACTTTGAAAGCTCGACTTCAAGACAAAGAGTCAACCATTTACAATCAAGAAACATATTTCGCCTTGAATGAGAAAAGTAATTTAGTCATGAATACACAAGACATTGATGCTATTATGACAAGAAATAATGAATCACAATTTATGTGGCTAAATTATTAAAGGAAAATGAGTCTTTGAGAAAGCATCACATAGAACTAAGTGACTCACAAAGATGCTAGAACTAAATCGAGAGAACAAACAAACTCTTTGATAGCAAAATTGATGATCTCAAAGCTCAACTTCGTGAAAAGAGTTTCGCTATTGTTTCCTTAAAAATGAGCTTAGGAAAAGCTGTAGGGAAAAGTGTGAATACTAAGTTTACAAAACCATCAACCTTGGGGAAACCGGTTTCTCATCCCATTAGAAACCGGTCCATTGTTAGGCGACCCTCTGCGTTTATATCCGAAAGACCAAAATCTTCAAAACACGGTTTGCCTCCCAAGTTGATGAGAAACGAGTTTTGTCAAAACCAATCACTTCACCGAGTTACCTAAGAATAAGGCTTCTAGCTCTGTTAACCCTCAACACGTAGCCACTTCTACTCCCAAGACCTCTAGGATTAGTTCGAAAAAGTGTCAAAACCAAGCATTAAAACTCGAATTCATATGATATGAATGACTTGTGGAAGAACTACTATCTAGAAAAGCTAGGAAAAAGGCATGATTCGAAAAGACGGAATTTTAGGTGCAAGACCTAGGGTGAGGAATTCTACGAGATTTCAAGGCACTACTAGTAGTTGTAAACCACTACCTAGGAACACTCAAAAGACTAGGGATTGGCGTGCATCTAATAGTAGTTATGTGCATAAGAATGCTAAGCATGTAGAAAACAAAAATAGAAACTCTCCTTATTCACATGCTAAGTTACAATCCACTAAGACTACTAACGTGACTAAGGTTCAACATGTTGTGAAGCAAAACAAGCCAAAAACTTTGCCTAGATGGATACCAACTGCTAAATCTTTGGAAACTAGGAACATGGATAAGTCTTCCACTATGCATAAGAAGCCATACAATCCTAGACCTTGCCATAAGTGGATACCATCGGGTAGAATGTTTAAGGATGCTGGACTTAGATGGATTCCTACCGAAAAGCTATTTTTTGATGACAAAATCAAGGTTGACCGTGAAACACCAAAGGGTTTGGATACTAATGTCACTAACCAATATATATGCTATCAAGCTTGTAATGTTAGTGCGGTAGTCCTTCCTCGATTGCGATACTTGATCCTTCACTACATGGACCGGCTTAAAGTATGGATTACAAATGGATTGATATCTCATAACTCACGGGTTCAAGTAACTCAATCTTGATATTCTTTCGGCTATGACGTCTGCTCACATCGATTCAGCCTCGTACTTCATCATCATGGCGTCTGCAGATAACACTTGAGCCCGTTCCTCAAAGAAAAGAAAGGTGTACGCTTGAAGGCGCTTTATCTTCATAAGAAGAGAAATCTTCATGTTTATGACCATTCTCATCGACATTCTTCATCAACATGCTTCATGCTTTTCCATGCACTTTTTGTCATCAAGTGAATCGGACTCACGATAACTACTCTTATTCCACTTGCTCAATATAATTAAGATGGCGACATCATGTGCTAATTTTGTGGGGAGAAGTATGAATTGAATACATTTGGATGATAATCACTTGTTTAATCAAGAATGGCATCTCCATATGCAATTCTTGAGGGGAGAAGAAGTGTGAATTTTTTAAATGATTGATTGATATTTGAGAATATATGGTCAACGGCTCCTAACTCATGTAAGAACCGAGATTCTTCTTATCGGATCATCTTCACATGTAGTTTCTTCTAAGAGCCGTTGGTTGACATCTTCACACGGGCTGATATGATTAAATGACAAAGTGCTTCTAGTTGCTGGGCTGATTTCTTTGATGAACATCTTTCTATTTTTGTTTGATTGGGAGGGATTTTAATTAAGGGAATTTGCTATTTACAAGTTAACAGGAATGCCTTTGGTGTGAAGAAGATGTTAACTGTCTATTTCCCCATTCGGACAATCTTGAAGAAGGTCGAGTCTATAGTCTAATCTACATTTTCTGCTACATGATTAGAAGACTAAAGACGAATTGCATTTGATGATCTAAAGACTTCTTCTTAATCCGGGCTGAGAAGAACACTTGAAAATCTTCGTCGGTTTAGGGAGAGCACTAATTGGGGAGATTGAAAAGCCAAAATTTAATCCCCAATTAGACTTGTTCATATTCTTTAGCTATGATTCATTGTTTGATTTTTGATGACACTCCTCCAACGCCTAATGCTTCACTTACTAAGGATAAATGGGATTCATTGTTTGGGATTCATTGTTTTCAAGATATGTTTGATGAGTATTTCCAACCGCTAGCGAATGTTGATCATCCAAGAAGTACAACTCGAACTACTCAAAAAGCCTAATCTCCGCTATTCCTCAAGGTGTTGATAATGACTATCATAATATTGCGGTTGCACTCATGAATAATGATCCGCTCTTTGGTATTCCTTTGCCAAATCTTCACGGATTTTTGTTCATGAATAATAATCCGCTCTTTGGTATTCCTTCGCCAAATCTTCACGGATTATTGTTCCTTTCATTGTGCACTGCTATAAATCAACCAAATGAACATTAAGGAAAATGACTACCTCATCCGCTCGAAGACATTATTGGTGAATCTTCCGATCGGTCACTACATGTATACCTTTAGGAAGAATGCATTGATGTTGAGGCATCATTTGTTCCGGTTCATTCGGTGGGTGAATGTACATCCGATTGTATGTTTATTCACGTGTTGGGTATTTGACATAAGTTGATTACTTGAGTTAATCGTTTATCACTTATTTGAGATTGAAGTTGACTTTCACAAAGGCGTTTTCTTATTTTATCTTGAAGTCGGGATGGTTGGATGCATGACTTTCAATGATAACTTGCTCGTGATTGAATTTAAGTTGAAGACTTGGTTTATCTAGTTACCGGCAATGCGTCTTTGGATGGTTGAAGACCTGGTTAACTATCACTTCAAGGAGTTACGTTGTTTTACTCAGTGACACACGCTTATGTCGTTGTGGATAATCGCAAGAGGTATTATTGTCTCATACTTTGGTTGAGTATTGAGTACTTGGAGATTTGCTTGGAGCATAAATTCTCGACACCGTTCTTCCAACATTAGTGCAAGCTTAAGATGCAAATGCGGGGAATTCTAATTCAGTTTCAAGTTTGGTATATCGGGTTTTCTTCATCAGTGGTCACTTCAAATTGTCTACGAATGGGTTGATAAATATAGTCAGAGAGAGTTTCTATAGCAGTTGATTCTCACAAGATTCATTTGAGCTAATTTTTGTTCTTCTCTATTTCAAGAATATTTGGTATGTATAATGTGTTTGCTGATTCTGAGGTATCAAGGGGGAAGGAGACATACATCTAAACACACAACGAGTACACGTGATGAACCTAATACTTCTTTTCTCGTTGAAGTAATCCCGGAAAGACAAATGTCATAACCAGAGAAACTCGGTGTTTACTCATAGCCTTTGATGTATTATTCCAACCATTTAGGAGGAAGTGGTCTCGGATACTTTTGGTATGTGTTAACTCAGCCTCGATAGAAGGAAATATGAGAAGAATATTTGGTTCGTGAGATGATATTGCTTATCGACATCTTTGATATGATTAATGGTAAAGTGCTTCGATTATTCCTTCATGTACACATTATTATGTTGATTCCGGCGAGATCACAACCATCATGGGGAGAGACATGGGTACATCCGAACTCACAACATGTTCACCGATCGGGCTTAATCGGTTACTCGAGTTGACATCTGCAGAGATGATCGGTGACTCAACATGTTAATTGAATGTCATCGTCTCTACTCTTGTTGGGTACATGTGTACATCATGGGCTGATTGGTTATATGTAAGATAATTGGAATGCATTTGGAGAAATGAAGATGTTGATATATTGTTCCCCTGAATAGACAACTGGTCAATCTCGAAGAGTAATGTGTACATCGGGGACGCACAACAGGTTCATGTGATCGGACTTAATCAGTTATTTCGGATTTGATAACCACTGAGACGATCAATGTTTCAACTTGTTACTTCGTTGTTCTCGTGATTCTTCGGGGTGCTGAGCTTTATTCAATGAGACCGTTCTTATTCATTTCTACTTCTTGGGGAAATGGTCTTTATAGTTTGTCGGTTTGGGGGGAAGCTACCAAAGTCTCACTTTCAGAAGGCTCAAGTTCTGATGATGATTCAAGAGCCTCGAAAGCTTTGGTGGTGAAAGTTTAAGAGATGATGACTTCTATCTTCTACAAAGTGTTGGACGATTTCCTTGTCTCGGTACTCGTATCATCATCTTCTTAAACTATTTCGTTATCTTTGTAAATAATTTTTCAAAAAGCAAAATACAAAAATATAAAATCTACAAAAACCCATAAAAATCAGAAAAATTTGAAAAAGACCAAAAATATGTTTTCTCAAGACATGTCTCCTGGTATCGATAACATCTACGGTCTTAGAAATGTCATTCAATAATGGCACGGGACTTTAGATGAAGTTCGAGCAGGAGGTGTAAATATTTTTTCCAAAACATGTCTCTAAATTTGGCTTACTGATTATTTCGATCAGAACCCGCTTAAAACTATGGCTTGCGCTTACTTTCGACTGACCGCTTAAACAATGGCTTGCTATTATTTGAGATAGCAACCCGTTTTTTAAAGGAAGGAAAGTCTTTGCGCTAAATCTATTTTCAAAATATTTCGCACTTATCCTAAAACAAAACAAGGAAAGCATGTCGTCAAAAGATCTGCTGTTCCTACACAAATGTTTTTCCGTCTAAAATTCTTCAAAAAATATTTGTTGTGTTTTCTAAATTGGTGGAAAATGAGTTGCTTGAAAATCAATCGGTTTGAGTTTTTATAAAATTGAAATCTCAATCAATGACTTGGTGCTTTTAAACTTTTTGAAAATGAGCCATTGATTGAGGGGAAAATGTTTTCAAATCTACATCATCTAACGGGCTTTCTTAATTATCCTAATATGCTTAATTAAAATGATGTTAACCTATGTTGAAGGACTAGGTGCCTAGGATATGATTGCTAGGATTAGATGATTAGAGTTTGATGTACACATTATTCCCATACATTTATATGATCCGATTGATATGTTGCATTGACTTTTATTAGTCGATTGTTGTTTGGGTGATGTCGACCACCATATATCTCAGATGTGTGTTCACTAACGTATGCGGTATATTGGTATAAAAGAATGTTCCCGATCCGGATCCCACAATTGAAGATGATTGGATGCGAAAGGAAAGGGTAACTATTTCTTGGGTTGACAGATGAAGAAACGGAGCTTAATTGGACTTCTATGGAGAGTTGGCATAAATGCAACGTAAGAGGTCTCACCGCATCGCAGATGGTTTTCTTCTAATTGGTTGAAGAAACGGAGCTTAATTTGACCTCGGTTGGCATTCAAAATGCAACGTAAGAAGAAGTCTCATCAGATCGCGGATGGTTTTCTTCCAAACCCTACGGCACCAACAACAAAAGCGGCTCATCCACCTAACTAATCTTTATGCAGGATACCATTTTTAAACAATTTTTGAGTAAATTGAATTAAATTGTTTTGAAAATGGAAAAATGTTGTTTGGAAAATATATTGGACTAAAATTTGAAAATCACCGGACTTCTTTTTAACAAAACCTAATTCACTCAATTATTGACTTACGTCATCGATTGAGGGGAGAGTGATTTAAAATAATTTATTTTCAAACAACATTGCTTCATAAAAGTCCGTGTACGTAAAAAGTGGTGATCTAAAGATTTAATGTTATGTCATGGTATGATTTTTCTTTAGAATCAAGGTCTTTCAAAATGAAATTTTTTCTGTTCTTGTTTGATTGTGAAATTGTTTTGTTTTACTTAAAAGATCTCTTAAAACTATCATACCGACACTAACAATCTTTAATGTCTTAAAATGGTCCTTATCTATCATCTTTCAAAGTTAAATCTTGCCACGTCTTTCCCAAAATTTTTAAATTATTTAAATCTTTTGGGATCACTAATCTCAAATGGTTTGAAATCTTTGATCGGGTGAGAGATCGTGATTTAAATCTCAAATCTGCTTTTAATGGAATTGGTTTTAGTCCTTCAAAGGCACTCCCGCCTCCATGTGCCAAACGATTTTAATATACATAATGCACATGTTGAGGAGGAGGATTTATCCAAAACATGATGAGTATTTAAACCAGCCACATATTCTCCCATGTTTTCTAAACCTTATTAAATCACTTGGGATCCAAAATCTCAAAGGGTTTGATATTTTGATCGGGGAGAATTTGTGATTTAATAATGAAATTTGATAAAAGGTGATCGTTTTGATTCAATTGTGCAGTTGCTCTCAGATGTGCTAAACGCTTTCGTATCTCGAAGCATATATTGAGGGGAGCATTTTAAAGGAAAATAAACTATCGAGGTACAAAAGCTTTTATGTTTTAACATAAAGTACCTTGATTGAGTTTTCAAATGGTTTTCTTAATGGATTTTGTGATTGTGGATGTGCTTCAAAGAACTCTTGCCTCTATGTGATAAAATGATTTCAAAAATCCTATGCACATATTGAGGGGAGAATTTTACCATGAAAATCAAATGGCTTTTTCGTATGAAAATTGTGATCAAAGAAAATATTTCAAAGTCCTCTTGCCTCCTTGTGCTAAACAATTTCTAAATCATACGCACATGTTGAGGGAGGTTTTCTAAATGATCAAAACTATTAAGGTACAAAATGCTTTGATCTCGTATCACAAGTACCTTGATTGGTTTTCCAAATGATTTTCAATTGGTTTCATGAAGGAAAGAACAATACCAAAAGACCGACCAATTTATTTTATGCATGAAGTTATAAGGATGGTTAGGTTAGGTATTTGTTCCCACGATCCACCCGTAACCGGAGGGATCTACCCAGAACAATCCACTAGATAGTGTAGAGTCTTTAGGTATGATGAAAAAGGAGAAAAGTGAGATATGGGAAGAGTGCGGATCGAGACAGAGCTAGTCTTGGAATTAACCCAACAAGGTTCTAGTAATGAAGTCTCGGTAAGCAATCAAGGGGTTGAAGAATGAAAAGAACTGAATGTGAAAAAGGGTGAAAAGAAATAGCCTCCATCTATTCAACCTTAGGGCGATGAAGGGTTCAATACATATGCTACCGGTGTTTACCAAGGTAACGCCGGTATTGAAGACAAGACATCATGGACCCAGTGATGCACTGCACTAAACTTCCCAAACCACTCAAGTTCCTCTTAAAAGGGCTTGTTTCATTCTCACGGGGAACCTACATAATCTATCGACTTTCTCTTAGAGATTGTTGATATTGAAGAAGGAGACCCTCTCCCTAGTCTCCGACACAGGAACCAAATGTGCACTATTGAGTCTAGAGCCAAGAGATCATCCACAATATCTCATTAGGACACAAAATTAATGAAGACTTGCTGTTTCACACAATGTGGAAAGTAAGAATATATATTAAGAGTCCTACGCATTATCCTTGTGGTATTGCCAGAACATCCGAGTGATATGTAAAAATATTCACAATGAAGATGGAAATCCTTCTAGAGCCAACATCAAACAAGCTCTTGGTGGGTGACATGTGAGATCTTTTCAAAAGATCAAACTTGTGACAACCGGATAGAACGATGGGGCGATTCACCGTGAATCAACCTTGGTCCAGAATGGAATTGACGAATACTTTTGGAAAAACCGTTCGATGTGCAAACCTTCTTTTCTCTAGCACGTCGAATGTGTACTTATGTTTTCAAATTCAAAAAGTATCTCTGATTGAAAAATACTCTTAGAAAAACGTGATGTGCGAATCTCTTCTTTTCGCTAAATGTGTACTCATTCTCTAATACAAAAGTATTTTGATTGAAAATTGATCTTTCTCATAAAACCTTCGTTGTATTGCAAAACTCTTTATCTTAAGCAATACGCGATTATTTTTCAAATCATTTTCATCAATCGGTGAATCTCAATTTGTTTGGTTCACTCACTCCGTGTTGTCTTCTTTGAGACGTTCGGTTTGAGAACAATAGAACAATTGCGAAACCTGTCAAGGAGATTCTTAAGAATCCTACCGATCACAAGCGAGATTGTACCGATCAACGGGAACCGTGGGCGTGTACCTCAATTCAACGAAGTGATCAAAGACACTTTCGTGTTTTATTGCTAACTGTTGTTTGCGGTACATTTGGACGGTTGCGGTGATCGAAATTGAGGAGTCAATCCAAAGCCGCATGCTCACAAAGATCCACACTTAATTGAAGAAATCATGACTTGTGCATAATCTACATAACTCGGTTCGATATTTTTATACTATGCTTCGCTTTCTGCTGCGCAAATATCATGAACCAATGAAAGCTTCCGCTACTCGATGGAAAGATGTCATGATTCAAAAGTGTGAGCATGTCGGTCCAAAGTCACAACTTCACATGAAGGCAACACAACTAAGGGTGATCCAGAGATTTCTCGTGGTGATGATCTCAAAGAAAGCTCAAAGATCATCAAAGATGTGGATCGCTTAAAGACCTCCACTAAAAGTACAAATCAATGCGAACTTTGAAGTTGCACTACAAAAGCACAAAGATTGCGAAATTGAAGAATTGAAGTCTCTGAGCTCAAGAACAAAGTCAAGAATAGAATGCTAGGATTCAAATGTAAAACATGGGGTGACCTCCTTGGGGAGATTGTTAGGAATTAGAAAATTCCATAGTGAAGAGTCGGTCACCCCAAATGTTATCTAGCATAAGTTAGCTCGTAGACTTGTCGTTAGTTACGTTATTTATCGCTTTATTAGTTAGTTATTTTTAGTTTAGCGTGGTGCAACACCGTGGAGGAAGGACGGGTCTTTACCCATCGTATACGATCCACAGCCGATAGGAGGTCGTTATGTTTGTAACTATAAATACCCTCTACCTCCCAAGGTAGAGGTTGGACCTTCATTCATCTTAATCTAACCTTCTAAGTTTTCTTTCACTTTCTCTCTAGAAAGGATCCCACTTTCTCTCTAAACTTTATATAATTCAACCATATATTGTTATGTGATGTGTTTGTGAAATCCAATATCTAACAAATATCGTCTCCTTTGTACCCTTTATCCTGAAGCTTCTTAACCCTGTGTTCCAAAAAAAGTACAACGATTAAAGAAAGTCAATGCTATATAATAGAATTTATGTATTCCTAAGTGAAAATCCTAAATGAACGGATATGTTTTCTTAACTGCTGCTAGAAGATATACACACTACCCATTACCCAACAATAGAATGTAGGTTTAAGTTTTGATAGGTTATATCACCTTAGGTGTTTGATTTACTTATTATTTGTTTAATTGATGTTTTTACTAAGGATTAGGTTTTTCTAATCTTGATTAGTGTATAGTTTTAGGGGTTTTTTTTCCAGATAATTACTAAAGTGGTGTATTGATGTAGGGATGTTTTTAATATAAAGTTTTGAATTTTATTGATGTACGTGTAGCTTTGATGTGTATAGGTGTATTTAGGAGAAGATTATAGGTATTGGATGATTTAGTTCATGATGGAGATGTAGATGAAAGTCATGACACATGAGAGAAGTAGATGTGTAGTTGGTGGTATTGGTTTGGTGTTGTTGTGGCGTTTATGCATTATAAGAATAGTGTTGCACGGGTGAATATTATGGATAATGATTTGAAGATTTAGTTGTATGGCCATAATGATGGCATTGCTTTGAGATGCAACCGATGGTTGTTGATGACTGGTATGTAATTTCTTCCTTATTGTCTATTTTAGTGTACATATAATGTAAAGTACTACATGTTAATATATGTGAAATATGTGAAAAACATAATTACGAGTTGATAGTTATGTGGATTCTTATTAAGTGAGCATCATCTAAACTACTCTTTAGTTTTAAAGTGAAACAATGTGACATCATTTATACATAATACCATATTGATACTTATTTTGTGAAAGTGGCAAAGAGGCCATGAAAATAGGATTTGTGTGTAATTCTTAACTGTTACATTGAACAAGCTAGCGTGAAAAAATACACCTTATTTTGATTAACGGCTATAATCTTGATGAGAAATTTTATTCATCAACAGTCCATGATATAGTATATTTATAAATAAATGGAGTTGTTTTAGGTTAAGTTGATTAGGTTCGGTTTATTTTTATGTTCAGCTTATTTGTATGAGTCTAAATTATCAACATTGATGTATCACAAAGGATTTCATCTACCTGAGTGTGGTCTCAGATTTTATTGATAAGCTGTTGTCAGTCCATGGATTGCATAGTATTCAATTTTCCATATGTTGAGTTTTTGGTCTTTGCTTCTGTGTTTAATATGATCAATCATTTCATATTTACTCCTGTTATAATTAAGGTAAACTAACTCTAAATCTCATATCCAATATTATGTCATATCTTAATAGTCCTTTATATGTATTCTTGTCGTATGATTTATGTAGTTGTGTACATATCAAGATACTGCATTAGATTCAATGGACTTTGTGTAGTGATTTTTTTCTTATTTTTTAAAAAAAGACACTATATATATTCCCAACAGTCCATGTACTAAATGTGACATAGTGAATTATTCAAGACTTCAATGTCAAATAGATCCCCAATAGTGTTTAGTTTTGTTTGAGATTTGGAGATTACCAATTATTATTGTGACATATAGTGGTTCTCTTTAACTTGACCCATCCCTTAATAGCTGATTCGATCCGGTTACTTTACCCTGTTTCTGAAATGTCAAATTAGCAACTTATCAAAGAATTGGGTTAATTTTCTAATGGTTCTTGATCATATTTATAGCCATAATCATATCATATAACATAGTGGTAGGGATATGATACACTTCCTATATTCCAGATTTGGGTTATCGTTTACTTTTTAAGGATATAACCACATAGGTGAGCCGCGCTTTTTTACCTCAGAAGTACATAGGTGAGTCAATATCACATTTTGGAAGAAGAATGATGAGCTTATATTTTAATAGTTATTGGTGTATGACTTGTTAACAAAAGATATTTTTGATGTCGAACACATATATGCGATAACTCAAAAAGCCATGTATCATGTGATGTAAACTCAAAAACTTTAGTAGCAGTATCATGTTATTTGGCAACTATTGGATCATTATTATTTTCATAATTGTAAAATCACCTGCCCCAAATAAATTTGGCTAATTCAAAACAGTCTGATGTTCTGTTGAAATATGACATGATATTGTTTTGTGTTGTAATGGCCAAATTATGTAGGTGACGAAGTTTGATTACTACGTTGGTGGGATATAGAAAGCGACCATGGCCAACGTTCACTGACTTCTAAGTGTTTTTATGTTGTTATTGTATTGTAGTTTTGAGTTATTATTTTTTGTGGCATGTAATCATAAAACATCAAACATTCATTAGGTATCTTATATACAAAATCAAAACTTCATTGTTAAAGGTGAACTTAGGTCTATGCTCATTACAGTAATTCTTAGAAGTCCATAAGACTAATATATTTTGAACTCAATTAAAAATTTCTCAGGTCTTGCACAAATTCGTTAACGGGATTGGCACCTCAAATGACGCTAGAGGCAGCGCCAATTTACATTGATTTATGACAATCTGATTAATAAATCATGTATTTGGGCAACGGCTTAGTTAAAAAACACTTATAATGGTTCGATGTGACAGTGTTTTGTGTTTTATGGTGTCACTTATATTTATATTTTACCATTGGCAACTAGTTGATTCCATGTTTCGATGTTTTTGGTACATTGTTGAACAACCTGTTTTTAAGGTATACTAAGTTGCTTAATTTGGATTTTCTTTTTTCTTTTTTCGTTCGATTGGACTTACGTGTATGAATTACATGAGTTGTTGAAGCCATCTCTAAGTTTAGTCCGTGAATTATATTTTAGCACAATGACACGAAGAATGTGTAAAGAACTTCATCTAAAAATGGGTATCCAATTGCATCCATATTTGTTGTTAGAGCACCGGGCGACATTACATGTTAAAACTCACTTTTTGGTGTCGCGTCATGTCACATCAGTTTTAACACCACACACAACCAAAATCACCCTCTCTCATAACATGCCATAACACCTCTGTTGAAACCTATAATTTTATTTTATTTTTATTTGTTTAAACCAACTTTTTTTCATTAATAAAAAATACAAATACAAATTAACTAATTCTGGTATTAAATTTCTAAACATAGATGATTTAATATTAAACACAAATACAAATAAATATACATAAAAGAAAACCAAACACATGGACTAAAGCTCTTAAATATTATTTTCAAGGGCAAAACACTAAATCTTTTATTAAAAAAACAAACACATCGTCTTCCACAGACACTTGCACGCACACTTCATACACGCATTACACAATAAACACACACACCAAGCACAAACTACACAAACACAACTTAAACCCATACATATGATATAAAAGAAAAGAAAAAAGAAATGTGTGATGTCGAGTTTGACGTCGAACTAACGGGGTGTCATGGTGCCTTTATAAAGCCTGCCACCTCAGCCTGGCGCCGACTTTGTGTTACGGCACCCAATGCTCATAGTTAAAGATTTGGAATTATTTGTTTTTAATAGATAAAAATACATAATTCAAAAAATTAGAAAAAACCCCGTGCATGCGCGAGCTTTATAACTAGTTTATTTTTAAAATAATAATTACTTTTCTCTCTCTTCATTTCTTTCAAACCAATCCAAATCAATCCAAATTTCAAACCTTTTTACAAACCAAACGCACCCTTAGTGAAAGTAGTGAAACGATTTATCAAATCAATTTAGGGAGCGTTTGGTTTGTTAACGGGATTATTGTTTGAAAGAAAAGTAGGAAAGAGAAATGTATAATTGACTAAAAGTGTTGTTTATTTTGAAGCTTTAGTTAAATAATAAAAAATATGGATAGCATTATTGAAATTTAAATTAAAAGCAACAATTTAAAAGAAAAAAAAAATCATGAAAGAAATAAAGAGTGTTTAAAATATATGGTTGATAAAGAAGGAGTAAATAAAATATGATAGGTGTCATCAAAATGTGAAAGGATCCACCTTTTTTAATTCTTAAAACCTGGCAAGATGATGAGGAATAGGGTAATAAGTGTGGTTTCATTGTTTGATTTTCACATCTTCTACCAAACAAATTCTTCAAGGTTGCATTTCATTTTTTGAATCAAAACTCATATACCAAACTGCCCCCTAGGTTTTCCTAATTTTTGATATTCGGATACATATAACCACCATCCGAGATTTCGGATATCCGAGATTTTGAATATTCAAAATTTTGGATATTTGAGTTTAATCCATAGGTATAATAACGGGTCTAATATAAAGTGTGTCTAAGGTACATATTTTAAAGATAAATCCTAAATCATTGTATACAAATTTTAGTTGTCGTTGTGTAAATATAGTGATAGTGATAATACTAATCATTGCCAAACACCTTCAAAATTTATGCCTCGCTTTAAATTTTCGCTTTAGGCCTCCAAGAGACTTGAGATGACCTTCGTCGTTTTTTTTTTTTTTTTTTTTTTTTTTTTTTTTGGCATGTAGTGTTTGAATCATTTTACATATTTCAAGCTGTAGTCTGTAGTTTGAGATAATTTCAATAATAATCTAGTAATCATTTTCCAAAATATTATATATTTTCTCAATGTATTGACTCATTTTGTTATCGTCCACATAAATTTTATATATTCACTACACTTTTGTCACGTACTCCCCACTACCAAAATAATTATCCTGTTTTCATTTTTGAAGTTTCTTTTAACTTTAACCTTAACTTATATATATATATATATATATATATATATATATATATATATGTATATATATATATATATATATATATATATATATATATATATATATATATATATATATATATATATATAGGTTTTTAACATGTGCCCAGGGGCGCGTATTACTTCTAAAGGACGGTGGGACCCACGAAAAAGGACGTCCGGACCCACATTTTTATTTCAAAAGTGTATTTTTGTGGGTCCGGACGTGGGTCCCGCCGTCCTTTTGTAACATGTGCCCCGGGCACATGTTAGAAACTATATATATATATATATATATATATATATAAATGAAAAGTATAGGAAGGATTGTGGTGGTGACATGTGTCACCTCCGCCACATCACACCTCTCCCCTCGTGAAAAAAATTCCCAAAAATATTTTTTGGAGCAAATTTTTCCCGCCAAATTATTATTGCATCACATTATAAAGTTCTTGCATCACGATAATAATTGTGATGCGAGAACTTTGGTGCATCTAACGCTAGTACACTTGAAACCGCCGGATCTGCTGCTAGTTATAAGTTCTTTGATCACAATAATAATTGTGATGCAGAACTTTGGTGCATCTATTTGTTAGTACACTTGAAATCGCTAGTTATAGTTACCGCATCACAATAATAATTGTGATGCGGTAACTTTGCATCTATTGCTAGTACACTTGAAACTATTGCTTGGATCTGCTGCTTGTTATAAAGTTCTTGTATCACAATAATAATTGTGATGCAGAAACTTTGTGCATCTATTGCTAGTACACTTGAAACTGTTGTTGGATCTGCCGCTAGTTTGAAGGAATATACTACTTGTGATGCACTAACTTTATGATTTGATGCAAGAAAAAAAATTTTTTTGCCCAATTTTTTTTTTGTTGGCGGGAATTTTTTTTTCTGAGGGGGGTTTGGGGTGGGTGAGTGGTGACATGTGTCATATGACGTGGCATGATGATGTGCCAAAGTGACACATGTCACCTCCTGATAACGCTCAGATTGTACATGTTTTCGATGGCGTTATGTGTGCTTTTATATATGTTATTTGGTTATATTTGTATGATTTCGGCTTAATCGCATCAAAAGATGTTTGTCTCGTGTTTATAACCAAGTGCGAGAAGCGGAAGAAAAGTAAAGAATGTTCAACAAATGGAAGATTCCGCTTCGATGAAACATGTCAAGTACAAATCAATATTTCAAGTACCATAGAAGACCAAGGCGATTGAAGAACCAAGCTCTACAAGTCAGAATAAAGTAAAAGTCGATTTTCCATCACTCAGGAAGACCAACCGAATCAGTTGCAACTGCAACCGGATCGGTTGGGTGAAGATCAAAGAATTGCCTATGACGCCAATCCAACCGTTCGGTTGCCACCCGCAACCGATGCGGTTGGAACACTTGTAGAAGACCAACCGAATCGGTTGGTCATGTGACCGATCCGGTTGGAAGGACTGTTTCTTCCAAATCTTCATCATTAAGTTTCCCCTTTGTATCCAAACGATTCTAGGTCCTTCCGTTGGTGTACTCTAGTCCCTTCCTAACTCCTTGGAGGCCAAGTTAAGCAATTAATACCCTAGGCCTTGGAACTAGTATAAATAGAGACCTCTTGTGAGCATATGAGACACACACTTCAATACAACTCTCTACTCATCAAACAAAGCTCTTAAGCTCTCAAATTCATCCTTAGAAGTCCGGGAAAGTTTGGAGTTCCGTATACCACATTTGGAGGCCAAAACCCCAAGGAGTCTACCCCAATACTTTGGGAATCATTACTTCACCATTTGTAATCTTATTCCAAGTATTGTAAGACTCTTAATCATGTTTTCTAATGTTCAAAGTTATGAGTTTATGTTTATGTTTGCTATGAGTGGCTAGTTTCTTTATACACTTTCTTAAATGATGTTGATTATCATATGATTAGTTTGTGATTGTGTTAACATGTTTTAATTCAATTTCAAGTTGATTCTAAGATCCAATTGTGCTAGAGTTTCATAGTGACATTTGTTAATGAAGTTTGACTAGTTGATAGTAATCGTAGAGGTCGAAAGAACTTATTGTTATTCAACTAGTTATAATCATTTTGTCTATGGATGATTGTTTTTACCCATTATTCTTGATTAAACAAAGGAACTAAGGTGTGGTTGTAATAAGAACGCCTTTTGATTATCAAGTTGGATTGATTGGAAACATCTAAAAGGTCGTAAGATTAGTTGTTGACAATCGCTTGTAACCTTTTGTCTATAATCGGTTACCTTTTGTATTGACCATTTCTTAAGCAAATTTGATAAAGCAAATGGATGTTTTGTGTTTAAGTTTGTGAAAATAAACTTATGAAACTTGAATTGATCTTGAATTGATTGGTTAAACTTAATGCTTGTTTTTATGAACTAAAATCTTGACGAAGGTTTAACTTGTAAGAACAATATATTAGTACACCAACTAATTATCATAACCAACATGTTAAGAGGTTAACACAATCATACTAATCAAGGATAAGAAACTAGTTTAAGCAAGTGTAGTTTTTAATCATCTGAATTTCATTATATCTATTTTCGTTGTTTTATGCTTTTGGATTGCCTTAGTTGATTTAAAACTTGTTAATCAGATTCACTCAAATCCCTGCGAACGATCCCGACTTACCTTTATAATCTTGCTATAACAGACGAGTGCACTTGCTCGTATGTGTTATTGATAAAATTGGTAAATCGTGTTTTATAAATTTAAAACGTGTACACACGTAGCACATCAAGTTTTTGGCACCGCTGCCGGGGATTTGATTGTGTTTCAGCAAATTTTGAATCCACGTCAGTCGATTCATTCAAAAAAATAAAAAAAAAAATCTTTCGGAACACTTTAACCGATCGGTCGTCTCACAACCGATCCGGTTGCGCAAAAACCATACCCAATTGATCTAACCGATAGGTCACTCCACGCAACAGATCCGGTTACTCGTTTCTGTCCAGAAAACTGTTTCCTTTGTTTATCCGTGTGTTTAGATATTTCATGGATTCTCTAGGTCATTTTATGAACACTCGTGCAGCGGGAATAGAACCAATCTCACCTCTTACCAACCCCGAATGTTTGATTCGAAGAAGAAGAAGAACACCTTTCATACCATTAGCCGATCGTGTACCTAGAGTACCAAACCCACCATTTGATAACCTTGTAGAAGCCAAATTCGTTTATGTGGAAAACTAGAAGGGGGGGTTGAATAGTTTTGCCGATTTTAAGTTGATTTCAAAAACTTTAGATTCGATATTATGTGAAATCGTATGGATGTTGAGAACGTATAGATCTAATGATAATGTAAGTAAATAAACAAAGATAAGGGATAGAAATGACACAACCGATTTATAGTGGTTCGGCTACAAGGACACCTTCCTTGCCCTACTCCACCCCCGAGTCACCTACTCGAGAGTTCAAGCACTATGTCAACAAACTCCTTCACTTGGCGGAGAAGCCTTCACAACGTTGCTTACACTTTATCCGGTACAAAGCTAGATACCGAGTCCGTGAGCACGGTGGACCAAACCAACACAACTATTACACAACAAATATGTGAAATATCAAATACAAGATCTTCGCTACGTAAATCTTATGGAGTGATAAATCAATCAAGGACCCTTGCTTGGATGACTTGTAGAATTCTCGTGATCTCGCCTTGTAGAAGGACCTATATGAGGATCACAAATAGAAAGAAAAGAAGAACAACTCTCTAGATCAAGTGATCTATATGTTAGAAGAGAATGAGAGTGTATGAGAGATTTAGTAAGAAGAGGGTGAGTTAGAATGAAGAAATGGCTCTCTATTTATAGGAAAATTTCCTCACTTGTTCACACGGATCCCACGGATCCTTCCACTGGGATCCGGCTAGCACAAAGCTAGGGATCCGTGGAACGCCCTCTTTGCCCATGGGTTTTTGGTTATGGGTCATGGGTTGGTCCATGGGTTATATCTAGATTCAATGTATCTAAGTATATATTGTATCAAGTCTCTTTGGGTATGGGTTAAGATCCATGGGTTGTGATTTTACCCATCCTAATTAACTATTACAACAAATGCTTTAGTTACTACATTTTTGTATTTAAAAGATTATATGTAAATGCTTTACAAAAATAACATGTATCCTTATAATTATACTTAAGACAAAATTATATATGTTATCAACAAAACACAAAGAGATCGCAAAATATTTATAAACGCTTTTACGGTTTATTTGTATTAACAATCTCCCTTTTGTTGATGACAAAATATAATGTTATGATGAGTAAAACTTAAGAATAGATGTAAGTTTTGAAAGCTCCTAAGTTTTACTTCTTCTCCCCTTTTGTCGAAACAAAAGTTAACCCTGGAGGAAAAAGTAGTCTCGTTTTACTCCCCTCGACGGTAGCTCCCCTAGTTTGGGCGCCAAGAGAAAAAAAAATCTACAAAGGAAAGTTAGTAACATGCTTAATTGATCTTATGGTTGTCGAGAAACAAGATATGGAACCAAGGTATGTAAACAAGGCCTTGTAATAAAATGACAAATTGTAGTGGTAGTTAAGCCACTTACAAGCATGTAAAAATAAGAACAAGACTTGTTCTTGAAAATGACAAAAAGATATTAAAAGTGAAAAATAGTAGTAGAGATTCCTTCCATGCTTGCATAAGGTTATGGATGGAGGTTTTGATGAGTAATTGTATTGATGCGATCAAGGATGAGGTTGTGTATGAAACGCATTTCTTCCCTAACTTCTATTGCAATTTCCCTAGTGGATTGGCAATGTTCACAATGTAAATGATGTGGGTAATGAGTGCGGAAGTTTTCCGGGTTGTTTTGATTTGATTTATGCGGAAGTTGTGGTGGAAAAATAGGAAAATATGGATCAAACTCCGGAATGTTTGTATGTGGTGGTGGAAAAGAACCTAGATGTTCTTGTAATGTGATGGGAGCTAGAGGTGGTGATGTTTCAAGATCTTGAAAAATAGTATTTGGTGATGTGGAGGGTGTGGAAAAGGCTATTTCTTTTTCTTTAGGTTGGGTAGATCTTGCTGGAGTCCTAAGGAGTTCCAAGAGAGTTATTTTAGGTGGTGATGAAGTTGGTGTACTTGTTGGTGATGAGGGTGGTGCTATAATGGAAGCATCTTGTGGTGAGTTATTTGAGGATGAATCATTTGAGGTTGGTTTTGCTAAACAACAAGATCGGATACTAATCCGCATGGATATCCTAGCATTTGATTGTGGTATTTTGGATGGTGGAAGTACAAAGGTTTGGATATCATGATTGTTTGTACTAGATGATTCTCTAAAGGGTTTTTGGATGACATGATGAAGTGTGTTTGTGAGAAGGAGATGGAGTATGCAAGCATTTGGGAGTTATATATATAGAAAAACAACACATTGTAATGAATGTTGACCCAAAATGTGGATTAAAATCTAATGATTAGATATGAATTCAAGGCATGTGATCATGAGAACACAAGCATTAAAGAACATACTCCCAAAATAAAACAAATGTGGATTTTACATCCAAATGACAAAATAGAAGTTGAAAAGCGACAGATATACGGATCCCACGGATCCTTCCTTGAGGATCCGTCCAACATGAAGGCTGGGATCCGTGGGTCCGTGTTTCGTGCAAGACAAAATTCTCCTTTTGGAAATATTTTTGCCTATTGTGTGCCTATATGCAAACTATTTGGAGTTGCGGTTATCTCGAACCCTAAAAAGAAATAAAACTAAACTAGAAGTATAAAAGTATCCTATTGAGATAACCCGAAAACACATATTTAGTACATAAGTACGTAATCTTGTGTTGTCAATGCTCCTAATTCATTGTAGCTTAAATGAATGTACCGAAAACACATATTAGTTATGTGTCCCTTTAGCATTCAAAAGACATGAGATGCAATGAAAACGGGTTTTACTTTGTATTAATAATGAAAAGCGATTTGTCCTAGACGTGAGAAATTGCTTTTGTGAAATTGATACTGGAAGGTATCATCCTTTTAGAAAACATTGTGAAAGTAGGTTTTCTTTGAAAATGTATATAAAAAGTAGGAGAGCTATAAGCTATAAGTGAAAAAAAAAAAAAAAAAAAAAAACTTATCTTTGGGTTTTGAAAATTCTGTATTGTTTGTGAGTTGTGCGTGAAATAGAGATCCTAGACTCGAGAGGAAGAAGGCTAGTGTTTACATACCTTGTAGAGTCAAAATAAATTACGACGTGTGTTCCATTAAACCAAGACCAAGACGAAGTAGGTTGAATTGTTCCCGCTTCAACGGTTTGGTGAGGACGTCGGCTATGTTATCTTCGGATGCTACCTTCTCAATAGAAATGTTTGCCTTTTGAACATTGTCTCTTAAGAAGTGATGACGAATCTCTATATGCTTGGTACGAGAATGCAATACCGGATTCTTGCTTAAGTCGATGGCACCTTTGTTGTCACATAGAATGGCTATGTCGCTTAGATGAATGTCGTAGTCTACTAACGCTTGTTTCATCCATAGTGCTTGTTGGCATGCTTTTGGCGGAGCGTTACTCGGCTCATTGTTGATATTGCGAGCCGTTTGTTTCTTAGAAAACCACGATGTTAAACAACATCCCATGAAAGTACATACCCACTTGTCCTTTTTCTATCAACGTAATCCCTGCATGGTCGAATCTGATATACAATTGTTTCTACACCGTGCCCTTAGGATACCATAATCCTAATTGTGTTGTACCCTTAATGTATCTAAAAATTCTTTTACGGCTTCAGGTGGAGGGACAAGTGTCCAAACATCATTAGAAACAAATTGATTTAATTCTTCTTGCATAGCCATTACCTAACTTTCATCTTTTATGGCTTCTTGTGTTCTTAGGTTCTATAGTTGAAACAAAACAAAATAAGCTACTTTGGTTTTGAACTTGAGATCTTAATGTTCGTTCATTTAGCTTTCCTATGACCTTATCTACGGGTGATCTTTGGACTCTTTAATGTTTGTGATTTCACTAATTGAAGGTTCTTCTTCTTCATTTATCTTTTCTTAATTACAATAGCTTCACTTTCTATGATCTCGTCATCGACAAGAGGTGGAGAGGGTTTGGGTGGACTTTCATCAAATTTTATGTTTAATGACTCTTCTACCTTCATTGTTTCTTTGTTTAATATGACGTAAGCTTTGCTATTAGGCGAGTAACCTAGAAAGATACCTTCGGTTGATTTAGGATCAAATTTTGTAAGGTAATCTTTAGTGTTAAGGATGAAGCATTTGCTTCCAAAGACTCTAAAATGATTTAAAGTAGGCTTTTTGCCTTGGAGTAACTCATATGGAGTTTTACCTAAGATTGGTCTAATTAAGACTCGATTGAGTATGTATGTTGAAGTATCAACAACATTACACCAAAATTTTTGAGGTATGGATTGTTCGTTAAGCATGGTTCTACTCATTTCTTGAAGGGTTCTATTCTTTCTTTCTACTACCCCATTCGATTGTGGAGTGCGTGGAGCCGAGAAGTTGTGATTAATACCATTAGCGTCACAAAAAGCTCCGAATTGCACTTCATTATCGAATTCCCTACCATGATCCGTCCTAATAGACACTATGGGTTTTCCTAGTTGTCTTTGGATCTTTTTGCTTAATATTTCAAAATAGTTAAAGGTTTCCGTTTTGTTCTTTAAAATTTTTGTCCAAGTATACCTAGAGTAGTCATCCACTATTACCAAAGTATAGTAGTTGCCTCCATAACATTGGATAGCGGATGGACCAAATAAATCCATATGAAGCAATTCTAGACACCTAGTTGTGGACACCATGTTTTTAGCTTTATGACTCGAATGAGCTTGTTTTCCTACATTACAAGCATCACAAAATGATGTTCATATTTTAACTTAGGTAGATCTCTTACTAGATCTTTGGATGATAGCGATTGAAGAAGTCGCATGTTGGCGTGACCCAATCTTCGATGCCATAAGGTCAAGTATCATCCATAGAAGTAAGACATAGTTTGTCTTTAGGTTCATTACCGATTTTAATGACATAGACTCCATGTTTCCTAATTCCTCTTCCTATGGTTATGCCATTTTAAGTATCTTACTACGGTTTCGTAAAAGTACATTGCACTTTTATCACATATTTGTCCTATACTTAAGAGATTAAAGTTTAGGTTTTCTACGTGACACACATCGTTAATGGTTAGAGATTTGTTAGAAACCGTACCTTTACCGATGATTCTACTTTTGCTATTTCCAAACACCACATTACCTCCATTTACGGATTCATATGTGGAGAATAGATCCCTATTGCCGGTCATGTGCCTCGTGCACCCGCTATCCTTGACCCATTCATCGGGGTCTAGGTCGACCTTTAAGCACACCTAAAACAATAATAAACTCAAAAGTTTGGTCCCCATTTATTCATGGGTCCATTAGTGTTAAACATTCCATTCATGTTAGACATGTATGGATAAGATGAGTATGCATTCCATGGAGCAAAGTTTTGAAAAGAGAAACCGTTTTGCATATTAGGGTTCCATCCCATTTGATGGTTACTTCTTGGATAAACGTTATTAGGTCTCCTAGATGCATTATGTTTTGGAAAAGATGGGGCTTTGTTTCTTGCAAAAGTAGGATTAATTTTTGGAGGTGGATGTCTAGTGGTGACATGAGTTGGTTTCTTCCTATTTACGATAACGAACTCGGTTCTAGATGATGAGGCTATGTTATTACCACTAGTTGTCACAACAGATCCACGGATCCCAACAGTACACTAGCCGGTTCCCTTTTAGGGGATCCAGGATCCGCCACAACAATGGTTGGTTTTTCTAATTCTTTAACAAATTTTGTTTCTTTACTTTCACTAGTTGATGGATCAAGTTGTTGTAAGCCTAGACCCTTTTGGTTGTTGCTTGGGTTTTAACACCATCGAGTATTGTATCTAAGGTGTTTGTACTCATTCTAGCAATTTTAGAATCTAAATGATCAACTAGTGTTTGAAGTTGAACACAAAGTTTACATTCACCACTTGCTATTTTACCCTTTTCCAAACGTTTTAGTTTTGCTTTTAATTCTATGACTTCTTTATCTAAACGTTGGTTTTGACTCTTTAAAAGCTTGTTTTTGTTAATTAGTTTTAAGCTAATATTGCATAGTTTATCATATTCATTATGCAATGAGTCGTCATCAAGTGATGAACTACTATAGTATTCGTGACATACCTCGTCATTTGCCATGAGACAAATTTCTTCGTCCTCCTCGTCGCTCATTCCCCACGTGCAGCTCACGAATGCCTTTTGAACATCCCGTTTGGGACACTTACTAATAAAGTGGTTTGGGTCCCCACATTTAAAGCAAGTACGATCATCCTTTGGCTTTTCGTCTTCTTTGTTTTTCCGAAGCCTTTCTTATCGTCATACGGTTGTTTGACGATCTACCCTTTCTTCTAAAGAACTTTTAAAGTCCTTACCGCCATAGCGTACTCTTCGTCGTCACTACTCGAAGATGAGTTCTCCTCATCGCTCGAAGCCTTTTTGGCTTTAAGGGCAAGAGATTTGTGTTTCTTTTTCACCTTTGAGGCTTCGGAATCTTTAGCAAGGACAAGCTCGTAGACTTTTAGGTTGCCTATGAGTTCATCGAGGGTGAGGATTGTCAAATCTTTTGACTCTTCGATTGCCGTCACCTTGGATCTCCACTTCGATGGAAGTGCCCTTAGATATCTCCTAACAAGGTTACGGCTAGAAAAGGATTCATCAAGTGCTTGTAAAGATGTAATAATAGTATTAAAGTTAGCAAATGAATGATCTATAGTTTCCTCATCCGATATTGAAAATTGTTCATATTGTTGAACAAATAGATCAATTTTATTATTTTTAACTTGTTGGTTGCCTTGATGAGTTACAACTAAAGAATTCCAAATTTCTTTAGAGGTTTTAAGCATAGAAATTCTTTCAATTCCTTTTTCGGTAAAGCATTATATAAAACCATTTTGCTTCACTATTTTTGAAAGCTTTTTCTTCATTTCATCATTTAGTTTATCATGAGGTATGTGAACTAAATTTCCTTTATCATCATTTGAGGTAGCCTCAAAATCACCTTCAACAATAATGTACCAAAGATCAATATCTTTAGACTTCACATATGTTTGAATCTATTTTCCAATATATAAAACCATTAGTTTCAAGTAGTGGTGGTCGTTGCATAGATTGCCCTTCCTTATAATTTTCGAACCCATAGTGATCGAAAAGTTTTAAAATACAATTTTATTTTAAAACTTTTACAAACTTAGCTCTTGATGCCAATTGTGGAAAACTAGAAGGGGGTTGAATAGTTTTGCCGATTTTAAGTTGATTTCAAAACTTTAGATTCGATATTATGTGAAATCGTATGGATGTTGAGAACGATAGATCTAATGATAATGTAAGTAAATAAACAAAGATAAGGGATAGAAATGACACAACCGATTTATAGTGGTTCGGCTACAAGGACACCTTCCTTGCCCTACTCCACTCCCGAGTCACCTACTCGAGAGTTCAAGCACTATGTCAACAAACTCCTTCACTTGGAGAAGCCTTCACAACGTTGCTTACACTTTATCGGTGCAAAGCTAGATACCGAGTCCGTAGCACGGTGGACCAAACCAACACAACTATTACACAACAAATATGTGAAATATCAAATACAAGATCTTCGCTATGAAATCTTGCGGAGTGACAAATCAATCAAGGACCCTTGCTTGGATGACTTGTAGAATGCTCGTGATCTCGCCTTAGAGAAGGACCTATATGAGGATCACAAATAGAAAGAAAGAAGAACAACTCTCTATATCAAGTGATCTATATGTTAGAAGAGAATGAGAGTGTATGAGAGATTTAGTAAGAAGAGGGGTGAGTTAGAATGAAGAAATGGCTCTCTATTTATAGGAAAATTTCCTCATCTGTTCACACGGATCACGGATCCCTTCCACTGGGATCCGGCTAGCACAAAGCTAGGGATCCGTGGAACGCTCTCTTTGCCCATGGGTTTTGGTTATGGGTCATGGGTTGGTCCATGGGTTATATCTAGATTCAATGTATCTAAGTATATATTGTATCAAGTCTCTTTGGGTATGGGTTAAGATCCATGGGTTGTGATTTTACCCATCCTAATTAACTATTACAACAAATGCTTTAGTTACTACATTTTGTATTTAAAGATTATATGTAAATGCTTTACAAAAATAACATGTATCCTTATAATTATACTTAAGACAACATTATATATGTTATCAACAAAACACAAAGAGATCGCAAAATATTAATAAACGTTTTTACAGTTTATTTGTATTAACAGTTTACAACCCTTTCACCAATTAACCTTTTCCCATGGCGGACGATCAAGCCATGTGGGGAACCAACCGAGCCGTAGCACCAACCCCTGGGAGTGCTATTGTTTCTGTCAACCTTAGTGACAACTTCACCGTGAAGGGTCATCATCTTTCCATGATCAAAGACCGTCAATTCGATGGTCGTGCGCGGGCCGATCCGCATAAGCACGAATTCATCAAAATTTGGCGCATGTTCCGTTATGGCGACACGATGTCAATGCCATCAAACTCAAACTTTTTCCGTCATCACTAGCGGAGATGCTAAATTATGGTACAATGAATTGACCCGTGAATTATCAACACTTGGGAGGAGATGAGGCAAGCCTTTGTAAGCGATTCTTTCCACCGCCATGTTTGATGGATTAATGGGAGAAATTCGTGCTTTCACAAAATCCCAATGAATCACCGGTCGAGCTTGGCTTCGGATGAAAGATTTAACAGTAGTTGTCATGGACATGGATTATCCAAAGGAACCATTATCCAAATCTTTTACCATGGACTTGACGAAATCTCTCAAGGCATCCTTGATGCCGGAGGAATTTTTCTCTTTAAGACTCCTAACGATGTACACCAATTACTAGAAGATCGAGTACTTCTCAAACTCACTTGGTCTAAAGATTCCAAAACCAAACCTCTTCGAAAAACCGTTGCTTTTGTTGAAAACACCGATACCTCAAAACTCATGGATAAAATGGAAGCCTTAAGATCAAAAATCGATTCGCAATACAAAGATATCAAAGAAGAAATGAAGGAAATGCGAGACGGATGCAACAATTGTGGAGGAAATCACCCATCGTCTGAGTGCGAAGATAAGCCCATGGATGGACCTAACGAAGGATAAGCGAATTATGTCCAAGGAGGATATCTTGGAGGAGGATATCGTAGTAATTATTACGGTCGAAATTCTGGAAATTGGCAAGACCGCCAACCAAGGGATAACAACCGTGATTCTCAACCTCGAACTAACAATCCGCCCCACAAAACTCCGAGAAAAGATGCAAGAATCTGAATTCGAAAAAACCATGAGAGAATTCGGGTCGCTCAAAAATCGCTAATGATTTCATTAAAATCAATTTTTCAATCTCAAAGCCAAAGTTGAGCAGGAGACGGAAAATCATCAAGCATCTATCCAAGATCTTGAAAACAAATTTAGCGATTTTCTAACCAAAATTTCTCTCGACCATCCGGTTCGTTACCAAGTAATACCCAATCCAACCCAAAACCATCAAATGATAAAACGTGCACAGTCCCACCACAAACAAGAAATGAGCATATCAATGATGTCTTCACAAGAAGTGGTCTCTCGTCGAACCACCACCAAATCCTAATGAAAATACTCCTATCACCCAAGATAGTGAGGATGAAGCTGAGGAAAGCAACACAACTCAAACCACCAAAAAGAAAACCACCCCATCTGTCAAAGCGTACTCACCAAAAATTCCATATCCTCAACGCCTTAAGAAAGAAAAAATGGAAGAGTGTTATAAGAAGTTCATTGAAATAATGAAAGAGGTTAGACTCAATGTTCGTCTCGTTGATGTCTTAGCCGGAATGCCCAATTACGGGAAATTCTTGAAAGAACTTCTTAATAACAAAAGCAAGCTAGAGCAAATATCAGCCACTTTCCTTAACGAAGAATGCTCAGCCATCGTTCAAAACAAAATCCCGCCAAAGCTCGGAGATCCTGGAAGCTTTCTTATTCCATGTACTTTCGGGAACAATATTCAATGCGATGCTTTAGCCGACCTTGGCGCAAGTATCAATTTGATGTCTTATTCGTTGTATTCCAAATTATGCAACCACAGCCTTAAACCAACAAAAATGAGCATTTGATTAGCAAATAACTCTTATCAATATCCTGTTGGTATTGCCGAGAATATGCTTGTTCAAGTCGGTAAATTCATTTTTCCCGTGGACTTTGTAATCTTAGAAATAGAAGAAGATAGTAAAGTCCCACTCATCTTATGAAGACCTTTCCTAAATACCGCTGATGCAATCATAATGGTGAAAGGAAAAGAACTCAACCTTGGAGTTGGAGAAGATCGAATCACCTTTCTAATCAATAAAGCAATGCGCTATCCACGTTCCAGTGATGACACTTGTTTCAACATCGATGTTATCGATGAAGTCACTGATGAAGAATTGGAGGCATTACTTAACGAATCTGATCCATTCATGACTACTTCTGAGAAAATCAATGAAACAGACTTTGACAAAGAGTTTGACGATTTCATGAAAGTAGAGTTCGAAGGAGATAACAAGGAGGAGGAAGAAATGGAGGAAGAGAATTTTGAAGAAATAACTTTCTATGACGAGATGAGAATAAAATCTTCTATCGAAGAACCACCAACAGATCTCGTACTCAAACCTCTCCCTGATCATCTTGAATATGCTTACTTGGAGGAAAACTCGCTTCTTCCAGTAGTCATATCTTCATTACTCGAGGCCAATGAGAAAGAGAGTTTAGTTTATGTCCTCAAAAATCATAACATCCATTATGACTTGATACAAGCATTTGACTCGAACAAACACACATGTATATCTTTTAAATAATTGTAATTCTCATGTTCACGTTTCTTTTGAAAAACGTGTGTAATCCTCCCTACACTTATCCCTTATGTAAAATACCTTTATATGTAATTAAGCGAGGTTAAAAACAAAATAAAGCATTTTACAAATTTAAACATGAGAATAAACAATCAATGAAAGATATCGACACACAAATGAAAATGAAAAACAAATATACATGGGTTGCCTCCCAAGAAGCGCTTGTTTTTGTTCGAGTCACGAGCGACTCTACCCTTATTTAACGAGATAAAGGGAAGTTTTCCTACACTTAAGTTCAAGTGCGGGTGATAGTAGCGATACACACCCTTAGGGTGGAAATATGCCACGTGAGGTGAAGGGGTGTGTGAATGGCTTCCTTCATCCTAAAACTACCGGACTAAATTGGTTGATGGGTGGGTCGGTTCCTCGTTTATTTAAGGATGGAAGTAAAGATTGAGGTTCGGCTCATCAACACTAGGAAATTCCTAGAACTAAGAATAAGATCGAGACTACAAGTATTCAAACCTATATTCTCTAGTTGCGTTTGGTTCAAATGTTCTACCTCCATTGGGATTCCTAAAGTCTCTCTACTACTTCCGGGTAAGTCACGTGCGGTGTGTATGCCTTAAATGATGGTGGGACTTGTGGGATACCTTGTGGGTCTAGACTTATCACCTTATCCTCAATCACATCTACATCATCTATATGCTCGTCATGTATTATTTCCTTAGGTCGTGATGAAACCAACTCTAGTAATTGATCCAACTTATGGTTTAATGCTTGGTTGCTTACCATAAACTTTTCATAAATTTGGTCGGTTCTCCTAAGGGCCTCACTAAAAATAGTTTCTAAACACGGAGGTTGTTCACGAAAGTCTATCCTAGGTGAAGGATCAAATGAAGCATAGGTTTCACTAGATGAGGTATTTTGTGGGCTTGATGGAATGGTGAAATCCTCAAAAGGTTTATGGACTTGGTTACTTTCTTCCCACCATCTTGAATAATCCACTTTGGTAATATCATAATTTCTTACGAAAAAACCTAATCGCGGATATAGTGGATTCGCGTTCTCCATAATGGTGAACGGAAGAGTCAATGGAAAAGTTTTACGAACAAAGGCACAAAGAAGGGGGATAGACTACGAGGAAGCTAATAAAGAGAAAAAAATCTCACTTGATAGGAATCTTGTGAGTAGACCTAAACGAGATAGAAATCAAGCCTAAACAATAAGTATTCCCGGCAAGCGCCAAAAACTTGATAACGCTACACGCGTCGTTCGGGGTCAAAGGAACTTCCTTTTCTTGAGCAAGTTTTATTACACCCTAGGCGATGAACCTAATCGTTGTAGTGTAGTAATTAGGGTAAGCCACGGGTATTGATATCGTTCTCTAGGGAATAGTGTCGTTAGGCTGAATTGTATGTCGAATTAAGTCTAAAGGTGAGGATGATTATTTTGTATTTTTATATTTTATGGAATGGAAAGGTACGAGTCTCGGGGTTTGGATTTGGGGGTGGAATTAGTTGCAGCCAACTATTCCAAAATATACTAACTAACTAAGGGATCAACCAAGATGGCGTGAGCGTATCTACTTATGATGTATTACTCCTTGCTAGCTATCCAATTCTACCTCTTGAATTGTCACGTCCTATTGATGGTTGAATTGTCACGTCCTTATTCCTAGTTGCGTTGTGTGTCTAAAGCTATAGGGCTTGTTTCCCTAACTCTTTGAAATTACCAAGGGTCTTGTTTACAAATCCTCTAGTGATTTATAGGCGCCTACTCTACGGTTGTCCTTGAATACTTTATCCTACAATTACCTAGATAATTATATTCTAAAGTTCACAAAGAAAAGTCAAGCATTAAGTACAACAACGAATAATCTAGCGCACTCTAGATCATTAGTCAACTAAGATAAGAATCAACCAATCAAACAAGAGATGTGGGATGCAAGAATTATAAACTAAACCAATTAGACTCATTGAAATTGTCACACCCTAATGATGAAGATAGACACAAGCATCACTAAGAAATCAATAAGATCTAATTAGTTATATACAAGTTTCATACAATCATAAGCAAACACTAGGTGAATTAGCCAAGCATAATTATTGAAGAGCAAGCAACAATTGTGATAATTGAAGACATACCATAGGATTGGATAAACAAACAAACCATTACAAGATGTTTATGGAGTGGTTGAAACCCTTTAAGTTCTTTGGAAAAACACCCACTAAACCCTAGAATCGGACTTAGGGTTTAGGGCTTACAAAAGTGAAGTTATAATGTTATATTTATAGGCGATTTTACGTCGGCAAGAGTGACGGCGTCACACCTAAAGAGTGACTTGCCGCGACATCTTTTCACCGGTTGTAGATTTTCTCGTTACGGTCGCGTGGGCTTTGAATCACCTAAATCCGAGTTCGTATGCAAAGTTATGGCCAAAACGATGTCATTACTTGGCGATCTCGTGACTTGATTAGCTTGTGGCGTCACCTTATTCATGTGTGACGTCCCTTCAATCTCGGCGCGTCGGATCAAATCTAGGCCGTCGAGTAGCGACGGCTATTCCTTTAAAACTGACGTCGTCCCTTGAAAACATGCAATTTAAACCACGAGCCGTCAAAAATGCCTTCCGACGGCGTCGCGGATATCTTGATGGCGCTTGTCGCCTTATGTTTCAAAGACTTTGAGTGTCTCGATTATGACTTTGGCCATTTTCTTCAGTATATTCGCGCCTTTTCGTCCAAATAAGCATCATTCCAAGATTTTGCCTTCAAGAGACCTAAAAGTGAAAAGGAACGATATTAAGCAATAACGGATACAAAAGTGATCGAATAAGGGCTTAAATGACCCTCAAAAGGTACCTTTTAAAACCTTATCAAATATCCCTACACTTGGTATTTGCTTGTCCTCAAGCAAATGTGCTTTTAGCCAATTAATTTATAAGTTAGGGTCATGAAGCATCCATTCAAAACGGTCCACAACACATATAAGCCCATAAAAGTCATAACAAGCACGGAATTACATACTAGCACCTCACATGGGGTGTTTGGATACTCACATCTCTCTCGGTGTATATATGAAATATAACAAATCGGAAATGGAAGATAAACACTCATTAACCGGTCCTAGTACATAGATTACCATAGGCTTGAGAATAGATCAAACCTCCGTCGCTTTGGCGTAAGCACCTAGGAAAGACTATCAAAGAGGTCTTTTAAAGGGTTGTAACGTTAGGCTTACGGTAGGAAATGAAGGGTTTGGTGGGATAGGCTATTTAGTGGTGGATAGTCAAAAATCTCTATGTTGCAAGTATACGAAGAATGGCGTTGCTAAGCCAAGACTCGACACTCTAAAACTCTAGGCAACGAAAATAAACAAACATAATTTAAAAGATAGATGTAGGATGGTAGCCCGTATGTTTTTTTTTTTTTTTTTTTTTTTTTATTTTTTTTTTTTTTTTTTTTTTTTTTTTTTTTTTTTTTCATACACTTTACTCTACCATCCTCTACGGTACATCAAAATGATAGGGATTTATAGACACATCCCTACACTTGAGTTTTATTACTCTAACACTAATTTGACCCGAATTGAAAAGATCAAAACACTTGGAGTACATTATTATGCAAACAAAGGGAATTTGAGTTTAACGTTCTCTTCCCTATATTTCATAAACTTTAAATTTTCCCATGAATCCCAATCATCCCAAAATCAGATACAAAGGATATGACTCGACTTAGCAACTCATGCAAGCAACCGATAATTGAACTAAGGGTTTTGGGTGATAACATAAATTTGCACTAAAAGTGAGTGCAATAAAGGTAGGCTAAGGCGATTTGGGTGTATATTTGGGGGTGGGGTGTAAACAATGCTCTTCATTGATATTTCGGAAAAACCGAAACATCACGAGAACCGCGAAAAGGATAGGCTCTGAGGGGTTAACTAGGTATCGTGTACTAAAGATGAGTACAGCGCAAAGGGTGTGGGGGAATTACTCAACCGAAATGGAAGAAGTAATTATATTACAGGTATCAAACAAGGGTTTATCCTAATGCCTCTTATCATTTAGTTATTCCTAACTACACAAGTGTAGTCTCACTAGCGATCTCGGAATGCATCACAAAACAAGTTCTAGAATCTAATATACTACCGGTTCACACTCTAAGCATTAAAGATGAATGCTTTAATTCCTACTAATCTAAGGGCGATCCTCACATTTTGGGTGGAATTTAGGTGGTAAGGGTTTTGTGCTAGTCATGCAACTTCCTATCCATGAGACGCTTTTGTTAAGACTAATGGCCCACTCTTATACGTCATGAAAAAATTTTAAATTTGGCTAAAATTACCCTAACCTACATTTTCTCATGGTTTATTACACAAATACACTTGGACAAAGCAAATAGTCAAGGATAAGCATAGTTTCAAAGTTCCGTTTATTTTCCTCCCTACACTTAAACCGAACATTGTCCCCAATGTTCCCAAAGCATCAAAGTTATGATAATGGAAAGTAATTAAAACGAAAGAAACTAATACTCCCCTGATTAGCTCGGTAGGATCCGTGAAAAGTGGTGGTTAAATGTTTTCCAAGAAGAATTATTGCGTGAAAAGCTCCTTCCAAACTTATGTATCTTCTTCTTGTTAAACAAAACCTGCACACTTGAAGAAAACAAACAACCCAACGCATCAAACCGAACAAAGAAAAATCACAACAAGATGTAATTCCAGACTTAGATAAGATATAATGCTTGTGGAATGGATGTTTGCAGATTTTCTAGAAAATTAGGACCTGGAAAATTCCAGAAATTTACAAGTAGCACAGAAAACGAGAAAAAGTTAGAAGTTGTTTCTACTCCTCGGCCGTCCGTTACGACTCAGCCGTCAAAGTTATCATGACGAAAACCGGTCTCGCGATTTTACGGAAAAATTCGGAAAATTTTATCTTTAAAATGGAAAATTTCTGCAATAACATCCATTATGACTTGATACAAGCATTTGACTCGAACAAACACACATGTATATCTTTTAAATAATTGTAATTCTCATGTTCACGTTTCTTTTGAAAACGTGTGTAATCCTCCTACACTTATCCCTTATGTAAAATACCTTTATATGTAATTAAGGCGAGGTTAAAAACAAAATAAAGCATTTTACAAATTTAAACATGAGAATAAACAATCAATGAAAGATATCGACACACAAAATGAAAATGAAAAACAAATATACATGGGTTGCCTCCCAAGAAGCGCTTGTTTTTGTTCGAGTCACGAGCCCGACTCTACCCTTATTTAACAGATAAAGGGAAGTTTTCCTACACTTAAGTTCAAGTGCGGGTGATAGTAGCGATACACACCTTAGGGTGGAAATATGCCACGTGAGGTGAAGGGGTGTGTGAATGGCTTCCTTCATCCTAAAACTACCGGACTAAATTGGTTGATGGGTGGGTCGGTTCCTCGTTTATTTAAGGATGGAAGTAAAGATTGAGGTTCGACTCATCAACACTAGGAAATTCCCTAGAACTAAGAATAAGACCGAGACTACAAGTATTCAAACCTATATTCTCTAGTTGCGTTTGGTTCAAATGTTCTACCTCCATTGGGATTCCTAAAGTCTCTCTACTACTTCCGGGTAAGTCACGTGCGGTGTGTATGCCTTAAATGATGGTGGGACTTGTGGGATACCTTGTGGTCTAGACTTATCACCTTATCCTCAATCACATCTACATCATCTATATGCTCGTCATGTATTATTTCCTTAGGTCGTGATGAAACCAACTCTAGTAATTGATCCAACTTATGGTTTAATGCTTGGTTGCTTACCATAAACTTTTCATAAATTTGGTCGGTTCTCCTAAGGGCCTCACTAAAAATAGTTTCTAAACACGGAGGTTGTTCACGAAAGTCTATCCTAGGTGAAGGATCAAATGAAGCATAGGTTTCACTAGATGAGGTATTTTGTGGGCTTGATGGAATGGTGAAATCCTCAAAAGGTTTATGGACTTGGTTACTTTCTTCCCACCATCTTGAATAATCCACTTTGGTAATATCATAATTTCTTACGAAAAACCTAATCGCGGATATAGTGGATTCGCGTTCTCCATAATGGTGAGCGGAAGAGTCAATGGAAAAGTTTTACTGAACAAAGGCACAAAGAAGGGGATAGACTACGAGGAAGCTAATAAAAGAAAAAAATCTCACTTGATAGGAATCTTGTGAGTAGACCTAAACGAGATAGAAATCAAGCCTAAACAATAACTATTCCCGGCGGCGGCGCCAAAAACTTGATAACGCTACACGCGTCGTTCGGGGTCAAAGGAACTTCCTTTTCTTGAGCAAGTTTTATAACACCCTAGGCGTGAACCTAATCGTTGTAGTGTAGTAATTAGGGTAAGCCACGGGTATTGATATCGTTCTCTGGGGAATAGTGTCGTTAGGCTGAATTGTATGTCGAATTAAGTCTAAAGGTGAGGATGATTATTTTGTATTTTATATTTTATGGAATGGAAAGGTACGAGTCTCGGGGTTTGATTGGGGGTGGAATTAGTTGCAGCCAACTATTCCAAAATATACTAACTAACTAAGGGATCAACCAAGAACGTGAAGCGTATCTACTTATGATGTATTACTCCTTGCTAGCTATCCAATTCTACCCACCGAATTGTCACGTCCTATTGATGGTTGAATTGTCACGTCCTTATTCCTAGTTGCGTTGTGTGTCTAAAGCTATAGGCGTGCTTGTTTCCTAACTCTTTGAAATTACCAAAGGGTCTTGTTTACAAATCCTCTAGTGATTTATAGACGCCTTACTCTACGGTTGTCCTTGAATACTTTATCCTACAATTACCTAGATAATTATATTCTAAAGTTCACAAAGAAAAGTCAAGCATTAAGTACACAACGAATAATCTAGCGCACTCTAGATCATTAGTCAACTAAGATAAGAATCAACCAATCAAACAAGAGACAGTAGGATGCAAGAATTATAAACTAAACCAATTAGACTCATTGAAATTGTCACACCCTAATGATGAAGATAGACACAAGCATCACTAAGAAATCAATAAGATCTAATTAGTTATATACAAGTTTCATACAATCATAAGCAAACACTAGGTGAATTAGCCAAGCATAATTATTGAAGAGCAAGCAACAATTGTGATAATTGAAGACATACCATAGGATTGGATAAACAAACAAACCATTACAAGATGTTTATGGAGTGGTTGAAACCCTTTAAGTTCTTTGGAAAAACACCACTAAACCCTAGAATCGGACTTAGGGTTTAGGGCTTACAAAAGTGAAGTTATAATGTTATATTTATAGGCGATTTTCGTCGGCAAAGAGTGACGGCGTCACACCTAAAGAGTGACGCGTCGCGACATCTTTTTCACCGGATGTAGATTTTCTCGCTCGGTCGCGTGGCTTTGAATCACCTAAATCGAGTTCGTATGCAAAAGTTATGGCCCAAACAAGATCGACTACTTGGCAAGATGTGTGACTTGATTAGCTTGTGACGGCGTCACCTTATTCATGTGACGCCGTCCCTTCAATCTCGGCGCCGTCTGGATCAAATCTAGGCCGTCCGAGTAGCGACGGCCTATTCCTTTAAAACGGCGTCGTCCCTTGAAAACATGCAATTTAAACTCGAGCCGTCGCAAAAAATGCCTTCCCGACGGCGTCGCAGATATCTTGATGGCGCCGTCGCCTTATGTTTCAAAGACTTTGAGTGTCTCGATTCGACTTTGGCCATTTTCTTCAGATATTCGCGCTTTTCGTCCAAATAAGCATCATTCCAAAGATTTTGCCTTCAAGAGACCTAAAAGTGAAAAGGAACGATATTAAGCAATAACGGATACAAAAGTGATCGAATAAGGGCTTAAATGACCCCTCAAAAGGTACCTTTAAAACCTTATCGCCTTGTCTTCCAATCTTGATAAAATGCTCGAAAGATCGTCGCACACCTTGTCCTTAATCGGGAAAATGTCACTTCATGGTGACCGGAAGGAATTGTGTTGCACAAGATCTCCAAAGTGAGCATGGAAGTAGATAAAGCGAAAATCGATGTTATCACGAAACTTCCACCACCAACTAACGTTAAAGCCGTTAGAAGTTTTTATGACATGCTGGTTTCTACCGCCGCTTCATCAAAGATTTTTCAAAAATATCCTGTCCGATGACAAAACTTCTTGAGAAAGATTATATCTTTGACTTCAATGATGATTGCATAAAAGCCTTCGGAACATTGAAATCTCAACTGACTAGTGCTCGATCATGGTTTCACCTAATTAGTCACTACCCTACGAGCTTATGTGCGATGCCGCGATTTTTTGTCGAGCCGTCTTAGGCCAACGAGAAGGAAAAATTTTTGGCCCATATATTTTGCTAGCAAGACACTAAATAGTGCTCAAAGAAAATTATACAATCCTGAAAAAGGAATTCTTGGCGAGTTTTCGCGTTCGACAAATTCGATCCTACCGTACTCTCAAAAAGCGATCGTGTTCACCGATCATTCGGCACTCAAATATTTGTTCACCAAGCAAGATGCTAAACCGCGTCTTATCCGATGGATTCGCTACTCCAAGAATTTGACATTGAAATCAAAGATAAGAAAGGAGCAGAATCTAGCCACGATCATTTATCACGTCTTGAAAATCCGGATCTTGAGGAGTTAAAGGAAGAAGAAATCGATGATTACTTCCGATGAAACCCTCATGACCGTTGATGGAAATGACGATCCTTGATTTGTGACTTTGAACTATCTCACGGAGAAATTCTCAGAAAAGGTTTAACTCACGCTCAAATGAGCAAATTCTTTTCGGAACTTAAATACTACTTTTGGGAAGAACCATATCTTTTCAAAACGTGTCCTGATGGAATGATCTGAAGATGTGTTTCTGGTTCCGAAACCCGCAAGATTATTGATGAATGTCATCATGGCCCAACTGGGGACATTTTGGTCCTTCCACCACGACTAAAAAGTTTTTGATCTTGGATTCTATTGTTAACAATATTCAAAGAAGCACATACACTTGTTCATAATGCGATGCTTGCCAAAGAACCACCAACCTTTCACACAGAGACGAAATGCCATTGACGAGCATTCAAATGTGTGAGATATTCGATATTTGGGGAATAGATTTCATGGGACCATTTCCTAAATCTCACAAATACGAATACATTCTCGTTGCTATAGATTATGTGTCCAAATGGGCGGAAGTTTAAGCTTTACCAACAAACGATGCTCAAGTCGTTGTTAATTTTCTCAAAAGCTTTTAAGCTCGTTATGGAATCCCCAAAGCCTTGATAAGCGATCGAGGACCCATTTATGTAACCAACAAATGGAGAAAACCATGAAAAGATATGGGGTTCATCATCGATTCGCGACGACTTATCATCCACAAACCAAGGCCAAGTTGAAAACACCAATGAGCTCTTAAAATAATACTCGAAAAAAGCGGTGAAGGACAATCCTTGGTGTGGTTGAAGAAACTTGACGATGCTCGTGGTGTTTCGTCTGACTTACTAAACTCTATTGGCACAACTCCTTGAGACTCGTATGGAAAAACTTGTCATTTGTCGTTCGAAGTCGAACATCGTCCTTACTGGGCTCTTAGAAATTGTAACACCGATCTCAAAATAGCTGGAGAGAAGAGATTCTTGCAATTGCACGAACTCGATGAATTAAGACTCCGAGCTTATGAAAATTCCAAACTGTATAAGGCCAGAACAAAAGCTTATCACGACAAGAAGCTGAGGATTCGAAAAGAATTCAAAGCCGGAGATAAAGTTCTACTTTTCAACATGAAATTCAAATTCAAAGCTCCTAAATTACAACCAAGATGGTTTGGACCATATATTGTTAAACATGGATACCTATCCGGTTATTTCGAAATCTATGACAAACAGGGTGGAAGTTTCATCGTTAATGGGCACCGAATCAAACTATACTATGATAAGGAGAAAATGAATGAAATATCAGCTGAAACAGTTTCACCTGAAAATGAATTTGAAACCATCACCTTCGTTGCACCTTTTCCAAGAAGAATCCCACAAAGTGTTCCTTGGAAACCATCTGCTGAGTTCATCTTGAGCGATATTGATGCTACTGGTGAAAAATTCATGTATGCCCCTGAACTTTTCAAAATGTTCAAGGCTGCATATGTGGCCAAGTAAAATCGGGAAGATTCGAGTCGGTGATGACTGGTAATAAAACAGGCGCTTATGGGAGGCAACCCGTGTGTTTGATTTGATTTTACGTGGTCACACCCAAAGTTTACACCTTTACCGAACTTAAGTGTGGGGGTGCCACATCTTAATAAAACTCTTTTGTTTTTATATAAGATTTTGTGCAGGTAATGATTACTCCAGTGGACGCTTGGATAAAGAAGAAAAATAAGCTGACAAACTCATTGGAATATCTGGTTTCATCTCTATTTTCCCTATTTCTATACTTTGAAGTTCGTTTTTTACATTGAGGACAATGTTTAACTTAAGTGTGGGGGGTGAATAGGAAAATTAGAGTTGTTAAGCTTAAAATTAAAATTTTGTTTGCCCTCGTGATCTAGTTATTTTCACGCTTTTAGGATAATATATTAGAATAACTGGATCAAACCACTGGTAAAACTGGTAATATTTAAAACTTTGGGATGTGTTCCGGTTAATATTGCAATCCATTCTGGGATCGATAAACATTTGCTAGCACATATTATAGCCTTTACCACTAAAATTGTGAGGATTTGAGTCTGTTCTATATAAAGCATACATCTTTTATGCTTAAATCTTTTTATATGAGGGTGCCGGTGATTTTATTTATTCTAGAAGTTATGCTTGTAAATCATTACCAGACCGCAGTGAGATCGCATTCGTGCGATATAAGTAAATTCGTGTGATAAAGAGGCACCTTAGGATTTAACTCAAATGGCCTTCCATTTTTCATATTATGCTATATTAGCTAGCCACATCGGTTAGTTAACCTCCTACATGGACCCATTTGTAGCGCTCATCTTTAGCGCTAGATACCTCTAGTTACACCCTCTGAGCCATCCTTTTCGTTTTTTATAAATCCAGAAAAATACAAAAAGATTTTACACTTTAAACCTTAGCCTAACCCTTGTCAATGTCTAAACGGTTGGTTGTTAGTCACCTGGAATGAGAAGATTGTTCAAATGATTATGAGTAACCGCACCTTGTTAGTTGCGTGAGCCATTTCAAGGAGGAGTTTATGTTTAAAAAAATGATATGAATGTATTAGCCAATGTGCTATTTTCGAAGAAAAGTTGTCATGGAGAATCAAAGCGAAGAGTTTTGAAAATCTGAAGAAAAGAAAATGAAGCTATAATCATTTATTGGTTTGCGGATTATTTGGTAGCTAGCAACACGGGTAGTAGACTTGATTCTATTTTTAATTTAACACCAATTTCATTAACATTCCCAAGCCTTATCCATACCCTTAACCCTTAGCCATAACATTATAACCTGAATAAAAGTACCCTTTAGATGTTTTTGCTTGGTGCTCACGCCACGTCGGTTTTGTTTTGTTTCTTGTACAAGATTATGGTAATAATCTAATCATGACTGAGCAATGAGTGTGATTTATCTTGTTACTCCACCAAAAATTGAGTGATTGAGTGAATTATATTTTGTTCCTTTTTCGTGAGGTGTTTTGAAATGTTAATCATGCAAGAAAATCAATATTGTCAAACATCTTGAAAGTTTCACTCTTAAAAGCATAATTGATGAATCTTATCTCATACTCGTACTTGGTAGATTTGCATCATATTTTTCGTAATCATAATTTTGTTCCAGTGGATGTTTTTTCTAGATTTGCTTGAGGGCAAGCAAAGTTTAAGTGTGGGGAATTTGATAACGCCGATTGTACATGTTTTCAGTAGCGTTATGTGTGCTTTTGTATATGTTATTTGGTTATATTTGTATGATTTCAGTGCTTATTCGCATCAAAAGATGTTTGTCTAGTTATTATAACCAAGTGCAGGGAAACGGTAGGAAAAGGAAAAGAATGTTCAACAAATGGAAGATTCCGTTTCAGTGAAGCAAGTCAAGCACAAATCAGTATTTCAAGTACCATAGAAGACCAAGATGATTGAAGAACCAAGCTCTACAAGTCACCAACCGAATCGGTTGCAACTGCAACCGGATCGGTTGGGTGAAGATCAAAGAATTACCTATGACACCAGTCCAACCGTTCGGTTGCCACCCGCAACCGATGCGGTTGGAACACTTGTAGAAGACCAACCGGATCGGTTGGTCATGTGACCGATCCGGTTGGAAGGACTGTTGCTTCAAAATCTTCATCATTAAGTTTCCCCTTTGTATCCAAATGATTCTAGGTCCTTCCCTATGTGTATTCTAGTCCCTTCCTAACTCCTTGGAGGCCAAGTTCAACAATTAATACCCTAGGCCTTGGAACTAGTATAAATAGAGACCTCTTGTGAGCATATGAGACACACACTTCAATAGAACATTCTCTACTCATCAAACAAAGCTCTTAAGCTCTCAAATTCGTCCTTAGAAGTCCAGGAAAGTTTGGAGTTCCAGAAGTACCACATTTGAAGACCAAAACCCCAAGGAGTCTACCCTAATACTTTGGGAATCATTACTTCACCATTGGTAATCTTATTCCAAGCATTGTAAGACTCTTTATCATGTTTTCTAATGTTCAAAGTTCTGAGTTTATGTTTATGTTTGCTATGAGTGGATAGTTTCTTTATACACTTGCTTAAATGATGTTGATTATCATATGATTAGTTTGTGATTGTGTTAACATGTTTTAATTCAATTTCAAGTTGATTCTAAGATCCAATTGTGCTAGAGTTTCATAGTGACATTTGTTAATCAAGTTTGACTAGTTGATAGTAATCGTAGAGGTCGAAAGAACTTATTGTTATTCAACTAGTTATAATCATTTTGTCTATGGATGATTGTTTTTACCCATTATTCTTGATTAAACAAAGGAACTAAGGTGTGGTTATAATAAAAACGCTTTTTGATTATCAAGTTGGATTGATTGGAAACATCTAAAAGGTCGTAAGATTAGTTGTTGACAATCAATTGTAACCTTTTGTCTATAATCGGTTACCTTTTGTATTGACCATTTCTTAAGAAAATTTGATAAAGCAAATAGATGTTTTTGTGTTTAAGTTTGTGAAAATAAACTTATGAAACTTGAATTGATTGGTTAAACTTAAAGCTTGTTTTTATGAACTAAAATCTTGACGAAGGTTTAACTTGTAAGAACAATATATTAGTACACCAACTAATTATCATAACCAACATGTTAAGAGGTTAACACAATCACACTAATCAAGGATAAGAAACTAGTTTAAGCAAGTGTAGTTTTTAATCATCTGAATTTCATTATATCTATTTTCCTTGTTATATGCTTTTGGATTGCCTTAGTTGATTTAAAACTTGTTAATCAGATTCACTCAAATCTCTGCGAACGATCCCGACTTACCTTTATAATCTTGCTATAACGGACGAGTGCACTTGCTCGTATGTGTTATTGGTAAAATTGGTAAATCGTGTTTCAAACTTAAAGTTGTTAAAATGAGATTCAACTAAAATTTGACAACAGACACTCTCCTTACAACAAAAATAATTTTTTTATTAACTACAACTAAAATTGTTAAAGTTTCGATAGAGTTCTTTTTAAAATTTACGAAACCTAGGTGGTACACTTTGATTAGAAGTGTAATGTGTATCAGATTTTGGAATATTTATTAATGTAATGTGTATCAGGTGTATCACTAATCCAAACTCATGTATCATTTAGTTATTAGTTGCTAAAATGTTAATGTGTATTAAAATATTATTTTATGTGTATTATTGCTAAAATTGTTATTTATAAATGTTTTATTGATTTTTAGACTTGATCTTATTTTTACAACTTTAATTTTGATCTCACGTTAACTCTCCCATATATATATATATATATATATATATATATATATATATATATATATATATATATATATATATATATATATATATATATATATATATATATATATATATATATATATATATATATCTATACATTATATATAAGAGGATGCATGCTGCATAAATGCCACTTGGCATCCCATAATGCCAAGTCATATTTCCATGTCATCATTATATTTATGTGGCATTTTTAAATGACATGTGGCATTTTAATTAATATATGTACAATTTTTTTTAATAAATTGTAAAATTAGCTTTTGTTTTGTTATTTTTGAATTTTAAAATTTTTTATTAAAAGAAGACATTTGTTGAGTTGAACTTGGGTCATTCATGTGTTTTGTAAATAACTTACCACTAGAGTAAATTATTTTTGATTTATATCTTTCAAATCAATATAAATAAGGAGATTATAAAAATTCGGAATTTGTATTTTAGGTATGTATTTTTTGAAGATAACAATTAAAATAAATTATGATAAAATCTGTATTTTTTAATTTAGGAATATATATTATGAAGATAACAATTAAAAAAATAATAATATATATTACCTTACAAGATAATTATACCTTATATATTAATTTGTTTTACGTAATCTACTAAAATCCCTTATTTCTCTGATTCTGATAACCTAAAAACGTTCATTCCGCATTCTCATATGAAACAGTCGATTCTCTTTCATCTCAAATTGAAGAGGTAAAAGAATTATTGTTTCAAGAATTTTTAACCCTAATCATGAAACTTTGTTACTGTGTATGCATGCGTTGGTTTCTTTGCAGGTTTATCTAATATGTTTACCTTATTTAATTTTGTATGTGATTCCACCGGGTTATAACTGTATGTTTAATTTTGTATGTGATATCTAACATGTTTACGTTATTTAATTTTGTATGTGATTCCACCAGTTATAACAGTATGTTTATGGAATATATGTTTTAATTTTGTAGAATATAAGCATCCATATGCCTCATCCAAATGGGTTAGTTTGTTATATTTCGCTTTATAATTGTGTGTGAATCCGCTTAATACGTTATTTAACGTATGTGTTTAATGTATGGTGAATTGTGATTTGTTATAAAATCGAGGTTTGGGGCATCATTTTATGTGTAAGGAAGGTACCGGTTTATGATTCCTACATATGGCAATAAACAATCATTGAAAGATTATGATCGGAAGAATAGTATGGAGGCCGATGACATGCATATCTTACATGGATTGATTCAACGCAATGGTTTTGGTCATCTATATTTAGTCAATAAATTACAATTGGATTCTACAATTTTACTCATTCAAACCCGATGTCATGAATTTATAGGACAACATTTGTTCGCCTCTCGCATGAGAATCAATATAAGGACACGAAAGGTTAGTAAAAAGGAATTTCATACGATTTATTACATTTATTAGATCTCAGTTATGTTATCATTTTTGCATTCTCGATCATGTTTTTAGAGCTAGGTTTGATTTCACTTGCGATAATTACCATATGACATATGCTTAATCATATGAATGGACGTTCTGTTAACATACAAAGAGAGAGTTAGAGGAGTATGAAAGGTCAATTTTGACTTATCTATGCCAAAATTAGCCAAGTTTCAAAGTTGTGGCACACATGGACTTAATACATGCTATCGGTGTGTTTAAGATGTCGTGATGAATCTTACATCTATATAAGCCCAATTATTGCAGCCAAGTTCAGAAAACATGATGCACCCTTGAAGCACCTCATAAACATTAAAACCTTATACATGAGTCGAAAGCTAATGAATGGATCTTACTACAAAGCGATACCAACCTCATGGGCAGGTGCTAAAGACGAAACCCAATCGGATGCATGGGTAGGGAGAAGGCCCAAAGTATTTAGCTTCCACACACCGAGTAACATACAATAAACAAAGAACTTTGGTGCAAGAAGGCCACTTTGCGCCATGGTATTGTTTTTTTTGTGATATTTTGATGTTATTGAAGAGAACCAAATTAGTCAATGTTGTTTTATGATTTACGGTGGTTGTATGGTTACAGGTTGAGGTCGGAGTGAATCCTTGCATTGTTTAATGTTTCAATTGATCTTACAGTGGTAGTTTACAGAGATCACAGTCTCTTCTATGTTTGGAACATTCATGGAAAATTGAAATTGATTCCCAATATTTGGTTTTATAGTTTCAGAAACAATAAATTTAATTCCTTTGACAATTTTGTTGCTACAATAAACAATGTTTGTGTTTGTTCTGGCTACCAAGTGTTATGTGTTAGTTTCACATAGTGGTCGATTTGGAGTATCAAGAATCTTCATGTGAAAACATGCATGATCCTTATCTTTCTAAGAGATGGTAATTGTCAGTTATGGGATCTTGCTTTGCAATCTGTATCAATAGAAAGTAGGTTCACTCTTGTTCCAAGTCAACATCATGTAGTTACTAAATCAGTTGGCACTTTGTGTCTAGGTAAACATCTTGCTAACTTGGTCATTTACTAGAGGTTACAAGATGGTCAGGCGTGTTGGGTAACAGGTTGAAAGGGATACTTTTGGTGTTGGTGGAAACAGCTCAACCCGAAAACACGTATTCTTTCAATAAAGGTTAGTATCTCAAATATGGTTATAACCATACCATTATTTTTACAATAAGATAGTAATTCGAATAGAATTATTTAGGAGGTTCTATGCATTATAAGTACACTTTCAGTGACTTTTGATCCGTTTGACCCTTATACTCATTTGACCCATTTCCTTGTGAGTTGAATCTAACAAGTTTTCCCTTTTGACCCCGTAAGATAGAATATTACCGATCGACCTAACCATAACTTCATAAGTAAATCGGTTGAAATTACCACATCAATTTACTTTAGAGTATCTGAATATTATGTTGTTTAAGCACTAAATTGTTCATTGATTATTTCGCATTCTATCGCTGGAACTTTTGAACATGAATCGTAGTTTGTGTGTTATCACAAAAGGGTATCGATCTATGGTCGTTAGTTCGGATGGAAAACATCTTGTCACTGGTGATTCCGATGGAAACCTCTGCATATTTTAACTTACACACATCCGAATATACTTGCATATGTGTTTGGAATCATAAACAATACTTTTATAATTCATAATATCTTCTATGCATTTTTCTGAAACTAACCACACAGATTGGCTATACTTGTAGTATGCAAATGAAGCATAAATCATTTCCTTGAATATCAGCTTTTCAGTTGAGAAGGGAATTGAACATGTTAAGGATTTATAAAGCTACTACTATCTAGCTTCAAGTGGACATGATAAAATGATACATCTATATCATGTAAACAGGTATTACTTTTACCCCTTAATAGACAATTTGAAGGTCGAAAAGTGCGCTTTGAACTTTATATGCACTTTGTCGCTTCGTGTATTTTGATCCGATTATGAGTACCGATGATCATTCAACTGCTTTCTTGCTGAAATTGATCAAAATGGACGAACTTACTCGCTAACGGGGACCCGCATTATGCACAACATAACGAGCGAGATTTAGTTAGAGGAGCAAACAACCAACATTGGGATGGAAACAATGCTGAAAGTCGAGCTTAGGGAAGATAAGCGTCAAGCTTGGGTTACATGTGATTGCAAAGGTCTCGGATACCGATGTCTTTGAATGTAATTAAATGATGCATCTAAAATGATATAAAATGCAAAATCAATATGCTTAATTAGATTTTATCATATTTCATGTTTGGTTGACTGAAAACTTATGAGTTTGTTACATTGCAAGCACTTGAGTTATTTACAACTACCCCAACCCTTGCCATTCCAAAGGCTATTTCAAGAGCCGGATTGGATGCATCTCAAATATATTTCTACCAAATTAATGAAGCATCTATTGTAAGCATTTTTTCTTAATATGGTAAAAATGTAGACAACATCTTGCATGGGGCTACATAGAGCCGAGTTCAGTCACTTTCTGTAGTATTAATTATTATAGAGATTATTGTGGCATCAAGAATTTAAATGAAATAGTTAGCTAAACAAATAATTTGATGCTTAAATACAGGGATAATTAGGAAATTCTACCATTCACTTTAATAGCAATTTTACATGCTTCTTCAATCTGATTATTTAGACCCTAAGTTCTATTACTATAGTATCCAGATTATTTTTTGGCACCTGGCAGTTCATATGATTATTGGACCATTATCTTCTTCGTTTAGTGTAATATGACTCAAGGTTGATGTTGAACAACACGCTCATATTCAACGTTATACTAAATACAACAAATACGTTCATATTAATAAGTTTTGAAATCAATATTGAGGTTCACAAGCAATTTGCATCTCCTTAAAAGTCACATATTCCCTGTGGTCTTTATATATGCTGTTGAGTTTATGCTTTAGCATTTCATGGTTGTGTCGAGCTCTTCTAGGTACTTTTTGAGTTAAAGTAAGTAGTATTAATAGTTGATACTTGAGGGGTGTTTGGATTATTTTTATCGCCAGTGTATTAGTTTATACGTGTACGTGTTCTAACGATATAATGTGATGTAAAGTACATAGGGACATAGGGACTAAATCAAAAGTGGATATCCATTACCATACGCCCAGTAAAATTTTAGCAAGTTCTTGCATCCATTGTCTCTTAGTCTTTTTATAAATTGTTTTGGGTTTTTTTTGGATTAGATATATAATTTTCCTGTATTAAAGGTGGTTACTTTACTTGAACAATGTGATAATCTTCTATGCTTTTGCACCATTAATTTATTAGGTGATGTCTTTATTTTCTAAATTTCAATCTCATCACACATGTATAGGTTTGTAGGTCCTCATTTGTTTTTTACATTGTAATATTTAGCTAATTTTAGTGAATTTTCGATATACATATGCTCATTAAGTTCAAAATTACATTATAATTGATCAAAAGCCGTTGTATTGTTGTGGTAATATACTACAACATGAGTATTTTGAATGTCTTTATTATTAATTAGCCTAATATAGTTTAAACTTGAAGTCGGTATAATTTATTTTATTGATTCATGCTCACATGTGTTCAAGTTGAAACATTGTGTTTTAATATGGGTTGAAAGGGCGTTGTCGGTTTCCTTGACCCGCAATCACCACTTTTTCACTTTTAAAAGATTAAAAATTTGATCGCATGAACTCCATATATGATAATCGATGTTAATATGTTAAGACAATGATATGCATTAAAACAGACTCTAGCTAACTTACATAGTAACCCCACCATGTGAATAATCAACATTCATCACTCCCGTGCGATCTAAGGTCGCACTTCCACGCCAGAATGAGCCATCTCAAGGCCAAAGGCCACACTGAATTACATGGAGCAGCAAGATACAAACACACCAAAGTTAATATTTTTCCCGCTTAATTGAGGCATAAAAATTGGTTTGGTTGTGTGAACTTGTGATTATCCATTATTGCATTCTTTAAGTTGTAGTCTTTAGGCATGTAGTAAAACTACTATGTGTACTTGGGATATATTGCTTATTATAACTTACGTCTTATAGAATAATCATAGGTTGGTCGACCTGGTTAACCCATTTGACCCTTGAGAGATAAAACTTAACCTGGGTCGACCAATTTTACAAGTATATGATTTCTATTAACTAAAGTTTATAAACGCTTTCGAAACACTATCCAAGATCACCAAGTGATGCAAGCATTTATGCTTATACCAAGGCCATAGTCAATTCGTAAAGGTCACAAGAGAACGAACTTTTAAGTGGGTTATCGGAAATTTATTATTTGTTAAAGCTTGGTGTGATCCTAATTGCAAAACGTATAAATCCTAAAAAGAAAAACCACAAATCAAAGTACTTACCTGTTTTTAGCCGTTTTATGGATTATGGTAACATCAATTATATTTCTTAACCGTTTAATTTAACTTTAAATAACTTTTTCCTATATATTTATTCTACTAAATCCTAAAAATAAAAACCACAAATCAAAGTACTTAACTGCTTTTAGTCATTTAATGGATTATGGTAACATCGATTATAGATCTTAACCGTTTCATTTAAATTTTAATTACTTTTTAGTATATATTTGTTCTACTACATCCTAAAAATAAAACCATTAAGTCATACCCGTCCCATCGGACGGTTTTACACTAGTATATATATATATATATATATATATATATATATATATATATATATATATATATATATATATATATATATATATATATATATATATATATATATATATATATATATATATATATATATATATATATATATATATAGTGTGAGGTTATTGTGAGAACCAAAAAATTGCGAGAACTGCGAGAACCAATATTGGCCATTAGATCTTTAATCAACGGATATGATGAGGTGTGGCATAACCGTAATTAAATAAAAGACCAAGTAGTGTTTTATAATGACTTTAGGGGTATTATTGGTAGTTTACTTTATCATTATTATTCAAAACCACTTTTTTTGTTTTCACGTATCTTTGCAAAAAATCTGGAACAGTTATGATATTCACATTTATCCATCTCTTCTTTTAACAAAAACCTAGCCGCCGTACATCTTCATCTCTCACAAAAATTTGCATCAATTTTGTTGATGATTTAATCTATTCAAGCGACCATGATGGGATGTAAGTTTTATATTAATTGTAAAAGTTTTATACCAAGTCAATAGCTTTTTTAAGCTTCGTACATTCATGTTTTGTGTTTCAAATATAATTGTTTTGATTTTTTGTTTCGTGGTGCTTTGCTTCGAATGATATCTTTGAGTAAAAAATTGTTTTGATGCGTTGTTTCGCGGTGCTTCATACATTCATAGTCTTCTGATGTGTTGTTTTTCATGACTGACACACCCACACATCATAGGTAAGATTTTGTTGTTTACTAGATCTGATGTAAAAAAAACTAATCACTTTTCCGACAAACTTTTTTTCCAACAAAACGTAATTGATTTTGATTTATAGCGAGGGTTTATTGTTGAATTCGATTCGCTAATATGGGTGGTTTGGTTTGCAAAACATGGGTTGTTTAGTTTATTGTTGAATTCAATTCGCTAATATGGGTTGTTTAGTTTTTTTTTGGTCAAAACATGGGTGGTTTGGTTTGCAGTTTTGCTGTCAAAATGGTTGTTTGGTTGCTTTTTTTTTTGTGTCAAAATGGGTGTTTTATGCTGTCAAAATGAGTGTTTGGCTGCTGATTTTTTCGTCAAAAATGGGCTGTTTGGTTTGCTGTCAAAATGGGTGTTTGGTTTTTTTTTATTGTAAAAAAAAGGGTTGTTTAGCTGCTATTGTTTATGTCAAAAGGGTTGTTTGGTTTGTCACAAAATGGGTATTTGTATAAAAAAGGTATATTGGTTATATGTTGGTTCAATTAGTACATATTGATAAAGCGTTATGATTAAGGCCTTTGTTGTTTTGATTATAAAAGTGAAATGATGTGTGGATTCAATTACGCATTTAAAAGCATATTGCTTCTTTTGTTGTTATAATTGTTTAAGTGTTTATTATTTTGTATATGATATAGTCTCTTCCTAGTTTAAAAATGCAGGGGAAGGGATATGTATTTTGTCAATTGAATTTGTTGTTTTATATCGTGGTACCTGTAATAGTAATATTCAAAAAGTAAATAAGGTGAACACATTTTCTTACGCAATCGGTCCTTAATACAGTTGTTGTTGTTGTTTTCTTTTTATAAAAAAGTATAGCTCTTGAAATGCATATGTGTTTATGGCTGATGCAAAATGAATAAAATGAGTATGCATATGTGTTTTTACGGTTTATGATGAATTTGATATCTTCTGTGCATATGTGTTTTTTAACAAAGAATAACTTATAAGTAAGTGTGCATATGTGTTATGCTAGTTTATTTACCAAGTATAGCTTATGAGTAAGTGGACATATGTGTTTGGTAAGATTATGCATATATTTAGACTACTTGTTAAACTAACCAAAATTTATAATTGATTGTGGTAGGTTACTCGACGTTGTGGATGCTGGCACAGACTTATATAAGTTAAGATGAGCGAGATGATAAAAATACATGTGCACAAGGATTAAAAACACATGTGCAGATTTTGTGTGTGTTAAAGACATTAGATTATGCACATGTGCATGCTTCATATATTTGTAATAAAATTGAATACAATTGTAAACATAATGATGTTTGTACTAAGTTGATCGAATATCATATCAATAGAGTAATAAAAATTTAAATCTATTGTAAATGTTTTATTTCTTGTATATATATTTATGTAATATTTCTTAAAGATACATGTGCATATACAAAATACTTATGCATAAACGAAAAATAAAATTGTCATAATGTAGTTAATAGTTAACCTTATTTTTTACAAAAACACATGTGCACATACAACATTTTTAAATATGTCTAATGAAAAAAAAAACAAAAAACAAAAAACAAAAAACAAAAGACCTGAAATATAGGAGTTAAAAAAACGTTTTTACTAAAAAAATTCAAAAAGAAAATAAAAAGTAATTTTACCATTATACCCTTTTGAATTAAATAATAACAATTAATATTCAAAAAATTTGATTGGTTGATGCTTGGTTCTCGTAGCCTCGTGATTTTATTTGGTTCAAAATAACCCTTCCCTATATATATATATATATATACGCACACACACACACATATATATATATATATATATATATATATATATATATATATATATATATATATATATATATATATATATATATATATATATTTATATATATGCATGTATATATATATATATATATATATATATATTATATCTATACATTATATATAAGAGGAGGCATGCCACGCCATAATGCCACTTGGCATCCCATAATGCCAAGTCATATTTCCATGTCATCATAATTCCACCTAAGCACACTTTGTTTATTAATTTTGTTTTAATAAAATTATTTAATTAAATATTCGGAATTATTAAATTTACTATCCACCTAAGCACACTTTGTTTATTAATTTTGTTTTAATAAAACTATTTAATTAAATATTCAGAATTATTAAATTTGCTAAATTCGGTATAGTTAGATTTAAAAAAATGTCCTTTACAAGAATCGAACTTGAGTCTGTTAGTTCACAAACAAGGCTTCAACCAGTGGAACAAGCCAGAAGTTGTGATAGATAATTCAAAATCAAAATGTAATGTCTTAATCACACCACATTCTTTACACCATTTGACTAAATAAAACCCTAGAGTATAAATCCCATATGTATTTTCTCTCTATTACGGTATGTTACAAACACAAAAAGAAAAGGTACAGGTACGTCTCTTTACCCTCAAAAGATGAAACTTTGTTACTCTATACGCATATGTTGGTTTCTTTGCAGGTTAGACGTCTTCTTTGCAGGTTAGTCGTCTTCTTTGAACACATGTGGTTGCAATGAATCTTAAAACAATGATTTATTGGTGAGTTTTATTTAGTTTCTATGATTTATGATTGGTTTATTTAAGTTTTTTTGTTTTTATGGTTGAAAATAGTGCAGCTTCAAGCTATTTGATGTTTTCCGTCAGTCAGACCACCACCATTCACGAACCAATTTTAAATAACAGGTGCATATAGGTTCAGTTTTGTTGTTGATTGTTGTTTAAAATATATTTGCTTGATAGCTGAATATGTCATCTTTATGTGTTCATAACGTATTCCGAAATCAATATTTGCTTGATAGACGTTATCATTTCATAGTTGCGAACTTTCGGTGTTATATGATGTTTGTTGCCTTGAATTTTTTTAATTTTTGAAAAGCAAACCCAAAAAGTGTCAAAGGTTTTGATGTATTTTCCAAAAGATTATATGTATTGAGTCTAAATTGTGTATTAATATTCAATAGTGGTAAGATTATTAAATGTATCCTATGGGATAGCTTTTCACAAATAGTTTCAACCTTTTTTTAATGGTAATAAAAGAGAGGAGTATGCAATAATGATAATTTAACTTGGCATAATTCGTGTATGCAAAGGTAATCAGAATATCCGCTTTAATGCTAATTGTTATAAGTGACCTATATTAATGATCATGTAGGCACCACTATAGTTCATGCTCTTATTGGCAGCCGCCTATTTATAAATGAGGATGTTCATGAAATTGTTGCCTTCATAAAGAGGTGTAGACTTTCAAGTCCTTTGATGTGTTTATTCTGACAATATTAGAAGTTCTTCCCATGGCAGGCTTATACTAAAAAATACTAAAGGTTTAACTAGCCAATCATTCTTCTCCCTTCGTGATTAGTTTCTGTTTATGACTAAAAGGATGTATATTAATGAGATAAATGAAGTTACAAAGGTGTGACGTGTCTCCATGTTTAGCTTAAACTGTTTTTTCGACATGCCTTTGGGTGATAAATGTCATTAAGTTTACAGGAAAGTGTGTGTGATGCTTGGACCCGTTAAATTGATTGAGGTATACTATAATTCGTACTATCTTGCATGTAAAGAGTGAGAAAAATGTAATTCGTAAATCTCAATCTGTTCATATTGGAGACATTATTGTAACCCATGTAGATGACGATGATGATATGTAAATTTGTCGTGAATGTAAAACGATCCAACCTGAATTTGTTCCAAAATAATTAATGTAATCAGTTTATGGGATTATCTTTTTTAATATTTTAGCACAAATGTAAAACAATCTAACCAGAATTTCTAAGTACAAGTTTGAACTTACTACAACGGTGGAAGATTGAATATATAGATCATCATTATTAGCTTTGAATGCAATTGGTAGCTAAGTTCAAAGCTTTCAATTTTTAATTACCAATTAAAAAAGTGTTACTATTAAGTTGCTCATGACATATCTACTCCGTATTAACTTCGTTTTTTTCGGAAGAAAAAAATGTAGCTTATTTTAGGGTCAAGAGTGTATATGTCATGTCTTTCTCGCCCTGCGTTTCCTCAAAATCTAGAAATAAAAACTACGATAAGTTTAGTCCAAAAATCTCATGCTTTTAATAACTAAGACATTCTTGGTTGACATTACAGATACACCTATTGTTGGTGTTGCATGTACACCACTTGGTGGATTTCATGGTTCTCTTTCATCCTTGCCAGCAACCAAACTCGGATCAATAGCAATTGAAAGTAAGTTCGGGTTTGTTTCTTTTAATAAGATTCGGACAATGTTATGTTGTTTGTTATCCAACAACCAAACTCGGATCAATAGCAAATTTTCAGAATTAGGTGCAGGGAATCCTAATACAGTCATCAGCACCACTATTAACAAATTTGTGCATCGGGGATGAAAGGTGAGAAAACTATTTTTGTTAATACTCTTTACTACATTTGCTTGTGCATTTGATCATAGTGTGAGGTTATATTTGGTGGAATATTACTTCGCATTTGTAACATGCATTGTTGGTAACTGCAACAACCATGTTGGTGGTATGGAAAGCATGTCTTAATGTCCCCAAATACATTGTCGATGCAAGGTTAATATTCTCTTCAATTACTATACTGTTCACGACCAATGGAAGAACAATTTGCGTGCTTATATGAGTAGTATTTTTGTATATTATTATTAAAACGGATGTGTTTAATCTATAGAGAACAAGTCAAACAGTAGGATGCTCATTTGTTCTGCGGGCAACATAATTTTGCCAAATGATTCTTTGTTAACACCTATAGCAAAGACAGTTCATTAACGCTTAGTATAACTAAAACACCAACCGTATCAGATTATAAAAGTTTAGATCAATTTCAAGGATTTAAAGATTTTTATCCAAATTCAATTCACAGGATATCGAACAAAGTTCAACTAAAAATAAACCTATTGAGGAAATAATTAACAAGCTAATAGCATCATACATGTCAGGTACCACTCACCACGAAGTTAACAACATAGTTGCTGAAATATGCAAGAAGGTGAGCTAGATATATATAATTATCGATATTTTATTTTTAAATACCGTGTGGTATACCTTGATACCACTTAACATATTGATCATATAACTGTATCATTCTAATAACTTTGAATCTAACTGATCTATTGGGAAATTTCAGGGATCTGGAGCACTTGATAAAAAAGGAAAGTCATGATACTGTTTCAACGCAAAGTCTCGCACTCATAAAGCGGTCTTTAATTAACATGCATCATGATCTTGGATTGGCTGCGTCTCGCCATATATTTAGCATTGTGTCTTGGTCTTGGAACAATATTCTATCATGTCTGCTCAAGTTATAGCTCGATTCAGGGTATACACTATATTCAGAATGTTAAAACTACAAATGTCGGATAGATGTAAAATTCATTTGACATTGATCTTAATATATGCATATATGGATATAAACTTGCAGGCTAGAAGTTCCATGTAGATGTTTGTGGTATCATTTTTGACATTCATGGCAATTGGTGGATTCCTCTCGGCCTTTATAATTTGCAATTTTTTTCCTTTTTTTATTAACAGGGGGGATGACTTGAGTGGAAATGAAAGGACCGACAAGACTCAGTCATTTGAGAAATACACGAAGCTTTACATGTTTACCCGTTACGTGCAACTTCTTACTCTAGGATTATATTTAGTTTCTTCTGGTGGAGAAAAGCTTAATTGAGACATTTCCTTCTTACAAGTGCATATAATTGTCTGTCTATATGATTCTCTTTGGTTAGCAAAACTATCAAATAATCAATCGGTAAAATATGATCACATAAATAGTTATTAGGTTTATCTATGACTTAAAAAGTTATATTGTTAGACTCTCTCATTATAAAAAAGTAATTAGCTACATTTGCTGACATTCTCCTAATTGCTGCACATAGAAGGAAAAAAAAGTAAGATGGCCAGTGGTCCCAAAATATTTAGTCAACTTTATGGAGGATAAGTTTCGTTTACTTAAATTTTTGTAGGAAAAATTGTGAATATAGAAAGTTAGATGAAGTAACAAGCTCGCGCTCTATCAATGCGTGGTATATGGAGCGTGGCCTTTTTGGATTGGTTAGCATTTGATTTCATTGCCATTTGCTATTTTCGCGATGCAACTGTTTGTTATTTCCGTCAATGCATTGTTCATTTGACTGTAGGATGAAGAAGAATGAACAAGGATGCACGGTAAATGTAGGAGACGCTGAGATTGCTATAGCCCACTGCAAAAGGCTCATTACAAGTAAAGAAAAACTTTGGTAATGATGGCGGTAAGTACTATAATAAAGTAAACAAGGTTGTTTTTTGATAGCCTTATTATGCCTGGCTAATTCATCTTATGCTACTTTTTAAAAAATTTCAGGTTATATAAGTTCCAGAATGCTCGCCTGATTGATGTTGGTACATTCATTTGCAGCCACATGGATTCTTCATCTCCTCGCCAGTGGTGAATATTCCTCCAAGCTCAACAAATTATTCATTATTATGCCGCACAAGATTCAGTAGATGCCACTTTTGCTTCTTCGGGTAATCTATCAACATCCTAATAATGGTTTAAAACGACCACTTTTGTGTTGTTTTGAGTTGTTCCTATTTCGTAGGGTGAACGGAGTTGTGATTGCAGGTAACCATGAATCTGATGGAATAACAGTGGTTGCTCTCAAGGTGGTCGAAAATGGTATTTATTTACGTTTGCGTTTTGGTCATTTTACAAGCATAAGCTAATCCAAACACATTAACTTATAAACATAAGTTGATTTTAAGACTAAATTGAACTCTTTTAAACCCATTGCTCGACCTATCCTTTTAATTCCAAAGTTTTTAAATTGTTCAGTTATATGAGTTCCAAATGTCGCCCATTGATGTTGGTACATTCATTTGCGACCATGGTGGATATTCCTCCAATAATGTTTTATTTTGTTGTTACGCCATATGCAAGTTGACAATAAAAAAAACCATTACTGTCGGAGATAGGATGCAATGTTCATAGTATATCTTAGCTACGGGTTGCGATATATCCAGATTTGTGACTTTTTTCTTATGTCTCGGAATCCAGTCATGAGGAAAATTAGGCCTATCTTTCTAAGATTGATGTTTGCTAATGAATGCAGCGTTGAACAACTGAAAGCAATTAAAGAATAAACTGATATGGAATTTAACCTTCTTGAAGACATTCTTACTAATATCCGTAGTGCTACTACCCGTCTTGATCGGGCTTATGAGCTTATTTACGTTTGCGTTTTGGTCATTTTACAAGCATAAGCTAATCCAAACACATTAAGTTATAATCATAAGCTAATTTAAAGACTAAAATGAACTCTTTTTAACCCTTTGCTCGACCTATCCTTTTAATTCCAAAGTTATTAAAATTGTTCAGGTTATATGAGTTCCAAAATGTTTGCTCGATTGATGTTGGTACATTCATTTGCAGCTACATGGATTCTTCATCTCCTCGCCAGCGGTGGATATTCCTCCAAGCTCAACGGACTATTTATATGTCTGGAGCACAAGATTCAGTAGATGCCGCTTTTGCTTCTTCGGGTAATTTATTTTCATCCTAATAGTGATTTAAAACAACTACTTTTGTGTCGTTTTGGGTTGTTCCTGTTTCGTAGGGTGAACGGAGCTGTGATTACAGGTAACCACGATCTTGATGAAACCACAGTGGTTGCTGTCAAGGTGGTCAAAAATAGTATTTATACGTGCTTGTGTTTAGAATAAATAGACGTATTTCCTTTTTTAACATAATAAGTAGTTCTGATAGTAGTCCTCCAAACAGCCCCTATAAGCAGCTTAAGTAAGCAATTCCAAACAGTCTCCTACGAGTTGCACTTTTAGTAAGCAAGCCCAAAATAATCCTATAGAAGCGACTTTAGTAAAATTCCAAACATTAATTAGTAGCCACCAAGGTGCTGATCTTTAATAATGAGTGAAAAAGCAGATTTTTTTTCATGCGCCAGGTTGGTAATGATCTTTGCACGAGCCAGGTTGGAACTGATCTGCAATGTATAAAAAACCAACACATTTGGTAATGCTGGAAAGCGCGTATTGTTTGCATGGAGAAAAGAACCATAATTCTAAATCAGTAACAGTCCACACGACATGATAAATATCGGATCGTTTTACCAAGAAAAAAAATACTTTTTTTTCAGGTGTTCGTTAAGGATATCGACAAGGATCATGTGGTTCTAATGGGAGCAAGGGCTGCTCTGTTTTTATACATAGCTTCAATGTATGTTCAACGGTTTGCTGTGTAAGTTTTAGTAAACTAGAGTTTCTAGCGTTCAATTGTTTTTATAAATTTGCTCTTTTATTCTGTGCAAGAAAGGAGCTTTACACTACTGCACTACGTGCTACTTCTAAGTTTCTAACTGTGAATTAGGATTTTACTAAAATGGCCCATTTTCACCCTAAATCTATTATGCCCTGTTATTTCCCCCTGTGTCGCTCATCTTGCCATGTCTGTAAATAGGTGTTTTGATCCTAATATTACACCTTCTATTCAACGTGTCAAGTGTTGTTCATTTCTCATGAAATATCCTTACGGAGCTCCCCTCATTCATGGCGAGTGTGATGTGGTAAAGAAAGAGGAGTAGACCGATCAAGAACAAAAACTACACTCCAAGTAACTATATATGTTGATTGCTTGAGTAATTAAATCAATCAAGTTAATCTTTCATTCGTCATATGTATGCAATTTATCAGCTTTTTTTATATTAATAATGGTTGTATTAAACCAAAGGAGAAAACATCCATCAAGAGCACCCTGAGGTGGTCGAGATAATCTGATCGGATGAGTTTGGTAAGTGGTTGTGTTTTTTATTTTTTATAATTACTTCTATTTGTCGTGTGTTTGTTGTGTGGTGTGTGTTAGTGGTAGATTGTTATGATGCCTCACTCTTTTTTGCTGGCTCGAGAAGGTGACACTAATCATTATGGGAGGACGTAAATGCATAAACATAGCTCACTCATAAGCAGTGTGTTGTTTTTTTTGTTCATTTGCATCGGTTAAATTAAGTAAAAGTTACGTTATTTTTCATATACATTGCTTCACCCTTTTTTTCATAATGTTAACATCTTTCATCATATATTTCACAAAAATTAACCTTACTTTAAACATTATATCTTCCATAATTTCCACGCTTTCTTATGTAACAATCATTTGCATGGTTTTTAAATTTATTCCCGTGAATTTCATGGGTTAATAAACTAATGTTTAACTGGTATGTTATATAACCTTTCTAAAAAACAACTGGTTTGTTATATAACGAAATATGTTTAGGGATAAACCTGATGTAATTCCAAAAAATCGTTTGTTATATGTCTTTCTAATAACATCATCGATTGAATTTTGATTGCTCGCTTGAGCATCAGCATTACCAACGCCATTACGATATCTTATTTCTCTACCTGATAATAATAATAATACAGAAAGGATATTTTTGTACATGTTAGCATACAACATATATTATAGAATGCATATATTATATAAATATATGTCATGTGTTATTTCTAAATTTCCTATATACAATAACTAAATAAACATAATTAACAAAAACAAAGAGTAATAATAATAAATGTTAATAATATTATCTGATGTAAAAGATGTTCATGATTAATATTGTTTAAAAAAAATGTTACTCCCTCTGTCCCATATTATAAATCCATTTTCATTTTGCACAAAGTTTAAGAAATTTCCACTAACTTCTCTATTAACCAATCAAATATCATCTTCCTCCACTAAAGTCTCTTTTGACTGCTTGGAATATAAAAGTGGACAAACATTTTGGGACAATCAAAAATCGCAATATAGACTTATAATTTGGGACGTAGGGAGTATAAAGTAGTTACCTCCTTTTAGCCGTTCTATGAATTATGGTAACATCAATTATAGTTCTTAACCGTTTAATTTAACTTTTAATAAATTTTTACTATATATTTGTTCTACTAAATCCTAAAAATAAAAACCACAAATCAAAGTACTTACTTGCTTTTAGTCGTTTTATGGATTACGGTAACATAAATTATAGATCTTAACCATTTCATTTAACTTTTAGTTACTTTGTAGTATATATTTGTTACACAAAATCCACAAAACCATTAAGTCATACCCGTCCATCGGACGGTTTTGACACTAGTATATATATATATATATATATATATATATATATATAATACTTGATGCAAAATATATAAATGGATTGAGTTTTAAATGTATTTTCATTGGTGATGTGTTACTTGCATACAAGTTTTAAATTTATAAGAGGTGATTTACCAAATCTATTAATAACACATACTAGCAAGTGAACTTGTCCGTTATAGGAAGATTATGGAGGTAAGTCGGGATCGTTCGTAGGGATTTGTGAGTGAATTGAGAAATAAGTGATTAAAGTCAATTATAAGCAATCCAAATGTATCAAAAATAAAGATGATGAAATTGAAATGATTAAAAGCTACACTTGCTTAAACTAGTTTACTACTTATGATGAGCATGATTGTGATAACTTTTTTTAACGTATTGGTTGTGATAATTAGATGGTGTTCTAATCTATTGTTCTTACAATTTAAACATTTTTCAAGATTTTAATCCATAAAAACAAGATTTAAGTTTAACCAATCAATTCAAGATCAATTCAAGTTTCATAAGTTTGTTCCATGTTAATTTCACAAACTTAAACACAAAAACAACTCTTTGTTTAATCAAATTCTCTTAAGAAATGGTCAATACAAAAGGTAACTAATCATAGACAAAAAGGTTACAATTGATTATCTAGCTACTAATCTTTTGACCACAAAGTAGTTTCTAATCAATCCAATTTGACAAACAAAAGCATTTTCACTACAACAACATTCAAGTTTCTTTGTATAATCAAGAATAATGGGTAAAAACAATCAGTCATAGACAAATGATTATAACTAGTTGAATAACAATAAACCTTTCGACCTTTAGAATTATAAACAACTAGTAAAACTTGATTAACAAATGTCACTTTGAAACTTAAACACAATTGGATCTTAGAATCAACTTGAAATTGAATTAAACATGTTATCACAATCATAAGCAAATCATAGGATAGTAAACATCATTTAAGCAAGTGCACAAAGGTACTAGCCACTCATAGCAAACATGAACGAAAACTCAGAATATTGAACATTAGAAATCATAATTGAAAGGCTTACAATGATTGAAAAGAGATTACAAATGACACCACAAGTATTGGTGTCTCCTACTTGATGTTTTGGCCTCCAAATGTGACTCCTAGCACTTCCACACTATCTTGGACCTCTAAGGACGAAAATTGAGAGCTTGAGAGAGTATTTGGGTGTGGTTTAGGGATTAGACATATTGATGATTGATGGTGTGTGAAAACAAGAACAAATGGGTTCTATTTATACTACTCTCAAGCCCTAGGGTGTTAAATGCTCCTTCTTGGTCACCAAGCAAATAGAATAGACTAGAATGCTCAAAAGAAGGGACTAGAATCGTTGGTGGAATGCAGATTTCTACTCTTGGAACTTTTAACTAACCGCCACCGATCGTCCCTCATTCAAATTGATTGGTCGGTGCATTTATATTGCCCTCACCGATCCGGTTGCGGTTGCAACCGATCACCGGTCTCTACAAGAGCTTGATTTCTTGACTTTTCTTTGTCTTCTTTATTCTACGATTAGAGCTCTTGTTCTTCAACCATATTTTATATTTTCTCTGTCTTGGATCTTCAGATAAGTACGTTCTTGGATCTTCCTTTGCTTGAAATGTCTTTACGTGTGGCACTTGATACGAAAATCTTCAAACAATCGTGTAAACTTCATTTATTCGTCATTTCTTCCACTTTTTCCTGCACTTGGCTACATATACTATGCAAACACACTTTTGGCACAATTAAGTAACAAAATCACATAAATATGACCAAATACTATACACAAAAGTAAGGATAACGCTACTAAAAACATGCACAATTTGAGCGTTATCGATTTATATAATTTTCATCAAGTATTATATAACATAACAAAAATACTTAAGGTTAAAGCTAAAAAAAGAAAGAGTTTAAAAACTCAAAACAAGACAGTTATTTTGAAATTGAGGGAGTATACTTCATACGGGTTTTACTGATAGTAGTGTAATACCCGCGTAAAACAACAACAACAATAGATAGTTTATCCATTTTTGGTTTTTTGATAGGTTTTGTTTGTAGAATGATTTCTTATGATGATGATGTAAAAGAAAGGGAAAGCAATCGAGTATTTCAGTCATTTTAGTTTAGACAAGAACGAAAGTTTAACTAAAAGTTTCACACAAAAACAACTACAAGGACTTCCTTGCAATTTACTCCATTTAAATTTATGCTAATACATAACAAAATAGCATACACTAAAAACTAACAAATAGGGGGTGCAATTTGAAAACATGACTTACATATACGCTCTATAAATAGTGGTGTCTTTACCAGCCTATTTGTTCAATCCACTTCTCAAAGTCTCAATATATTACTCTTTTGCTTTAAGCGATATGCTTGGTCCTGATACAGTCTATTGGTAGGAATGTCGCTGGTGCGGTGCCGGGTGACTTCTCTTAGATCTATGCATGAACAAGTTTGAGTAAGTAATTGTATTTAATCTATTTTAAAAGGGTGCAATTTGAAAATATCCACTCTATAAGTAGCGGTGCATGTCTTCTCCTATCTTTCAATTTAAACCCACCTCTCAGTCTTAATATATACTACTATATTACTCTTTTGCTGTAAGTTATGCCTGATCCAGTGACGATGTCTGGTCTTGATCCAATCTAATAGTACGAATGCCGATGGTGTGGTGCCTTCACCTATTTTTCAATCCAACATTCTTAATATACTATTGTTTTACTAACTTGTAAGAGATACATGATCCTGATCCAGTCGAATGGTACGAATGTCGTTGGTGTGGTACGTGGGGTGACCAAACTTTTATCTATATTTATGAACAGCTTTGTGTAAGTTTTATCTTGCACATCACTTTATAACATTGACTCATTATATAATTACACATTAAACGTAAGACGATGGTGTTTAGAAGGATTATGTTATTGTTTAACAATAGATTATATAATAATAAATGTATCAAAAAGTTAAGTCATAATATATATGGGTTGACATAGATGGCAGAGAGCTTTTCATTAATCCATTTAACTTTCATGTCGTTCAAATAAGCCAAAGAGTTCATTTGTACCATAGTTTTGGTTTATCTCAACGTGTATTCATACATTAGTAATCGTAATATTCAATTAGTAATCGTGATATTCTACATTGTTGAAGATCATTTACTAATATAGTTTGATCTTTTCACAACAAAAGAAAAAAAAGGTTCTCAAAAATATAATTCACAATATATGAAATTTCGGATAAATACAACTACCATCCGAGATTTCGGATATCTGAAATTTCGGATATTTGAATTTAAGCATCCATAGCTATAATAACAGGTCTAATATAAAGTGCGTCTAAGGTACAAATTTTAAAGATAAATCCTAAATCATTACAAATTTTGGTTGTCATTATGTAAATTTAGTGATTCTGTGATAATACTAATCATTGGCAAAAACCTCCAAAAAAACTTAAGATGACTTTCTTATTTTTTTCTGTTAGTGTTTTTAGTGAAGAAAATGAAAAATTATATTTAAATACCTTATCAATAAGGTCTACTGGTATTTCATCGTCATCGTCTTTACCATTAGCATGAGTAGCTTTCCTTGCACGTTCGGAAAATGCAGAGTCGCGTAACAAGTCAATGACATCTTGGTCATCCAAAGGGAGCAATTTATATGTATTGAATTGAGGAAAATTGGTCCGAGATGTAACAAGAATTTTGTATCCAGGAAATTGAATTCGAAGTCATGGATAATGGAATTAGAACACACGTCATCAAGTACCAATAATACGGGTGATTGAGGATTTGCATTCAAGATGGCCCCCCATTGCGGATTGCATTTTCATCAGTAGCAAAATCAGCGTCGTCACTAATTGGTTGCTTGGAAGCAAGTCTCTAATGCTCCACTTTAATTTGGGAGTATTTGAGATGGAAGCAAAGTAGATGTTGCTACCAAATATCCATGTTCAAGTTATACAAAAAATAACTAACCGTTGGTTTACAAATATAAGTTTGAAAGCATTATATTAAAAGGCATGGATTTAAATATGGAAAACGTAGAGGGGGGGGGGGTAAATACGTTTTTGTTTCAAACTTAAAACTTTTGTGTCAATTATAGTATAAACCATCGCATTTTCAAATCTCGACGCGAGGATGCATTTAACGCATTACGGCATGTAAGGCCAACCCCTTAATATCACATAAGATTCCTCAAGATTAATGGTTCATTATAAATCAAGTTTCACCATTATTAGTCCGGTTTGTTTTTCTTTGATCAAGCGTGTCTTAATATGTAAAGTGTTAAATATAGTTTATGACTATATGAAAGACCAAGTATACATCACACACATAAACATCAACCACATAGACAATCAACAATATAAAGCAAGAATAAAAGTAAAGCGATAACTAAAAGGATACACAAACCAACACGAGGATTTATAGTGGTTCGGTCACGAAGCTCCTCTTCGCCCTACTCCACTCCCCGAGTATCCAACTCGAGAGTTACTTCACTAGATCAACAAACTCCATTCTCGGCGGAGAAAACCTTACACAACGCCTACACTTTATCCGGTACAAGGCTAGACACCGAGTTCTTCCACGAGGTAGAACCAAACCTATCACAACGTCGCCTACACTTTATCCGGTACAAAGCTAGATATCAGGTTCTTCCACGAGGTAGAACCAAACCTATAACAACGTCGCCTACACTTTATCCAGTACAAGGCTAGATACCAGGTTCCATTACAAAGGAGGAACCATTACCCGACCAACACGACACATCTATGATACCCGTTATGTTTTGTGGCCTACAAGAATATGATACTAGACAATATCCAAGACAAAGTATCTAATGGATATGAAATCCTAAACCAAACATCAAGAACACAAAGCATGATGTAGTCAGTCTTCCATAAATGAAGACGACAAGTTTCTCAAGCTTGTTGTAGAAGATCATAATGTGCTTGTATGCTTGTGATGGGTGATCACTTCAGTAGGTAAGGATGCAAGATCTCAAGGCTTGCCTTGGATGATCACTTCGGGACTATGCTTACAATAAATGAAAGTTAGAAGCATTATGATCATATGAGATGAGGGTGGTTTACATTTTCCTAATGATCTAAATATGTTAGAAAGGGTGGAGAGAAAGTATGTGTGAACGTGTGAATATATGGTGAGAAGTGGTTTGCTATTTATAGGCAAAAAGACCAAAGCACTGCCCCAAGGATCACTTCTGAGAGGGATCAGGCCCTTGTAATCCAAGGGATTCATGGGCAATCTAAGGGATCCGCGGACGCTCCTCATTATTTGGGTTATGTGCCATGGATCATGGGTCATGGACTTTGGGTCATGGGTACCCAACTAGATACAATGTATCTAGACAATGGGTTATGGATCATGGGTCATGGGTATGGGTTATGGATCATGGTATTTACCCAACACATTTACTTTTGTTTATGTATTTTATAAAATGTAAGTAACCAAGATTACTTAAGTGTTTAACTAAACATGTTTAATGGTTTGATCATAATGCAACATAACAAACATGTACGAACCTGTGTTGTAGCATACAAGGACTTGAGTCGTCGATAGGTGTTGAAAGTATGTTGAGACAAAATATAATTACAAGTAACTTACACATTTTACGTTATGTATTACAAGTTACATGTTTGTCATCAACAAAACAAACGAGACCGTATAGATTAAATATCAAAATATTTGCACTAACAGAAAACAATCAAATCAAGGTTTCTCTAAAGCTGCCTATATGGGTGGGTTTGCAAATTCTTTCCCAAATTAACAACAATTGTGTTCACCACAATATTTCTCACTTAATCAGGAAGGAAGGAAAATTGGTTTTCGATTAAACACTAAATATTTCAACAGACAGCCCTAAACCCTTAGAAGATTCTATAGCCATTCATTTATGAGTTCACAAACTTTAACTTTCAGTGTTTATTCTTTTCTTTCTAGCAACTCTTTAATGAGTTTTATGTTTCTTCTTACTTGAGGTTGTAAATTATATTTTCATTGTCAATCTAATCATTGGCAAACAGTGTGTGTCATCGGTGGTTAACATAGCTCATGTGTTAGGTCACCATCTTATCACAACAATATGTATTTCTAGAGAGAAAGTTTTAGTGAGAGAAAGTGGAAGGAACTAATGAATGATTAATGAAAATGATAATTGCAATTAGAACTAACAACCTCTCCCTTCTAGGAGGGGGTATTTATAGTGTTTACATAAGTAGGGTATTTCCCTTGGTTCTAGAAGAATCTTATCACACTCATGGGCTTACTACATGAGTGTGAAATCAATTACAAACATTTATAAACCATATTTATTAACGACCTATTACAAATGAAATGACCTACACTTGATAATTAAAACATGTTCCTAACAATCTCCCCTAAGGGTTGGTCATCATTTGTTGTCTTGCTTAGGTCGTTTGACGCCTTGAACTTCTTTGGCATTCATGGCTTGTGACGTCTTTGATTCTTTGCATCTTTGTTCTTTGTTCTTGTTGTTGTGATCGGGCCAGAAATCTGCCTTTATCAACATCTTTAACTTTGATCTTTATCTCATAACTTTGCGATTCTTTGACTTTGATGTAGAATCTTTACAAATTTTCTTTGCTTTTTGAGAGAACTTTCAATTAGTGTTGATGTTGGTAGAAGCATGTGAAAAGTCCGCACGATCTTTTCTACCCGTGAGCATCCATAAGAAGAAAACATAAACGTGGGTTAGAAATAATCCATCACTTACAAGTTTGAACTTCGAAAGTGTTAACAAAGATAGTGTGAAACACATCTCTAATTCTCACAAAGGTCGTTCTCGAAATGGAGTCCCACAAGTGAGATAACGCGATGTCGAAATACACCTCAGCTCAAATGAGTCGTTGAGGTACACCAAGCATCACCCCATGACAGAGACCGTTTGAGACACACTAAGCGTAACCCACAAGGAGTTACAGTGACTGTTGTCGGGTTGTTTGATGTTGACCACGGTAGGAATTTCCATTCAATCACCGAGGATCACAATTGTGAATCCCTCATAAATGTTCGCGATTGCTAAGATCTGCGTGGGACTGGAAAATGTCACTTGTGTCCTTATTGTTTGAACAACAAGTGATGAATTATAAGGTGTTCCTAAGAGATCTTTTGATGAATCTCAAGGCTCTAGACTCGATTAGTGCGTTTGATATTCTGGCGGAGACTAGGAAAGGGTCTCCTTCTTCAATACCAACAATCTCTAAGAGAGAGTCGATAGATTACGTAGGGTTCCCCTGAGAATGAAACAAGCTCTTTGAGAGAACTTGAGTGGCTTAGAAGGTTTAGTGCATTGCGTCATCGGGTCCATGACGACTTGTCTTCAATACCGGTGTCATCTTGTGACAACCAAGAGCATATGAATTGAACCCGGTGTCACGCTAAGTTGAATAATTTGGAGGGCTATTTCTTTTCACCCTTTCTTTAACTTTTCTTTTAATTCTTCAACTCCTTCTTTCTTCGATTCTCATTTTCTCCTTTTTCAATCATACCTAAGAACTTCTAAATACTAACTATTTGTGGTGTCCTTGGGTAGATCCTCCGCTCATGGGATCATAGGACGCTTATTCCAAACTTAGTCACCTTTTAACTCCATGACTATCCTATGTTGCCACAAAACCTTTCTTGAAAAATCTCTCAAGACGTTTATGATGAAAACATGTTTTGCTAACACCTTGAGAGTTTTGGTTTTCGAAATACTCCTCCACATGTGCTTATGAATTTTGACCAAATCTTGCAGAGAGGGAAGAGCTCGCACTTTTGAATTGATCGACTCTTGATAGACAATTCCCATGAGACACGGTTACTTTGTATTGTTAAAGAGTTACATTGTCAGCTTTTAAGTGACAACTAGCTCTAATAACTACCTTGAAGATGTAAACACTCCTTGAAAAGGAGGTTAGACCCGTCAAAGGTCATGTCAATCAAGAGTGTCTCGAATTGGTACATTCTACTAAGACAAGTTTCGTTGGAAACAAGTATTTTCGACATCGACATTTCAAAAGTTCGTCAATTCATTGGTGATAATCGAGTCGAGCACGTTATGAGATTCCATAACTTCCGGATCAATCAATTTTAATCACATTTCTCCCCTCAAAATAGCATATGAATGATGTTTTGAAAACATGGTGATTAAAATATGCTTTTTGAGGCATTGGAAATTCATTTGGGAAGAAATGGATTTCAAGAACATTTGATTTCGAACAAAGATTTTTTGTTGCAAAACAGTTAAGAAGCTTTCGCTCCTTTAATTAGGATTGAGGCAATCAAACGCACTACGTGGTCCTTTCGTGGAATAAGATTTTATGTAAAAAACAGAATCAATGAATGTTTATGTAAAAATTTCAAAGTCACAAATTTTTTGTTTTTTTTTGTTCTTTTTTTTTTTTTTTAATAAAAGGAAAATCTTTTTGGATTTTGAAAGATTTTATATTTTTGTATTTTTTTTTTTTTTGAAATATGTATTTATAAAGAAAGATGTTTTGGTGTTTGACGTTTTAAGAACGATTGAGTAAAGATTCCAGATCTTCTGGAGTCAAACACCGCATACCAATTTGATGGACAAGCTCAGTAAACCTTGCGGGTGGCAAAGCTTTAGTGAACAAATCGCCAATTGGTATTGAGTACCCACAAAGTATAATTCAATTGTACCCTTTTCGACATGCTCTTTGATGAAATGATATCGCAGAGCGATATGCTTTGACTTGGAATGTTGAACCGTGTTGCGAGGAGATGGCAATAGCACTCTTGGAGTCACAAGACATTGGTATCTTGTTGAATACAAAGCCGTAGTCCATCGGTTGTGATCTCATCCAAATTATCTCGAGCACATCTTGTCGACATGGCAACGATTCGCTTCGATGATGACATGGATGTACGCCTTGTTTTTTTTGATGCCAAGACACAAGTTTATCTCCAGAAACCGAACACCACCGATGTACTTGTACGTGTATTTAAACACCTGCGTGATCGACGATCTGAAAAAGCGATTAGTGCAAAACCGTGAATCCTTCTGATACCGATTCCCAGTGAATGGTTCCCTTTACGTAGCGAAGGATTCTTTTAGCCTCATTGAGGTGTCTTTCACCGGTCTCGATCGATAACGGAGCAAAGATATACAAAGAAAGACAATATCGGTCTGTTGGGTCGTTAGATACATGAGAGACCCAATAATACTTGGTATTTTGTAGGTCAATCACTTTCCCATGTAAATCGGCGTCGACTTTGGTGGCGTTCGAATATAGGTGTGTTATAAGTATCACAACCGGTCATTCCATGTTTCTTTAAGATTTCAAGAGCATATTTGGACCGATTTAAAATATGCCACGGGGAGATTGATGAACACGAAGTCCTAAGAAGAACTTTAGTTCACCCATCATGGACATTTCAAAATTTTGTTTCATTAATTTTGCAAAAGCGTTTGAGTACTTTTTATGTGTTGAACCAAAATGATATCATCAACATAAATTTGAACAATCAAGATATCCTCCCCGTGATGTTGAATGAAAATGTTGGATCAACGATTGCCTTTGATAAACCGATTAGCGAGAAGAAATTTTGATAGTTTGTCGTACCATGCCCGTGGGGCTTGTTTAAGACCATAAAGAGCCTTTTGAGCTTGTACACGTAGTTAGGATGATCCGAATCAACGAATCCTTCCGGTTGACCCACATAAACTTCTTCACGAGTTGACCATTTAGAAACGCCGCTTTCACATCCATCGATAAACCGTGATATTCTTGTGTGCGAAGATATGCCAAAATTTCCGCATGACTTCAAGCCTAGCTATCGGTGCAAACGATTCTTCATAATCGATTCCTTCTTCTTGAGAATACCCTTTAGCCACAAGACGAGATTTGTTGTGAATAACATTTCCTTCAAGATCCGGCTTTGTTTTTCCGGATCCATTTGAGTCCAATGACATAAATCCCATCCGGTCTTAGAACAAGTTCCCGGACTTGAGACGCTTGAACCGATTCAACTCTTCTTGCATTGATTCAATCTAATTGTCATATGTCATAGCGTCTTTAATGTTTCGTGGTTCATCTTGACAAACGGTGAGTGCATAAACACAAGTTTCAAAGATCGTGATGAAGTCGTTGTCTCGTCATGATCGGGTTGGAAGGATCACCAATCACATTTACTAAGGATGATCTTTTGTCCATTTATGTGTCGAAGGGTGATGATTGAATGTTGCCTCGATATTAGACGGATCCAAATTGCGTGAAGATGACTCGCCAATGTCGGGAATGGTTGGGCCGAGCAAATTGATTGAAGAAAGCATTTCGTCATAATGCGGGTGCGGTACTTCTTGATTTTGTGTTTCATCATTTGTGTTAGTGTTGGATGCAATGTGTTCTTCATTGATTGAGAATCATTCAACGTGCATCCAGTGCAACGGTTGTTGTTGTTGGAGCAGTGTATCGGTTATTGGATTATGATCGGGTGTGCGTGAAACAATCGATACATCCGGAGCACTACTTTCGGAATCTCATCAAATGTAGGAGCAAACAAAGTTTCCAATTGTTGAAGAGTGAATTCCATAGGTGGAACAAATGATGAAGAAGGAAAGTTTAGACGGTTGATGCGGGTCCTAAGCGGTTTTGCTCGAAGCCATATCCGTAAGCTCATCAAAGTTGACATGAACGATTTCCATCATTTGTCGAGTTCGACGATTCCAAATTTTAAATCCTTTAGAATTTTCACAAGAACTAATGAACACTCCAATGTCGACTTTAATTTGAAGTTTACCAATATCATCACGATCATTTTTGATAACAGAGAGCACCGAAAACATGAAAATATCTCGATATCCGGTTTGCGGTGTGAACAATCTCATATGGAGTTTTATTATGACGTGTATGAATGATGGAACTGTTTTGAGTAAAACATGCGCTTGAGACAACTTCAAATTTCACAAGAAATCCGTAATTGTGAGAAAATCAACATTGTTCGAGCGACCTCCACTAACGCTCGATTTAGCTCTTCAACAACACCATTTTGTTCAGAGTACGAGCAATCGAGGTCGATGTGTGATTCCAACTTTCTCAAAATAAGCACGAAGTGTTTGATTTTTGAATTCGCCCATTGTCTGCTCGTATAACGCGACGGTGTTTTTGAGTTGAACACAATCTTTGTGAAAGGTGATAATCATTGTTGAGCTTGATCTTTAGTTCTGAGAAAATAGACCCAAGTCCATCGTGAATAATCATCAACAATAACCGTAATGTATCGCTTACCATTCACACTTTGTACACGCATGGGGCCACATAAGTCCATATGAAGCAAATTAAGAACATGTTGAGAACTTGGTTACGGTTTTGAGGAAAGTTAGATCTTTGCTCTTGCCTTGTTCACAAGTCGAACATAAATGATCTTTGGTGTATCGGAACCTTGAAGACCATCAACTAACTTATGACGAGCGAGTTCACCATGGTTTTGAAGTTTAAATGAGAAAGCCTTTTGTGCCATAACCATGATTTTGTCAAGCGCTTTTGAGAGAAGACAAATCGGTGAAGATGCAATCATATCGTATATAGGAATCGTATAAAGATTTGTGCTCCGATTGCGGTGAGTAAATCATGACCTTCCAAATCACGTACATAACATGTTTTGGAGCGAAACGCAACTTCCAAATCATCATCACAGAATTGTCCAACTGAGAAAAGGTTGTGTCCAAGACCTTCAACATAATAAACCCGACAAATCATCATCCCATTATTGCAGCAAAATGATCATTCTCGAATCTGACAGTACCGATGAACTTTGAAACAAAATTTACTAACAACTTTAGATTGTCTGTCATATGCCGGGTACATCCGCTATCAACAATCCACAGAACGAGTTGAATCACCTGCAACACACGAAGATAACGAAGGTGGTATGATAGAAGCAGTGGAACCCAAAGAGTTAGTGGGTTCCATTATGTTAGTGTTACACACATTTACACATTTAGGGATCCATTTAAAACTTGAGGTACGCTGCAACCATTGTTGCCATAACCAATTATTTTTCGCTTTGGTCTTAGCGAAATCACTAGGTGAGTACACTTTCTTAGGAAATGTTTTTTCAACAATGGGTGTGTCTACAGATTTCTCATAAACTACACTGTGCACCTTCCTTAAATTCGATTTTGCAACTATTGGGGACCCAGAGGGAGGGCCAGTAATAGATTTCTTAGAACGAGCTAACAGAGAATTTGCAACACATTTTACATGATTACCAGACATCATACTCTTACGACAAAAAACACAGGAAGCATTAACGTTTGAAACGTTTACAGACTTATCATTCGTTACACTGACATTAGAATTACAATTTGCCAAATTTGAATCTAAAGCAGATGCAACATGATTTTTATTCGATTTCCTAAGATGAACTTCTACTTCTGATGTCGGACGAGTGCTCTTTCTATGTTGCGAGATCCTAGTATTTTCTTGTTGTCTCTTATTCTCGGATCTTCTAACATTAGTAGACGCAACTATTCCTGTAGAAGTGGAAGAAAGCAAATTAGTTCCCTGAGTTTTATCAATTATATACATGCCAGGAGCAATCACTTTTGTGTTACTAGACTTGCTAGTTTCTTGTTTAGCTATCTTTTCTTTAAGCTCAATGATGATGTGTTTTTGATCCTGAATTATGGAATTTAATCTTCCTTGTTCACCCAACATTTGTCGAGTATATTCAACATGGTGATCAAGTTCTTTTGACACTTCGAATCGAACAGCTTTGAGAGAATCAAAATCGCTTTTATATTCTGTTTGACTTGTGCAATCTCTTGTTCATATTTGAAAATTTGACATTTTAACGATGCATTTTCATCATCAAGAAATTGACTTTTGAAATTGCATGATCGATCCAAAGACACCTTTTCCATGTGATTTTGTAAAGCAATTTCGATTCAATTGTATTAGATCGACACCATTGAAGTCTTCGTTTAAGTTCGTAAATCTCCATTGAAAGTTTAGATTGGACATCATCATTTGTGAAAACATTTTTCCGCTTTCCTCTTTTAATTTCTCAATTTCATGTCTTAACATCGATTGTCCATTTCAACGTTTGAACCATATTGAGATTCTCGTGCTTAACACGATCATTCACGTAAACAAATTCACAATATATAACCACGTAAGCAATATTAGCGAAAGAGCATCTTCTAACAATTGATCAAAGGCATTTTGAAGATCTTGGTTTTGCATTGTTCTTGTGAAACGAGTTTTCAAGTGTGTTAAAAGCTTCAATCATTGAAGTCACCTCTTGTTGAAGTTCTCTTTCCAGTGTGTTGCACATGACGCAAATGTGCGACATGAGGTGAGATTTGGGTTTGAAACATTTGTCGTTGCTTTCTCTTGCATAAGCATTGAAAATTAGATGCTTTTAACTCGAATTTTTCTCAATTGCCGTTTCTAAAACGAAATATCTTCCATAAATGTTTGAAAGTACCGTAATACTAAACAAGATTTAAGAGTTTTGGCAATGAGTTGCTTTTGCAAGAGGACGGTAAGGACCATTTATTTGTGCAACATCGTGAACGGGCCTTCTACACAAGATGGCTCATTAATTCGTAAAGATTATACGATGGTGTTGAAATGACATTTAGTTTGTAAGACGCATTTTCTCTTGTGTAATCATATGGTAAAATTCCATTTTGTCGCATGTTTAAGCGACTTGATCATCTTGTGCCCATTGTTCCTCACAATCAAATACAACAAGTTGCATGCTTGGATCTAAAAGACATTGAGCACTATACAATTTGGGCATATCCTTGAGAGTGTGAAGAAAACGTGGGTGATTATACCCAAGAGCAAAACGTTTTGAGTCATCGTGACTCGGAAGTAAAGTTGACATTTCAATCTGCTTTCTTGGTGGCCAATCTTATATACAACATTGCCAAAATCTTTTAATCGTCTTTCCAATCGAAGAATTTCCTCGATTTGATCATCAATCGTTTCTTAGATTTCTTCTTGAATTGAGAAAAATTTGACCGACTTTTGAAAAATCTTGTTTAGTATTTGAAAGTTCCGTTTGAAGATTTTCAATGTTTTTCCTAAGTTCGACTTTTCTTGTTCAATTTTAGAAATCTTTTCATTATTTGACGCAACAATTTCATGCATTTGATGTTGAAGATTTTGTTCATTAACGTAAGATTTTGAAAGGCCACTTCAAAACTTGTTTCTCAGTGGTTTTGTTTCAAAATCATTTATCCGTTTTCGACAACTCTCAAGTTCAAGATCAAGGAGGTAATCTCACCCTAAGGTTTTGGTTTATCTCATTACATTTTGCGCTTTGGGCTTGAAATGGCGTAAGTAATGAAGTCGATATTCGAATCGGACCATGAATTGCTTCACTCTGTTCAATATGCTCATTATTTTCATCATCACTTAGGTCATCAAATGTAACCACGGGTTAATTTGATCAACTTCATTATGATTAAATAATGATTCATTTTGAAACGATTGTCGCTCATCGATGCGATGCGAACACAATTGCATTTATGAGGCATATATCGATGTCAGTACCGAGATAGACCGTCTGTGTCATAGACGTGTCTATTCTCTGTTTGATGATGTGATGTTCTTGCATATTTGCCATCAAAACAACTGCAAAGATTTGCTTCCAAATCTTCATATTCATCATCCGAGAGTATCGCCATAAAACCTTGCTGAGTCTCACCGAGTTCCCTCCTCGCTTCATCCTTATATGCCATCAAGATGACTTGCTTATAGTAATCTCCTCCTCGGTTCGTGGTTCAGACAAGCATTAGCAAGATGTCCTTGCTTTTTGCAATTATAGCAACGAATAGTAGATCCCAAGCCGGTGAATTCCTGTTTCCACAATTTGAATATTTCTCTTGAAGTTATTATTACCCGATCCCCTGCCGATGTTTGACCATTCCTGCATTACGGAATACCCACTTGTAATCATACGGCGACCACTAGTTACATTCGAACCTCAACTTTGCCACCTTGGATAACTGCGTGACTTTTAGGATTTGATGATGAGCGAAGACGATTGTTTGACCGAGTAGAGAACTTGGAGAAGGCTTTAGCAATAAAGGCCATTCCATGATTTAATGCTTCAAAGGCATCAACTTGATCATCATTGATTTGAGCGAGTATGCGATGTTAGAATCTCCTTCAAAAGTGAGTTGATGAGAAGGTGTAGGTGGAGCATAACTAAAGTGACGTTGTTGTTGATCGAAAGCATGATTTGACTTTGGGTAAGGAGTTGGATAACCATGTGCCATGAGAGCAATCTGATCAGTAATTGGTGGTGAAGGGAAACCATGTGTGCCACGAGCTTCTTTATCTTTGATAACTTCATATTGATGATGTTTCAGATAATCATACAATAACCCATGCTTGACATCATGAAGATCCTTGACTTGTCGAACAAAAGTAACATACTTATGCCAATCCGGTCCTAATGAGTTCAGAAACTTGGTGTTAATGGCAATGGTTGGAAGATCAATCTTATGTCGATGCAAATCATTGACCACATTTGTGAAACGATGATAATATGATTCAAGTGATTCCCAGTGCTCAATGGTAAACACATCAAAGTTGTGATATAGCTTAGACTCCATATCGACCTTATTCGATTCATTGCCTTCCATCAATGATGAATTTGTTCACACATAGCTTTTGTAGTTGTCGTGCATCAATACTTTTGTAGATCGGATTCGAATTCCAAGAAGTATTTGTTGCATAGCAAGCTCATCGACTTCAAGATGAAGTAGTTGTTCGGTGTTAAACGGCTAAGTGGAACAATTGAGATAGTATCGGTCTTGGTGGAACACCGAGGATCTCCGGAACAGTTTCAGTTGGCATTTGAAATGGTCCTTCTAATATCACCTTCTTCGATACTTACCATGAGGTTTCTTGAGTTCCATATACCTTAGAAATCGACTTGACCATTGCACATAATTGCACGGTGTAAGCATTGGAGGACAGTATCCGAACCGACTTCATGAATCGATTGTCGACTAGTTACAACCGCACATTTGAGAAAACCAAGTTTGTTGTTGAGGGATTTGTGGAACCATTGACATTCGTTGTTGAACTTGTTGAGGAGGTTGTTGTGGAGGAGCTTGTTGAGGATAATAAGGATAAGGGTAATTCGGATAAGGTGATTGAGACATAATTGTTGTTGATTGATATAGTGAATTTTAATTTTCCCTCCAAAAATAATTATGAAAAATTTTCTCCCCCAAAATTTGAAATTCACTATAAAATGCAATTCTAAGGTGGTAAGAAAAATTTGAGGTTTGACAATTTTGACGCCAAATTTGACCCGAAAAATTCGAATTTGAGCCTAAAAATTTGAATTTTTAACCAAAATTTTCACACTTAAACCAAAATTTGAATTTCGCGTAAAAATTGAACGTTTAGTCTCCCTTAAAAATTAACGTTAAGTCTCGCGTAAAAATTTGAATTTTTTTTTTTTTTTAATAATTTGTTGATGATGTGTTATGGATCTTTAAGGATAACTAAGGTTAAGGTTGTTTAGATTTAGGTAGATTAGTAGCAGAAATCCAAACTCGCAGAAGAAACTCGCAGAAGAAACTTGCAGAAGAAACTCGCAGAAGAAACTCACAGAAGAAACTTGCAGAAGAAACTCGCAGAAGAAACTCGCAGAACTTGAAAAGAAACTCGCAGAAGTTCAAGAAACTCGCCAGAATTCAACAGAAACTCGCCAGAATCCAACAGAAACTCGCCAGAATTCAAGAAACTCGCCAGAATTCAGCAGAAACTCGCCAGAATTCAACAGAAACTCGCCAGAATTCAAGAAACTCGCCAGATTTCAGCAGAAACTCGCCAGAATTCAAGAAACTCGCCAGAATTCAACAGAAACTCGCCAGAATCTAAGCAGAAACTCGCCAAACTAAGCAGAAACTCGCCAAGCTAAGCAGAAACTCGCCAAACTTAGCAGAAACTCGCCAAACTTTGCAGAAACTCGCCAAACTTTGCAAACTCGCAGAAATTCAAGCAGAAACTCGCTAAAACTCATGAGAAACTCGCCAAACTTCTTGGCTAACTCGCCAAACTCGCCAAAACTCATGAGAAACGCTAGAAACTCATAAAACACGATTCATTCAAAAATCCATAAATTTCAATCTAAAACACGCTTTTAAGTACGGATTTCTATTAAATCTAATCAATATTAACCTAAATTATCCCTTGGCTCTTAATACCACTTGTTAGGTCACCATCTTATCATAACAATATGTATTTCTAGAGAGAAAGTTTTAGTGAGAGAAAGTGGAAGGAACTAATGAATGATTAATGAAAATGATAATTGCAATTAGAACCAACAACCCTCTCCCTTCTAGGGAGGGTATTTATAGTGTTTACATAAGTAGGGTGTTTCCCTTGGTTCTAGAAGAACCTTCTATCACACTCATGGGCTTACTACATGAGCTTGTGAAATCAATTACAAACATTTATAAACCATATTTATTAACGACCTATTACAAATGAAATAACCTACACTTGATAATTAAAACATGTTCCTAACATCATGGATTGTGCTAATCGTGGTGAGACATGGGGAATTTTTAGAGGCCTTCTAGGAAGTGTTCTCTTGCTTTTGTTAATAAGTTGTGCCTCCATATGATATCAAACAAGATCATGTTTGGAATCCTTTGGTTTTGGAGTTTTACAAGATACTTGGGTTGGCATTTTGGATTCTCATTTGAAATTTTCTTTGAATTTAGTTTTTAATTCTTCCTGAAACTGATTAACAAGGTGTAACTAACCCAAATATCATGGAACCAAAATAGGACTCGGTCAACATTAGTAAAATGATACCGAAACCTATATGTAGTAAACCTGCAAACAACACATTTGGCTTATTCAAATTAAGCAGTCCTCACTACTATCAAATGCATACCCGAAATGATTTCATAGCAACGAACATGATTATGCACACATCAAATAAGTAATCAGTTTTTAAATTGTATTATGAGTTATTTAATGACATGATTGTAATAAACAAGATAGATCAATGACAAAACAACATGATGGTAGTTTAAGGTTGAATGAAAGTTACATACCTTCAATTTCGGCATCATGGCTGTGAAAAACGTAGAGGGGGGTGAATACGTTTCCGTTTCAAACTTAAAACTTTTGTATTAAATATAGTATAAACCATTGCATTTGTTAATTTCAACGCGATGATGCATTTAACGCATTACGGCATGTAAGGCTAACCCCTTAATATCACATAAGATTCCGCAAGATTAATGTTTTATTATAAATCAAGTTTCACCATTATTAGTCTAGTTTGTTTTACTTGATCAAGTGTGTCATAATATGTAAAGTATTAAATATAGTTTATGACTATATTAATACTTAAAAGACAAAGTATACGTAACAATCATAAACCTCAACCATATAAACAATCAACAATATAAAGCAAGAATAAAAGTAAAGTGATAAGTAAAAGGATACACAAACCAACACGGGGATTTACAGTGGTTTGGTCACGAAGCTCCTCTTCACCCTACTCCACTCCCTGAGTACTCGACTCGAGAGTTACTTCACTAGATCAACAAACTCCATTCTCAGCGGAGAAAACCTTATACAACGTTGCTTACACTTTATCCAGTACAAAGCTAAATACCGAGTCCTTCACACAAGGTGGAACCAAACCTTATCACTACGTCGCCTACACTATATCCGATACAAGGCTAGATACCGGGTTCCATTACAAAGGAGGAACCACTACCCGACCAACACGACACATCTATGAAACCCGTTATATTTTAGGGCCCAACATAACAAACCTTGTGTTTTATGACACAAACACATAAACTATCTAATCTAGTTATAGATACAAGAAGATGATACAAGACAAGATCCAAGACAATGTGTCTAATGGATATGAAATCCTAAACCAAACATCAAGAACACAAAGCATGATATAGTTAGTCTTCCATGAATGAAGATGATAAGTTTCAAAGCTTGTTGTGAAGACCTTCATGTGCTTGTATCCTCGAGTCCACCGAGCTTGTGTTTCGCAAACCTTCAAGCTCTTTGGGACAAATGGACCCTCATTAATACACTTGATATAATAAGGTTCCATCCTAATCAAATAGCAAAGCATACGCTTTTTCCATTTGTTGAATTTGCCAACTTCAAGTCTAGGGCAACAATGAATAAGCTCCACCCTTTTTATCGACTAGTTGGGGTACATCAATTTCGACCATAGAAACCCCGATTTAAAAACTTTTAGAGCGGCTTAAAAGGTTTTATAATCGACCTTGCTCGATACCACTTGTTGTTCCCTATTCACTATCGCTTAAAAACAATTAAGTACTTAAAACAATTTAATAGTGAATAATGACCGAAATTAACGTAAGTAAAACGCACTAAGTAATTTTCAACATCATATTCTTATTAGAAATAAATCAAAGAATCGCTACCCAAGTACTTGCGGAATAGTACTTGGGATTGAAATGACAAAGTTTGGGTGACTCCTCTAAGCTCAGCTAAGTCCGAGCACAACTCTTAGAACCCACCGAGCTAGCTCAAGGATAAAGTTGTATTTGGAGGAGTGAAAAGTTGGCTTGTGTGTATGTGTGTTTTACAATTCACAAGCTTAAACTTTTCACTCATTCTCTTATGCTATTTATACAAGTATGATTTTAACTTTAACCTAGAAGACAAACACATTGATCACGTAATCATGAATATAGATATATTCGATTCTCGTTACTTTGCTATTAGTAGTCGCGGCGAGGCTTCTTCCTTAATAGAGAATCCTTTAGTATCGCCGCTACTATAAATGGGAAGATATGGCTTTAGTAGATAGGGACTTAGTTTTATCGGGTAAAGCACTGGGGACTTAGTTTTATCCGGGTAAACTTTTCCCGCCTAGTCCCGCTCATTCTTCGCCTTCAAAGCCTTCGCCTCTTCCTTCATTTGTCTTCGCTAGCAGTTGAGAGAGTCTTAGGATTCGGTGAGTTATTGTCATCACCACCGAATCCACCATCTTCTTCTTGACTTAGTCTTCACCCATTAAGTTTCGCCTTGCCGAGTGGAGAGGCTTCTTCTTCACTCAGCTTGAGTATCTCGAAGATGGCTCACCGAGAGACTATGCACTCGGTGACACGATAGTGTTTAACGGATTAAACACTTAGGTTATTTTCTATTCAAATCCTAGATTGCGGGTTTGGGTATTTACCGAACCTAACGCCTCCCTATTTGGATATACAAATAGCCTAAGTGTTTGATCGGTGTAAGTGAGCAAATGGCTTCTTCTTACACCGAATGTACTAATGAATAAAATATGGAACACCGAGTATTTTAACAAAACATACATCTTTATTAATCATCTTACATGGTTCCTATCACTAGTACAAAGAAAAGATAACATGATGTCGACCCGGATGGATTCCCAAAGGCTTCAAGCTTCACTTTCTTGGTGATGAGTGTTTTCTGTTAGGATGGTCTCTTATCTTAGCATTCGTGTCTTGACAAAACCCGATGTTTCTTTGAGGATTGGATCCGAGATGCCACATGTATGTAGCTTAGCATTGCGACCACACCACCGATCAATATCACTCCATCTTTGAAATGTTGGGTTTCCATAGACATCAATGTGGAATAGCCCTCTTCGGGCTTTTCAATCACTAAATAGTTCACAAATTTCACACCCTCGAGACTCTCTGTTGCATTCTAAGCCGAGCACTTTGATCTCGTGTCGAACTCAACTCTTTTCCTTTTGCGGTGGATGCTTGTGGTTGAGATCCTCGAGGTGCGCCAAGCCAGTGAATTCCCGGTTGGTGGGTGCATCTCTCGACCTTTCATATCTTTTGTCGAGCATCTTCATCGACTCCTTGACCACCTTATTTTGCTTCTTTCCAATAATTGGACCAAGTTCATCGAGTTCGATGATCCCAAAGTCGGTGAATTTTGGGGATCATGAACCTCGAAGTGTCTTTATCATCCCTCTATAAACATTCATAGCCGGTGGTTTGGTGTTGGGAATAATCTTGACATCTGTGAACTTTTCGTGAGCCTCACGGTGGTCATTGTCCGCTTGTAATGCTCAATTCGCTTTGCTGAGAGCTTGATTTTCTTCTTCTTTTCTTCCAACTGCTTTTCTCATTTTAGTCATTTGAGCACCTGAGCTTCCTTGAACTTTTTCCCGCTCGACCCTTTTGGAGCTTGCTTGCATCTAATCCCATGTTCTCGCCTTCTTGGCGACAACCTTTGCAAGCAGTGATGAGTGTGTAAATACTCATCATTTTTAGTCAAGTCTGAATCAAAACGTTTAAAATGCTCGAAATGCATCAAAATATCAAAATATTCCAAAATTGCATTTTATATGTTTCGGATGCAAAATGTTCAAAATCGATGAAAAATGAGCTAAGTTTGCATAATTGGCGCTTTCAGTCCCCAAGTTTCAAAATTTGTCGAAATAGTCCCCGAGCCTTAATTTCAAAAGAAAATCATCAAAGGTCCTTTTAAATCATAACTTGTCAAAATTAGTCCTTTGGTGAAAATGTCAAAGTTTTGAGAAATTACAAGTTTGGTCCTCTAAGTTTCAAATTTGGCAAAATTAGTCCTTGAATTTTGAAAATGACAAGTTTGGTCCTTGTACTATTGAAGCTTGTCGGTTTTAGTCCCTTGAAACAACTTTGCTTAATTGGCGGCCTTGGCCCTTGCTTTTTCAGAAATTACACAAATAGTCCTTGTGTTATTAAAAAACCTTTAAACCATTTGGACCATGTCTTAAACAATTGTGACCCTGCCATAACCAAATTGGACCCCTTGTTTTGAACCCTTGCCTTTTAATATTAAAACCCAGTCAAACTGGTCAAACAACCCACACCCCGCCATCCCCTTCCCTTTCCTCCCCCCTGTCTGCAAACCACCCCAACCAGTGCAACCTACCAGCCTCCCTCTCACCTCTCCTTGTTCCCCCCCACCTCCACCAAACAACAAAAGCAATTAATGCATCTCTTACCCACCATCTCAACCCCCACGTTAAAAATCCAAGTTTGGCGCCAAAATCTCTTTTCAATGGCCAAGATCATTTTTAGCCATCCAATGGCTATCAATTGCTGGGAACTGCTCAGAATAGAGAGAGAAAGAGCTTGAAGTATAAAGAGAAGCATTGGGAAGCAAGAAACAAGGAGTCTACTAGTTTTTATTTTATCTCTAATGTCGTTTTTAATAAAAAGTTTTAGTTAAGTAAAAAACCTGTAATCTTTTGTTGTAATGTACTCAGTATAAGTTATTGGATCAATATAAATCATTTTCAAGTGTTAATTTAAGTTGTATTATCAATTTATGTTGATTAGTCCACTGTTGAAAATTTCCATTTCCAAGTCTTGTATACAAGCTCCCAACAGCTCATTACTCAGTTCCAGTAAGCTTATACAAGCTTCTAATAGCTTTCTATAAGCTTTCATTTCAGTTTTAAGCAAAATTGGTTCTTGGTCAAAGAAAGTCAAAATGGGCAGAAATTGAAAAGAAAATGGATAAATGGTGAAGCAGTGCTGGATGTGGGTTGATTCAGGTCTATTTGGTTGGATAATATAGGTTAGAGGTCCATTGTAATTCAGTTTCAAGCCATTGTGGCTAAGGACCAACTGTGAGTAATTTTCAAGTTCATTTGCATAATCTGTTTGTGCAGTGATTAGTAGCTTAAATCTGTTTGAATAATTGTATTTAGAGTAATTAAACTCATTTGGATCATTATCATGGGCTAGTTAAGTGTTTGGATCCTTTTTGAGTCATAAACTGTTGATTAAGGTGTGTTAGGAATTGCTGATATATCTGTCTTAGAGGCTTACTCAATAGATAGTACTTGTTGGTTTAAGTTTGTTTAGCATATCTTAGTTCATATCTGTCTTACTTTTGTGCTTGTAACCTGTCAAAGTCAAATTCCACTTCAACTGTCTCAAACAGTTTATCTGTTGTGTTTTTGGAGATCAAATCACTTGTTTTGTGTTCAAAATCCATAGACATAGCTTGTGTTAGTCTCATTTCAACCATTAACATCATAATCAGTCCTTAAAGTGAGCTTAAATCTCACCAAAGTCAAAATATCAAGATTGCTTTAAAAAGTCAAAAGTGAAAATGTCATTTTGAGGCAAACTGAAAGGATTTTTCCTTGATTCATTTTAAGCCAAATTAAGTGAAATCTTGGGTTTTGAAGTTCAACTGGTCTATTTTGTTATTAGCATTTTATACATTTTGTGAATTTTTATAAGCTCCATTTGAGCTTGTCAAATAGGTTTTAATTCCACAGGTAAACCGAGTCGATTGACACCGACTTTGCCTGAGTTTGTCAAGGTTGCACAAGACTCATTTCAGCTAGTCCAAGTCTAGTTTTGGTGTACTTGATCTCACCGGTCTAGGATAGGTTCCAATTCTTTGGTTTTCGCTTTAGCTTAATTTGTAGCTTGTGCTTGTGTCAAAGTAGCCCCACGTAAACTGTTTTAGCTTATAAGCTCATATCCTCAAATCATCAAGCTTGTTAATCGAGGTCAAGGCTTGTGAATATTTGTTGCATTTGGTTCTTCTTGCATAATATTGCTTCAGAAGTTGGTGCTTGTTTGTGTTCATTTGGCTTATTCAAGTGCTTATTCATAAGCACATTCCATAGCGATCCATAATCTCACACACAACCACTGTTTTCCATTTTTCTAGATTCAAGACATTATTTTAAGCTTATCTTGAATTTTCAGATTTTTCTAAGTTTGTTTGCTATTTTTCGCATTTAAATCAATTTTAGCACTTTTTAATTAGCTTTTAATCCAAAAATTAAGAAAAGTCTCTAAAATAATTTTCATTTTCTTAAGTTTAGATAAATATAAAAAGACAAAAAACATTTTCTAGATTTTTCTTAGTTAAATTTATATTTTTAAGTAATTTAAGTAGTTTTAATAGTTTTTAATTCCTAGAAAATACAAAATAATCGAAAAATATAAAATAGTTTTGAAAATTCTATTTTGATATTTTAGATTTTCTAAGCCTTAATTTTATTTTTCTAGCTTTATTTCCTATTTTCTTGTATTTTAGGCTAATATTAGATAGTTAAAAATAGTTTTAATTAATAATAATTAGAGAATTAGTTATAAAAATACTTTTCTTTTCTAATAATTTTTTTTATCATTAGGTTTGTAAAATATCATTTTCATATTTTTAGGGTTTATATTGTGCAAGTTTTACATTTTCCATTTATACGCTACGTAGTTTTTAATTAAGTTTTATAAAACATAAAACAAAAACATCATTTTGCAAATAGTGATAGCGTTTATTTAATATTTTTATCTTTTTAATTTCCTTTAATTTGCATTTAAGCCTCTGTAATTTGTTGGCTTTTTACGTAGTTATAATCATTATCAAATCCTTTTTCGTTCAAATTTCGATCACTATTCGTTGGGTAATCCATTGCATAGCTCATTTGGGACATAACGACCGGGAAACACTATACTCCTCGGATCTTCATTGAGTTCGTGTTCGAACCGTTTTAAGTTTATTACGGTCGGCCATTCACAAGTGGCGGTTTGAGTGATAAAACTTGACGGTTTGCACGCATCAAATTTTTACGCCACGGGAGCTTTCTTTGATTATCTATCGCTTAGCGATTAGTAGTTTGAATACTCACTCTTTGTTCATATCGTCCATATCTATCTATATATATCCATATTCTCTTATAAAAATCCAAAACCCAAAAGCATTAAAACGTATAAAACACAAAAATATTTTCCTTTTGTTTCTATATATGTATCAAATATAAAATAAAAAAAGATTTGTCGTTTTCTTAATAATAACAACTTAAAGATTACCACCGAAACCAAGGCAAGTGCACTACCTAACTGGGGTGCGACCATAATAAGTTCGAACTAAAGATTTAAAACTTGCCTTTGTGTCCTTGTGATTGGTGTACCTTTTTCAAAGAAGCCATTCATATTGTGATTATTGGTTAAGTTCATCGTTGTTTTGCCTCGATTTTGTGTTAATTGATTTTGTTGTGATATCTACATTTCGAACCGGAAAACCCATAAAGATTCTTCTCACCCCATTTTCATAAAACGTCTCCATAATTCCCATTTCTCTCTTAACTCGAGATTCCTTAGAGTTAACTCTAGTGTATGCGCACCGCTCTTCTAGATCCGTGAGCCCATTTCGTGAGCTTATCAAGATTCCAAGAAGGCGTGTTCGTGAGACTTTCGCTCCTTCGATCGGATCGAGATCCGGACTGCTCACACCACTTCCGTTATCATGGCGGAAGAACGCCTATGTGAGCTTCTCCGCACCCATCGACGGGTATGGAGATGCTATCGTTATACCGACCATTGTGGTGAAAATTTTGAACTCAAAACCGGTTATGAATCTTGTAACCTCAAATCAATTCTACGGTTTTGAGCGGATGATCCTCATGCTCATATTCGATGGTTTAACAAGATTGCATCTACCATCAAATACAAGAATGTCCCTACCGATGTTGTTAAGCTTCTTCTGCTCCTTTTTCTCTTGAGGACAAGCCCGGTTGGCTTGAAAAACAACCCCTCGGTCGATAGAGACATGGGAAGATCTGGTGAAGAAATTTGTGAATGAATTCTATCCACCTTCCAAAACCACGAGTCTAAAAAATGAAATCATCAAATTCACTCAAAAGTTTGATGAACCCTTCAGTGAATCGTGGGATCGTTTCAAGGAATTGCTTCGCAAATGTCCTCACCACGGTTTCTCCGAGTTGATGCAACTCGATACTTTCTATAATGGAGTGAGTCAATCTGATCAAGATTCTCTCAATTCCTCCGCGGGAGGAAATTTCTTGAGCAAAACTGTCAAAGAAGCTTTAGCGATCATTGAAAACAAGTCTAAAGTCCGCACTACACGAAGCAAGCCGGTTGTTTCCCAAGTCAGTGTTGGTCCTTCTTCTTCTTCATCGCCCGTGAGTCAATCTAGCACCGATGCTAAGATTGACAAACTCACGGAAGCTATTCAAGCTTTGGTTCTCTCCATCCAAAAGAAAGTTTCTTTTCCACAAACTTCACCTCCTGCTGAAGTTAAGAAAGTGGAAGTCTGTGTTACTTGTGGTGGCCCCATGCTTATTATAACTGTATGGCCACCGATGGTAACCCTTTGAAGCTAATGTTTGGGGCGGGATTTCTAATCGGAGGCAACCAATATCGTGCTCTGTGAGCCCAACCACCGTCCTAACCACTACCTCGACCTCCGGTTTCAATCAAAACCGTAATCGAATCAAAATAGACCAAACCAAGGTTTCCAAAACCAAGGTAATTTCAATCAAAACAACGGTTTTCAAAATCGAATCAAAATTTCCAACATCAAGGAAATTTCAATAGAAACCAGTCGTGGGAATTTCAACCCGGGTATTTTCATGGAAATAACCAAGGAAATTTTCGTAATCAAGGCCCTAATCCTAACAATAGAGGCGAAATTTTCTGTGCAAACTCAAGCCATTGTTCTAATGGACCATCATCGATGAGTTGTTGAAACAATTCATGAAATCCCAAGAGGAAATGAACAGTTGTTGGTTAGCCGATTTCGACATCAAGAAGTCTTTAAATGATCGACCCTGGGCTCGTGTACTTTACCTAGCAACACGATCGCTAATCCGAGGGGCGATGCAAAGCGATCACAACCGAAGTGGTGCTTCTTATGATGGACCCGCTATTCCTACTACCTCTTCTTCTTCTTCCCGAAGGTAGTGGAAAGCGAACCCGAGGCGACAAAGGACAAGGAACTTCCTACTAATAACGGAGGTACCAAAGAATGTCCATCCTCGGGTTGTCCGAAACCCAATACCAAACACAGAGTTGTTTTGAACCTCCAGGTTGGTAACCCCAAATCAAAACTTCTATTCCTTACCCTCACGTTTACATGAGCAAAAGCTCATGAGAAAGCCGGTCATCAAATGGAAAAATTCTTTCAAATTTTCCAAGAACTTCACTTTGACATAAGCTGCGGATGCTATCATGTTGATGCCCAAGTTTGCATCGACTCTAAAACACATGTTGAGCAACAAGGAAAAGTTGTTTGAAATGGCTAAAACTCCTTTGAATGAGAACCTCCGTGATCCTTTAAAAAGCTTCCCGAGAAGTGGGAAATCCGGAAAATTTCTTCTTCCTTGTGTTTTTCCCGGATGATTGAATGCTTTGCCCTTGCCGATCTTGGTGCAAGCATCAATCGATGCCGTATTCGGTGGAAGAAACTTTCTTCCCGAACTTATTCCTACCGCATGACTCTTGAGCTTGCGAGATCGTTCTATATCGCGTCCTCTTGGCATCGCCGAGGATGTATTTGAAAGTAGGAAAGTTCCATTTTCCGGTGACTTTGTGGTTGTTGATTTTGATGCCGATCATCGGGTTCCTCTCATTGTTGGACGAGGATTCACGAGGACGGGCGTGCTCTTATTGATGTATTCGAGCAAGAAATCACTCTATGTGTGGGTAATGAAGTGTACCTTTAACCTCGATCGGACTTGAGGTACTCTCAAATTATGACATTGAATCGGTTAATCGAGTCGATTTAATTGATATTGCTTCAGAGGAGTACTCTCAAGAGTTTCTTGGTTATCTTCATAATTCGTGAGTGGGATTCCACCACATCTTCTCAACCTATCATTGCCGACTCTTCCCCTCTCACTCCGTTTGAGGGAGGTGACTTCCTACGGAAGAGATCGATGAATTTCTTGCTATCGATGAATCAATCCGCTGGAATTGATGGTGTTTATGATTCGGAGGATATTCTTTATCTTGAGCAATTGCTTAATGAAGATCCATTACCTTCACTCCTCCGAAAGAAATCACAATTGAGGAAATCAAATCAAGACAAACATCTATCGATGAATTTCCGAGGTTGAACTTAAGGACCTACCTCCTCATCTCGAGTACGCATTCTTGGAGGGTGATGATAAATTACCGTCATAATTGCTAAAGACTTGACCGAGGAGGAGAAAACTTGCTCTCATAAAGGTCTTGAAGTCACACAAGCAAGCAATTGCTTGGAAACTCTCAACATTAAGGGTATCAACCACAGTTTTGTACTCACAAAATCTTAATGGAGGATGACTTCAAACCAAGCGATCCAACATCGTGAAGAAGGTGAATCCTAAGATTCATGAGGTTATCAAACAAGAGGTTCTCAAACTTCTTGATGCGGTTTAATTTACCCGATCTACGATAGTCCTTGGGTCATCCCATTCATTGGGTTCCAAAAAGGGTGGCATTCTTGTTGTCACGAATGAAGAAAACGAGTTAATTCCGACTCGATTGGTTACGAGATGGCGTGTGTGTATTGACTATCGCAGTTAAACGAAGCCACCCGTAAAGACCATTTTCCTCTACCCTTCATGGACGGATGCTTGAGAGATTAGCGAGGAAGAATACTATTGTTTCCTTGATGGTTTCTCGGGTTACTTTAAGATCCCCATTGATCCATTGGATCAAGAAAAGACCACATTCACCGCCCATACGGGACATTTGCCTCTGACGTATGCCTTTTGGCTTATGCAATGCTCATGGCACGTTCCAACGATGTATGATGGCAATTTTCCACGACATGATCGGAAACTATGGAGGTGTTTATGGATGACTTCTCGGTCATTGGGGACTCATTTCATACATGTCTCTCCCACTTAGACAAAATGCTTAAACGGTGTGAAGACACCAATCTATGTCTAAAGCGGGAGAAGAGCCACTTTATGGTCAAAGAAGGCATAGTCCTTGGCCATAAGATTTCAAAAGCGGGATTGAGGTAGATAGAGCAAAAGTTGATATTATTGCTAAATTACCTCATCCCACTACCGCAAAGGTATTAGGAGTTTTCTAGGTCATCTTTGGGTTTTATCGTAGATTCATTCAAGATTTTTCTAAAATCGCTCGGCCTATGACCCATCTTCTCGAAAAGATGCTCCTTTTATCTTTTCTCCCGAGTGCATCGAAGCTTTTGAAACATTAAAGAAAAAGCTACGGAAGCACCCATTCTAGTGCCCGATCGGATTTACCCTTTGAGCTCATGTGCGATGCAAGTGATTTTGCTATCGGTGCGGTCTTGGGGCAACGCAAAACTAAGCATTTTCGGCCAATCCACTACGCAAGTAAAACTATGTGAAGCTCGAAACCCATTACACCACTACGGAAAAAGAATTATTAGTTGTGGTGTATGCGTTGAGAAGTTTCACCATACCTTATCTTGACCAAATGCGTAGTGTATACGGATCACTCGGCTCTCAAATATCTCTTTGCAAAACAAGATGCAAAGCCGAAATTGCTCGTTGGGTTCTCCTCCTACAAGAATTTGATATCATTATTTGTGATAAAAGGAGTGAGAACCTAGTCTTTGCTCATCTGTCGATTAGAGAACCCTCACCAAGATGTGTTCGAGAAAAAGGAAATTAATGAAACATTTCCTCTCGAAACACTCAATGTGGTTTCTTTTCGTGGAGACTCTTCTACCCCATGGTTTCTCGACTTTGCAAATTACCATGCGGGTAACTTTGTGGTGAAAGGGATGTCGTCCCAACGGAAAAATAAATTCTTTAAAGATGTAAACATTATACGGGACGACCCCTACTTGTTTAAAATTTGTGCGGATCAAGTCATCCGGCGATGTGTGTATGGTCGGGAAGCCATTGACATTCTCAAGGCTTGCCATTCGGACCCACTGGGGACATCATAGCCTCAACTACACCGCCAAGAAGGTGTTTGATTCCGGATTCTATTGGCCCACAATCTACAAGGATGCCCATGAATTTGTCAAAACACTGACGCTTGTCAACGTCACGAATATCTCAAAAGGAATGAAATGCCGCAAAACGCCATTCAAGTGTGTGATATTTTTGACATATGGGGCATTGACTTTATGGGACCATTTCCTTCTTCCTGTGGAAACAAATACATACTCGTGGCCGTTGACTACTTATCAAAATGGGTTGAAGCTAAAGCTTTACCTACCAACGATGCCCGAGTTGTTGTGAAATTCTTGAAATCTCTGTTTGCTAGGTTTGGAACTCCACGAGCCATAATTAGTGATCGTGGTACGCATTTTTGCAATGACCAGTTTGAAAGAGTCATGCAAAAGTATGGTGTAACTCACCGCCTCTATCTCTGCGTACCACCCCAAACTAGTGGGCAAGTGGAAGTTTCTAACCGGGGATAAAAGAATTCTTGAGAGGACGGTTGGTGAAAACCGTGCCTCTTGGTCGAGATAAGCTAGATGACGCTCACTGGGCCTTCCGTGCATTTTACAAAACACCCATCGGGTGCACTCCATACAAGCTAGTGTGCGGGAAGGCATGTCATCTACCGGTTGAACTCGAGCACAAGGCATATTGGGCCTTGAAACATGCCAACTTTGATATTCGAGATACCGGTGATCATCGGAAAATTCAAATGAATGAATTAAATGAACTCCGTGATCAAGCTTACGAGAACTCTTTGATCTATAAACAAAAGACAAAGAAGATTCATGACTCAAAATCAAGAACCGCGTTTTCAACGTTGGTGATCGAGTCCTTCTTTTCAATTCAAGATTGAAGATTTTCTCGAAAGCTCAAGTCCGTTAGTGCGGTCCATTTACTATCGCTAAGGTTTATCCTTATGGTACCATTGAGTTATCTCAACCCGATGGTCCTAATTTTAAAGTGAATGGTCATCGAGTGAAGCATTATTTTGGAGAGGACATTCCCCACAATGGTTGTCCCGGACTTACAAACTTTCCCGTGAACCAATGAATGCGGGGATCGAGTCAAGCTAGCGACTCGGGAATCAAAACAATAGCATGCCATATGGGTTCTCACCCATATTTCGACTTCTTTCTATCTTTCTACCACCCTAGTGTGGGTGGGGGTTGCCCACATGTTGTGTATATATGCAAGTGTTTCAAAAAAAAAAAAAAAAAAAAAAAAAAATCTTCTTTCTAAATAATGGCCGTAGTATTTCCCTTTTCGTTCTCGGTTTGGCATAACCGCTGGTACTTTGAATATTGAGGGCAATATTCATTTCTAGTGTGGGGGATTCTCAAATTTTATCATGTAATTATACCACCCAATTCCCGTTTTTGCCAAAATTTTTTTTTTGGAGTAAGTGTTTTACATCGACTCATCTTTTGGTTATCGATCCGCCTTGTCTAATAAACTAAAGGATTGGCTAATCCGAGAGCAAACGGCTCTTGGTAAAGATATCTCAAATCCGTTGACGACTTGCAATTTGCCCAAAATTGTATGGTATTCACCACCATATCTTTAATTAGTGAAGAGTTGGCTAGCCCGCAAGTTTATGGCTTGTGGTAAAGCGATGGAAAAACCATAATTGGTAATCGACTCACCAAAGATAATCGATAATTTATCTAAGAGTTGGCTAGTCCGAGCAAGCGGCTTACGGTAAAGACAAGTCAAATCCGTTGAAGGCGGTGGTTTGCTCAAAATCACATGGTTATCGGTGTACCATGGTTCTTACTTGAGCTGAAACATTTGGCTACTCCGAAGTAACGGCTTTTGGTAAAGAGTTTCAAATCCATTAAGTTTTTCTCAAAAGATTGCTAGGGACTAGCAATAGTTTAGTGTGGGGATTGATGAGTGTGTAAATACTCATCATTTTTAATCAATCTGAGCGCAAAACGTTTAAAATGCTCGAAATGCATCAAAATCTTGAAAATATTCCAAAATTGCATTTTATATGTTTTGGATGCAAAATGTTCAAAATCGGATGAAAAATGAGCTAAGTTTGCATAATTGGCGCTTAGGTCCCCAGTTTCAAAATTTGTCGAAATAGTCCCCGAGCCTTAATTTCAAAGAAAAATCATCAAAGGTCCTTTTAAATCATAACTTGTCAAAATTAGTCCTTTGGTGAAAAATGTCATAAGTTTTGAGAAATTACAAGTTTGGTCCTCTAAGTTTCAAATTTGGCAAAATTAGTCCTTGGAATTTTGAAAATGACAAGTTTGGTCCTTGTACTATTGAAGCTTGTCGGTTTAGTCCCTTGAAACAACTTTTCTTAATTGGCGACCTTGGCCCTTGCTTTTCGTAAATTACACAAATAGTCCTTGTGTTATTAAAAACCTTTAAACCATTTGGACCATGTCTTAAACAATTGTGACCTGCCATAACCAAATTGGACCCTTGTTTTGAACCCTTGCCTTTTAATATTAAAACCCGGTCAATGGTCAAACAACCCACACCCATCCATCCCTTCCTTCCCTCCCCTGCTGCAAACCACCCAACCAAGGCAACCTACCAGCCTCCTCTCACCTCTCCTTGTTCCCCCCCACCTCCACCAAACAACAAAAGCAATTAATGCATCTCTTACCCACCATCTCAACCCCCACTGTTAAAAATCCAAGTTTGGCGCCAAAATCTCTTTTCAATGGCCAAGATCATTTTTAGCCATCCAATGGCTATCAATTCTGGAACCGCTTTCGAATAGAGAAAAGAGCTTGAAGTATAAAGAGAAGCATTGGGAAGCAAGAAACAAGGAGTCTACTAGTTTTATTTTATCTCTAATGTCGTTTTAATAAAAGTTTTAGTTAAGTAAAAACACCAATCTTTTGTTGTAATGTACTCGGTATAAGTTATTGGATCAATATAAATCATTTTCAAGTGTTAATTTAAGTTGTATTATCAATTTATGTTGATTAGTCCATCGTTGAAAATTTCCATTTCCAAGTCTTGTATACAAGCTCCCAACACTCATTACTCGGTTCGATAAGCTTATACAAGCTTCAATAGCTTTCTATAAGCTTTCATTTCGATTTTAAGCAAAATTGGTTCTTGGTCAAGTAAAGTCAAAATGGGCGAAATTGAAAAGAAAATGGATAAATGGTGAAGCAGTCTTTGGATGTGGGTTGATTCAGTCTATTTGGTTGGATAATATAGGTTAGAGGTCCATTGTAATTGGTTTCAAGCCATTGTGGCTAAGGACCAACTGTGAGTAATTTTCAAGTTCATTTGCATAATCTGTTTGTGCAGTGATTAGTAGCTTAAATCTGTTTGAATAATTGTATTTAGAGTAATTAAACTCATTTGGATCATTATCATGGGCTAGTTAAGTGTTTGGATCCTTTTTGAGTCATAAACTGTTGATTAAGGTGTGTTAGGAATTGCTGATATATCTGTCTTAGAGGCTTACTCAATAGATAGTACTTGTTGGTTTAAGTTTGTTTAGCATATCTTAGTTCATATCATCTTACTTTTGTGCTTGTAACTGTCAAAGTCAAATTCCACTTCAACTGTCTCAAGCAGTTTATACATTGTGTTTTGGAGATCAAATCACTTGTTTTGTGTTCAAAATCCATAGACATAGCTTGTGTTAGTCTCATTTCAACCATTAACATCATAATCGGTCCTTAAAGTGAGCTTAAATCTCACCAAAGTCAAAATATCAAGATTGCTTTAAAAAGTCAAAAGTGAAAATGTCATTTTGAGGCAAGCTGAAAGGATTTTTCCTTGATTCATTTTAAGCCAAATTAAATCTTGGTTTTGAAGTTTGATAAGGTTTTAAAAGGTACCTTTTGAGGGGTCATTAAAGCCCTTATTCGATCACTTTGTATCCGTTATTGCTTAATATCGTTCCTTTTCACTTTTTAGGTCTCTTGAAGGCAAAATCTTTGGAATGATGCTTATTTGGACGAAAAGCGAATATCTGAAGAAAATGGCCAAAGTCAAAATCGAGACACTCAAAGGCTGCTTTGAAACATAAAGCGGCGGCGTCACTGCGTGTCTGCGGCGCCGTCGGTAAGGAATTTTGACGGCTCGGAGGAAAAATTGCATGTTTTCAAGGGACGACGTCGGGTTCTAAAGGAGTAGGCCGTCATTACTCGGGCGGCCTAGATGCGCCCAAGGCGGCGTCGAGTGAAGGGGCGGCGTCACGGTCATAAGGTGGCGCCGTCGCAAGGTTTACGTGGCCAAGGCGAAACCCTAATGGCGGCGACACGGCGGCGTCACGAAACATAAGGTGGCCGTCGCGGATGTAATCTTATATATAGAATCCGATTTTTCGGTTTTTATGTGTAGTCTTTTGGGTAAAACCTAAAACCGAACCAAGGCTTTCTTGTGCGATATTTTAGGGTTCTAAACCCTATTATACATCAAGCTAAGTATTTACTTCATTAATTTAATTATGTCTTTGATTATTTGTGTGTATGCTTGCATGTTCTCCATGTCCGGCTAATTTATTTGTGTGTTTGCTTAGGGAATATGAAACTTAATTATTGAATATTGATTGGTTGATACTTATCTTAGTTGACTAATGATCTAGAGTCGCTAGATTATTCGTTGTGTATAATGCTTGAAATTTCTTTGTGAACTTTAGAATATAATTATCTAGGTAATTGTAGGATAAAGTATTCAAGGACAACCGTAGAGTAGGCGTCTATAAATCACTAGAGGATTTGTAAACAAGACCCTTTGGTAGTTTCAAAGAGTTAGGAAATAAGCACGCCCTATAGCCTTAGAATCACAACGCAACTAGGAATAAGGGCGTGACAAATCAACCATCAATAGGAGATAATTAAGGAGTAGTAAAACCTAAGTAAACACATCTTTAAACTATCATACGAATACACATCAATTAGACATAGACTATCACAACCTTAGCTTAGATAATTAGATAATAGTAGAGTAATCGGTAGCAATACCAACCCCCAAATCCAATACCGAGATTCGTACCTTTTCCATTTCTAAAAATATAAAAGATAAAAAATAATCTTCCTCAACCTCAACCTTAGCGTAGTAACTTCTCACTAGCATTCCTATTCCCTGAGAGAGCGATATCAATACCGTGGCTTACCCTAATTACTACACTACAACGATTAGGTTCAACTTGCCTGGGGTGTTATAAAACTTGCTCGAAGAAAAGGAAGTTTCCTTGACCCCGAGCGTGTGGCGCGTGTGGCGTTATCAAGTTTTGGCGCCGCTGCGGAATAGAATAGCTAGTTAGTAGTCCACCTCGTTTAGGTTTCTTTGCTTGATTCCTATCAAGTAAATTTTTCTCATTTTTAGCTTTCTCTTAGTCTATCCCCTTCTTCGTGACCTTTGTTCGTAACACCCATCACTTTTCATCATGGAAGGTGGTAACCAACCACCACTCATCAACCCACCACCAAATGACCCGCCAAGAGGCCGTACTCTTGGAGAATACTCAAGACCAAGCCACCTAAGCTATAGAAACACCATTGAGCTTCGACCAAGCCCGAACTATGGCCTGCGATCCGACACCATCCGGTTGGTGCAAAGCGGATGTGCATTCCATGGACTTCGTTCAAGATCCTAATCGACATCTTAAGGATTTCCTTAAAATTGCCGATTCCATCGACCTTGATGCTACTACTCGGGAGACCAGCGTCTGCGTCTCTTCCAATTCTCTCTCGGGACCAAGCTAGTAATTGGCTTGCGGACTTCCGCGGATCCATCTCAAGATGGGATGATCTCACCACTCGTTTCCTCGCCCAATTTTTCCCACCGGAGAGAACTACCAAACTTAGGAATGACATCTTGATGTTCCAACAACGTCAAGGCGAAACTCTGTACGAGGCGTGGACTCGATTTAAGGAATTGCTCCACAAAGTCCCTCATCACGGCATCGATCTTTGGCTTCTAGTCCAAATCTTTTACGATCGTGTCAACTTCTCAACTAAGAAATCCATCGACCAAGCGGCCGGTGGTAAACTTAGTAAACTCACCGTGGAAGAATCATGGGGTACAATAGAGGACCTTGCCCTCTATGAAAATGAATGTTGGAATGACCCCCGTGAGTTGTCCAAAAGCGATAAAGCGATCACTTTGCCTCCCATTGACTCACAACCTTCCAATCGTGGGATGCTCGAACTTGAAGATCAAGCCAAATTCCTAATGAACTCCTCGAGACTCTAAGCTTGAGCCAAATAACTTAGGAAAATCCTACAACAACCCTCCAAACACGGAACTTCCACTAGTCTTGAGGGAATGGTGTCCAAATTCATGTCATCTCAAGAAGCTCGATTGGCGCAACTTGAAGCCGATTTCAAGCAACGACAAAGCGAGATGACAACCAAGCTCGACACCCTCTTAAAATCCTTCAATGGACATAGGGATGTGTCTGAGGAAAAAATGGCGAGATGATGGACTCGGTGAAAGAGTACACTAAGGCGAAGATTCGAGAAGGTGCTAGTGAGGAGCGATGAGCACGCCACCCCCACTTTGTCTATTAACGCCATTTCCATTTCTTCCGATGAGGATGGAGTAGTTGAGAAGAAGGAGCACGAGGCGACAAGGATGGTAAAGATAAGAATGAGGCTCGGACTAATGATGAACCCAAATTCATCAAGCATTACCTTAAGCATGATATCAACAATAAAACAATCATTAACCAAGCGAAAAACTTTAGGTGCAATGATGTTCTTAGGAAAGCCCTCTTAGGTGAAGTAGGAGAGGAAGAGTATGACACCATGCCTATTGGACCTATGTATGAGTCGATTAAAGAAAGCCGGTAACTAAGAAGCAAGAGATCTCGGGAACTTTGTAATTCCATGTAGCATAGGTGACTTAGAGAACCTAAATGCCTTGGCCGACCGAGGATCCGATGTAAACATAATGCATTGTCGATCTATAATAAGTTGACTAAGGAGGAACCGACCAAGACCAATCTTAGACTTTCCTTAGCAAATCATTCATATGTTTATCCCATAGGAATAGCGGAGGATGTCTTAATTGAGGTTGCCAATATTGTCTATCCGGTGGACTTCGCAATTGTAGACATTGAGGAAGATAAAAACACGCCATTAATCACAGGAGCACCTTTCCTGACCACCGCCAAGGCAACCATCAAATGCGGTGAAGGGATTATGATACTCAAAAGTGGAAAAGGACAAGTTAGGGTACCTATTGTTCCGAGATATCCTTTGAAGATTATGGAGAAGGTAAAAGATATGAATTCGCGGGTCTCCAATAATGCCGTTCGAGAAGAAAATGGTTGAATGGGAAAAAGGGCTTAGAGAATTCATGGTTCAAGGTTAAATGCGACATTGTGGAAATGTGATAAAAAGTTAGGAAATAACTATACCACAATACCACAAACTCAAAAGAACCCTAAGGAATTTTGAATGGAGAAAAGGTGCTTTTGTATAAATCAAGAATAAAGGCATTATGGGAAGGAATAAGCCAAGATGGTTTGGACCTTATACGGTGAAAGAAACTAATCTAAAACATAAAACCGTTATCATAATAGGCGATGTTGGAAGAGAATTCATGGTGAGCATACAACGTCTACAACCTTATGATGAAGGCTTAGTGGAAGAAGAAGGGACGACAATGAAGTCACGTGGGGGCACGACTTGAGTCTAGCTACAAGACTCATAAATAAAGAAAAGCGCTTCGTGGGAGGCAACCCATGTTTAATTGTTTGTTTGTTTGTGTGTCATATATCTTTTCATTGATTGTTTATTCTCATGTTTGAATTTGTGAAAATGCTTTATTTTGTCTTTAACCTCGTCTTAATTACATATAAAGGTATTTTACAAAAGGGATAAGTGTAGGGAGGATTACACACGTTTTAAAAAGAACGTGAACATGAGAATTACAATTCTTGAAAAGATATATATGTGTGTTGTTAGAGTCAAATGCTTGTATCGAGTCATAATGGATGTTTTGCGAGAATTTTCCAGTTCTAAAGATATAAATTTTCCGAATTTTTTTTCAAAATCGCAGACTAGTTTCTGTCGGGATAACTTTGACGTCGTCAGATCACAACTGACAGCGTCGGGAGGAGTAGAAACAACTTCTACCTTTTTCTCGTTTTACGTGCTACTTATAATTTTTGGAATTTTCGGTCTTAATTTTCCGAAAATGCAAAACATCCATTCCACAAGCATTATATCTTATTTAAGTCTGAATTACATCTTGTTGTGATTTTTCTTTGTTCGGTTTGATGCGTTGGGTTGTTTGTTTTCTTCAAGTGTGCGGGTTTTATTTATCAAGAAGAAGATACATAAGGTTGGAAGGAGCTTTTCACGCATACATTCTTCTTGGAAAGGATTTAACCACTACTTCACACATGGATCCTACCGAGCTAATCGGGGTATTAGTTTCTTTCGTTTTTATTACCTTCCATTATCATAAATTTGATACTTTCGGGAACATTGGGGACAATGTTCGGTTTAAGTGTGTAGGGAGGAAAATAAAGCGGGAACTTTGAAACTATGCTTATCCTTGACTATTTGCTTTGTCTAATTGCATTTGTGTAATAAACCATGAGAAAATGTCGGTTAGGGTAATTTTGGCACCAAATTTAAAATTTTTCATGACATATAGGAGTGGGCCATTAGTCTTAACAAAAGCGTCTCACGGATAGGAAGTTGCATGACTAGCACAAAAACCCTTTACCACCCAAATTCCACCCAAAATGTGAGGATCGCCCTTAGATTAGTAGGAATTAAAGCATTCATCTTCAATGCTTAGAGTGTGAACCGGTAGTATATTAGATTCTAGAACTTGTTTTGTGATGCATTCCGAGATCGCAAGTGAGACTACACTTGTGTAGTTAGGAATAACTAAATGATAAGAGGCATTAGGATAAACCCTTGTTTGATACACCGTAATATAATTACTTCTTCCACATCGGTTGAGTAATTCCCCACACCCTTTGCGTTGTACTCATCTTTAGTACACGATACCCTAGTTAACCCCTCGAGCCTATCCTTTTCGCGGTTCTCGTGATATTTCGGTTTTCGGAATATCAATGAAGAGCATTATTTACACCCCACCCCAAATATACACCCAAATCTCCTTAGCCTACCCTTTATGCACTCACTTTTAGTGCAAATGTTTGTTATCACCCTAAACCCTTAGTTCAATTATCTAGTTGCTTGCATAAGTTGCTAAGTCGAGTCATATCCTTTGTATACAGTTTTGGGACGATTGGGATTCATGGGAAAAGTTAAAGTTTATGAAATGACGGGAAAGGAACGTTAAAAATTCAAATTCCCTTTGTTTGCGTAATAATGTACCCCCAAGTGTTTTGATCTTTTCAATTCGGGTCAAATTAGCGTTTGATTAATAAAAACTCAAGTGTAGGGATATGTCTGTAAATCCCTAGTATTTTGATGTTATCTAAGAGGATGGTAGAGTAAAAGTGTATGAAAAAAAAAAAAAAAAAAATCGAAAAGAAAAAAGAAAAAAATAGAGTGATAAAAAAAAAAAAAAAAAAAAAAAAAAAAAAACCATACGGCTACCATCCTACATCTATCCTTTAAATTTATGTTTGTTTGTTTACATTTGCTAGAGTTTAGAGTGTCGAGTCTTGGCTTAGCGCCATTCTTCGTATGCTTGTAACATAAGAGATTTTGACTTGCCACCACTAAATAGCCTATCCCACCAAACCCTTTGTTTCCCTACCGTAAGCCTAACGTTACAACCCTTTAAAGACCTCTTTGATAGTCTTTACTAGGTGCTTACGCCAAGCGATGGAGGTTTGATCTATTCTCAAGCCTATGGTAATCTATGTACTAGGACCGGTTAATGAGTGTTTATCTTCCATTTCCATTTGTTATATTCCATATACACCGAGAGAGATGTGAGTATCCAAACACCCCATGTGAGGTGCTAGTATGTAATTCCGTGCTTGTTATGACTTTCTTGGGGCTTATATGTGTTGTGGACCGTTTTGAATGGATGCTTCATGACCCCAACTTATAAATTAATTGGCTAAAAGCACATTTGCTTGAGGACAAGCAAATACCAAGTGTAGGGATATTTGATAAGGTTTTAAAGGTACCTTTTGAGGGTCATTAAAGCCCTTATTCGATCACTTTTGTATCCGTTATTGCTTAATATCGTTCCTTTTCACTTTTAGGTCTCTTGAAGGCAAAATCTTTGGAATGATGCTTATTTGAATGAAAAGGCGAATATCTGAAGAAAATGGCCAAAGTCAAAATCGAGACACTCAAAGTCTTTGAAACATAAGGCGGCGGCGTCACTGCGTGTCTGCGACGCCGTCGGTAAGGAATTTTACTGACGGCTCGAGGAAAAATTGCATGTTTTCAAGGGACGACGTCGGGTTCTAAAGGAGTAGGCCGTCATTACTCGACGGCGGCCTAGATGCGACCAAGGCGGCGTCGAGTCGAAGGGGCGGCGTCCACGGTCATAAGGTGGCGCCGTCGCAAGGTTTACGTGGCCAGGCGAAACCCTAATGGCGGCGACACGGCGGCCACTAAACATAAGGTGGCCGTCGCGGATGTAATCTTATATATAGAATCCGAATTTTTCGGTTTTATGTGTAGTCTTTTGGGTAAAACCTAAAACCGAACCAAGGCTTTCTTGTGCGGTATTTTAGGGTTCTAAACCCTATTATACATCAAGCTAAGTATTTACTTCATTAATTTAATTATGTCTTTGATTATTTGTGTGTATGCTTGCATGTTCTCCATGTCCGGCTAATTTATTTGTGTGTTTGCTTAGGAATATGAAACTTAATTATTGAATATTGATTGGTCGATACTTATCTTAGTTGACTAATGATCTAGAGTGCGCTAGATTATTCGTTGTGTACTTAATGCTTGAAATTTCTTTGTGAACTTTAGAATATAATTATCTAGGTAATTGTAGGATAAAGTATTCAAGGACAACCGTAGAGTAGGCGTCTATAAATCACTAGAGGATTTGTAAACAAGACCCTTTGGTAGTTTCAAAGAGTTAGGAAATAAGCACGCCTATAGCCTTAGAATCACAACGCAACTAGGAATAAGGGCGTGACAAATCAACCATCAATAGGAGATAATTAAGGAGTAGTAAAACCTAAGTAAACACATCTTTAAACTATCATACGAATACACATCAATTAGACATAGACTATCACAACCTTAGCTTAGATAATTAGATAATAGTAGAGTAATCGGTAGCAATACCAACCCCCAAATCCAATACCGAGATTCGTACCTTTTCCATTTCTAAAAATATAAAAAGATAAAAATAATCTTCCTCAACCTCAACCTTAGCGTAGTAACTTCTCACTAGCATTCCTATTCCCCAGAGAGCGATATCAATACCGTGGCTTACCCTAATTACTACACTACAACGATTAGGTTCACTTGCCTGGGGTGTTATAAAACTTGCTCGAAGAAAGGAAGTTTCCTTGACCCGAACGACGCGTGTAGCGTTATCAAAGTTCAAGCGGTCTATTTTGTTATTAGCATTTTATACATTTTGTGAATTTTTATAAGCTCCATTTGAGCTTGTCAAATGAGCTTTAATTCCCAGAAAACCGAGTCGATTGACACTGACTTTGCACAGGTTTGTCCAAGGTTGCACAGTACTCATTTCAGCTAGTCCAAGTCTAGTTTTTGGTGTACTTGATCTCAGCCAGGTCTAGGATAGGTTCCAATTGCTGGTTTTCAGTTTTAGCTTAATTTGTAGCTTGTGCTTGTGTCCAAAGTAGCCCCACAGAAACTGTTTTAGCTTATAAGCTCATATCCTCAAATCTGTCAAGCTTGATAATCAGAGGTCAAGGCTTGTGAATATTTGTTGCATTTTGGTTCTTCTTGCATAATATTGCTTCAGAAGCAGTTGGTGCTTGTTTGTATTCATTTGGCTTATTCAGTGCTTATTCATAAGCACATTCCATAGATTCCATAATCTCACACACAACCACCTGTTTTTCCATTTTTCTAGATTCATTACATTATTTTAAGCTTATCTTGAATTTTTCAGATTTTCTAAGTTTGTTTGCTATTTTTACGCATTTAAATCAATTTTTAGCACTTTTAATTAGCTTTTAATCCAAAAATTAAGAAAAGTCTCAAAAAATAATTTTCATTTTCTTAAGTTTAGATAAATATAAAAGACAAAAAACATTTTTCTATATTTTTCTTAGTTAAATTTATATTTTAAGTAATTTAAGTAGTTTTAATAGTTTTAATTCCTAGAAAATACAAAATAATCGGAAAAATATAAAAATAGTTTTGAAAATTCTATTTTGATATTTTAGATTTTTCTAAGCCTTAATTTTATTTTTCTAGCTTTATTTCCTATTTTCTTGTATTTTAGGCTAATATTAGATAGTTAAAAATAGTTTTTAATTAATAATAATTAGATAATTAGTTATAAAAATACTTTTCTTTTTCTAATAATTTTTTTTTATCATTAGGTTTGTAAAAATATCATTTTCATATTTTTAGGGTTTATATTGTGCAAGTTTTACATTTTCTGTTGTACGCTACGTAGTTTTTAATTAAGTTTTATAAAAACATAAAAACAAAAACATCATTTTGCAAATAGTGATAGCGTTTATTTCATATTTTTTATCTTTTTTAATTTCCTTTAATTTGCATTTAAGCCTCTTTAATTTGTTGGCTTTTTCTGTAGTTATAATCATTATCAAATCCCTTTTTCGTTCAAATTTCTCGATCACTATTCGTTGGGTAATCCATTGCATAGCTCGTTGGGACATAACGACCCGGGGAAACACTATACTCCTCAGATCTTCATTGAGTTCGTGTCTGAACCATTTTAAGTTTGTTACGGTCGGCCATTCACAAGTGGCCGGTTTGAGTGATAAAACTTGACGGTTTGGCACGCATCACAGTGCTTCTCTGTTCTTTTTGTCATCCTCAGCTTGTTTCAATTTCCTTTCTTCTTTAGCAAGGTGTTTGGTTAGTTGTTGAGGAGTATAGAGGTATTCAGTGTCACCGATTTTGTAGGGAATCTTCTCAGGCTCAGCAGTTGTCATTATGCCTTTGCCTTTGTCCTGGCCTGAGAAAGATGATGCAACTAAGGGTGGTGTCGTTGTCATGATTGATGTTGTGACCGTCAGTGTTGTTGTTGTTGATGATTGTGGTGGTAGTGATGATATGGGTATTCTTGGCCGGTGCGAGATGATGTGGAGCTCACGAGGCGGTGGTGTTTGCTCCCCTCGGTGTGAAGAGGAGTTTCTTCAAGATATTCTCCCCTCAACTATTGCCGGAACTTCAGTGAGGGCAAGAGTTGGAGTTAATCTTGAGGGGACTGAGCTAGACCCTTGAAGGCTGATAGATTTCGGTGAGCATGGCCTTAATCTCAAGTATCTGCTGAATACCGTGACCTTTGCATCCAGTTAGCATGAGATATCTCTAATGCGGTCATCCGGGACCAAGATTCCGGGCATAGAAGATGAGGCTGATCCATAGCGATTACACGAGTGTTCAAAGATTCCACTAAGGTCTCAAGAGTCCGAGGCGAAGACCGGAGACCCCGAACATTTGCAGTTGGAGCATTTCAATTAGTTCGAGTTAGTCGAGATGAATTTTTCACACACCTCGGTGGCTTCGATGCTGGCATTGATTGATGGGTCCTCTTTAACAAAGATCCCGATTTCATCAATTGTAACTCCACATGGTGAAGATGCTTGAGAAACTTAACCGTGTTTTCATCCATCGATAAGGTGTTGGTACATGAGATCTCGTGCTCATGAACATTTTCATTGAAGGTGAGCACATCGGATCGAAGATCGGTAGTTGGTCGCCGCTTGATGTGTTGATCCCAAAATTGTTCATTAACCCTAGTGTCTGCCTCCTTGAGGCTTTAGTGATCCACCGAACGGTGTCTTCGGTGTTGGAAGAATGTTGTCAAACGGTTAAATTCCCAGTTTGGATGATGAGGAGTTCGAGTTATTATCTTCGGATGAAATGGTGACTCGGTATGCTCCTTTGGATCGGTGAGGCTCTTGTTCGATTGAACCTCGGCGTCCATTTCTTCTCGGTGATAAAATTTCATCTTCGCCAACAAGTTCATCCTCCGAGAATAGAATACCGGTGACATCGACAATTGTGAGTAAGGGGTTGGTGATGAGTTCCATATCGATGGGTGGTATATATCCTCCGAGTCTTTGTCCCCATTGACCCTCGAGACATCGGTGGGAGTTTCCAGTGCCTTCTCCGGAGTCAAGATTGGTTTTGGGTTCCGTATCGTGGGTTGTTTCTTTCCTCCAGTCGTTGTCCCCGGTGACCCTGAGACACGGTGGGTGTTTCCAGTGCCTTTGGCGGAGTCGGTGATTGTTGTATCCCTATCGGTGGGTTGTTTGTTTCCCCAGTCTTTGGGATCGATCGGTGTTCCTCGCACAAAGACTTAGATTTGTTAATGTCATCATCGGGCATAGTGGGCGCCCCTACCGGTGGGTTGTTTGTTTCCTCTGGATCTTGGGAGTAGTAGGTGTGACCAAAGTCTTGAATGTGATGTATCGGTGTCCTTCGTTGTCACGGGGTGGTTGTTTCATGGTCGGTGGGTGTATGTTTAGTCTCGGGCTTTTGTGCCTCTTGGATGTGCTCCCGAAGCCTCGTGGCCCCGAGACTTTGGTTTAGTCTTAGTCCCATCGAGACTTCCCTTTCTTTTAGGAGCGGGGTTTGAGACATCGATCCACTTTGATTGTTTACAAGAATCATGTGGGCCGTCAATTCAATGGGAGTGACAAGGGATGGGTCCTTTCGAAAATTTGATGGGCTCGGGATGCGGGTAAATTTCAAATTTTTCATCCCGAGTATAATTTGAACCCGATAACGATTGCAAAGCACAAGAGACAAACCTAGGGTGCAAGCGTGCCGTTCTAGTTTTGCTCAGTAGCTTCGTTACGAGATCACTGTAAATGATCTCCCCATGTCGACAAATGACCCCATTCATCAGCAAGTATGCCATCATCAACTAAATAGAGTTAACTTGTTCGGTGGATGAGTGGTTCCGCGAGGACTGAATCACAAAAGTGAAGAGGATCCTCCAGCCACGGGAATGAGCTTTTAGTGGTTGGGTCTTGTCCAAAAAGTTGGATCTAAAACGATTTGTTTTAGCCCATCCTTCAATGTGGAGGGTTCGGGATGGGCGACATAAATACCTTTGTTATAATCTAACCTCGTTGAAGTGCAAAGCGTTTTGTAATCCAGGTGTATTGTTGCCCCCATTAAGACCGAACTGATGAGATACTCCCGAGTGGTCTAAGGTTATTCTCATCGATGAAGGTGTCGGGTCAAAGGCTTTAGTGAAGCCCAAAATTCACAGGGTAGTTTGGAGTGCAGATCTTGAGGACATTTACAAAGGCCGTTTTGAGTGTGCGAGTTGAATAAAAATTTATAATGTCTTTATAGGTTGGGACATTTTAGGGTATTCAAAATTTCCTATGACATTATTTGTTTTAAATTCAACGTTAGTAAGATCCCTACCCATCGAGAAGCAAACGGAGAGATTGTGTTCTAGCCATTTCAAAGAAGATTTTAGGGTTAAAAAATGTTTTGACTAGAACAATCAAATTATTTAGATCTCTCAAGTTTGTGATGAAAACTTTTGTAAATGTTTACAAGGAGGGTTTTCCAAAATAGGTTTTAAAGATTTAGAGAACACACAAATTCTTCCGGATTTGAGAAAGGATTTTGATGAGTTTAGTTGCGTAAAAATAATTTGTGTGTGTTTGTGGTTTTGAAGAGGTATTTATAGAGTAGTGAGAGGGTGGTTTTGTATAAGCGTGGATATGTAAAGACTATTTTTGAAATCGTTTGATATTCCACATTTAATGCCACCCACCACTTCACGCAAATAAAATCCGTCTTTCAAGGAAAGCAGTTGCAATGCACGATAAAAGTGCACTTTAGCGATAATAAAATATCCATAGGATATTTTATGTGAGAGAAGGCATTTAATGCCAAGTGGGGTGAGGTAAATGATGATACTCCCGACGATAAGACATGTATTCCTATATTAAATTGGTGGGATTACCAACCTAGGACATTTAAGTAACTAATACTTGGAGCATTTAGTTACTCATTCAATGCTTTCATCGGGGACCACAGTGAGTCTTACTCATTCGGTGAGAGGTTTGTTTTGGATGTTCAGGGAGAATGAACCATTTCGAGAGAACTTCTCGAGATTGGTTTTGATTCGACTTTCAATGTCAAGCATTCCCATTAACTTTCGGTCTCTCGAAGGTAGGTTCATCCAAGGGTTTTGTGAAGATATCGGCCGGTTGATATTCGGTGAGGATGAAATGAAGTTCAATGTCGCCTTCATTATGTGATCCCGATGAAGTGATATCGATATCAATGTGTTTGGTTCTTTGGTGGAGGACGGGGTTGTTGGAGATTGCAATAGCTTGGTGTTATCACGGAAGATGGGCACCATTTTGTAATGGATGTCATAGTCACCGAGTTGACTTTTCATCCATAATACATTGGCACAACATCCTGCTGCACTAGATATTCACCGGTGAGGACATAACCACCGATTGTTGCTTTTAGCACTCCAACAAACTAGTTTTCCTCCAAGAAATTGACGGGACCACGAGGTACTTTTTCATCCATATTACGACCAAGATAATCGTAATCGAGTAACCCTCGAGATCAAACCCTAAGCATTTTGGATAATAGAGTCCAAGGTTTGGGTTTCCTTGGTACCGAGTATTCTTTTGGCTCTTTGTGAGATGGGATTCTTTAGGATTGGATTGATATCTTGCTATTAGATAGGCCGAGAATTGAATGTCCGTGCGAAGCGATTAGATACATCGGTGAGCCCACAATCCCTCCGAAATGAGTTTGATTGATGATTTGCGGTGAGATCGTGTCCAAGGTTGTTAGGTGGGACCATTGGAGTCTTCACCGAGGCGATCGATATCTTATATTTCTTCAAGAGATTTCGGTGTATTTCTCTTGACGGATGGATATTCCTTTATCGCTTTTTCTCGATTTGTAGTCCAAGAAAGTATGAGTTCCCCATCATGCTCATTTCAAACTTCTTTGTCATCGCTTTTTCAAACTGCTTGCAAAGTTTGTAGTTTGTTGAGCCAAAGATGATGTCATCAACATACACTTGGACTAGAATCACATCCTGTTGAGTTCTATAGACAAGCAGTGTTGTCTATCTTTCCTCGACAAACTTGTTTTGTATCGGGAAGGCCGAGAGTTTCATACCATGCCACAGGAGCTTGTTTAAGTCCATAAAGGGCTTTGTCAAGCTTGAGACATAGTCGTGAATTCACTACTCTCAAAGCACTGAGGTTCTTGAACATATACATCTTCCTTGAGATCACCATTTAAGAATGCACTTTTAACATCCATTTGGTAGACCCTAAATTTCATGTATGTTGCATGTGCAAGAAAGATCTGATGGCTTCCATTCTTGCAACAGAGCAAATGTTTCATCATAGTCAATGCCTTCTTGTTGACCGTAACCTTTGGCTACAATTACGCTTTGTTTTTAATGAGCGGTGCCGTTTTCATCGCTTTTGTTTACGAAACCCACTTCATTCCTATGACTACTACATCCCGAGGACATTTGATCAAGGTCATGACCTTGTTTTTATCAAACTTGCAGCTTCTTCTTGCATAGCTTTGAACCCGGCTTGGGTATTTTAGAGCCTCGGTGACACTTTTGGGTTCTATCTCGATAGGTAATCGATATAGACATTCATTGGTGAAGCTGCGATTAAGTTAGCGACCATGCTTCTAGTGAGCATGCCTCGGTGGGTTCACCAATGATGTTTACAAGCTCAATGTCCCGAGATCTTTTCCACTTACTTTGTGGTCCGGGATCCGAGCTTGAAGATGTCACGGGGAGTTCGGTGTGAGTTCGGTGCGAGCCACGGGATCATTTAGATCATCTGTTGAGGTGTCTTGTTCGGTAGAGGTTCTTGAGTTATAGGATCCTCGATCATTTGGATCGGTGTTACCTATCCCATGAGGGACGGGCCGATTATCAATGAATTCACCGATAGTTGGTTGTGACGGTTGTGAGGCAAGACATAATATGAGATGTCGAGATCGACTTGGTATGAGGAATTGGTTTCGATCTTTGTACTCATCGGAGGATATCTTGATGAGTTATCAATTCTATTTCTTCCATCAAGTGTTGGTGAACCCGATGCTTTCTATACTTTCATCAAAGGTGACATGATAGGTTTCTCAACTTGTTGTCTCCTTGTGTTAAATACCTCAAGGCTTTGGAGATCGTTGAGTAACCTAGAAAGTATCCATCATCGCCTTTAGGATCGAACTTGCCTAGATGATCCTTGTGGTTATGAATAAACACAGGACATCCAAACACATGGAAGTAGCTTATATCGTGAAGTCTACCTTTAATATCTCATATGGAGTTTTATTATGTCTTTTGACAATGATTGACCTATTTTGAGTGTAACAGTCGTTTTAATCGCTTGATCCGAAATACTTTGAAAGGGTGAGCCATTTAACATGGTTCTTGCAACCTCAATGAGAGTTCTATTTTTCCTTTCAACACCCCATTTTGTTCGGGGTATAAGGAAATGAGAAATTTTGGGAGATTCCTTCTCATCACGAAACTCTCAAGCTCGGCATTTCTAAATTCAAGACCATTGTCGGTTCGATTTGTTTCAATCGTAATGTCATTCGGTTTTCAATGTTCACGATGAATGACATTATAGTATCGATTACTGACTCTTTTGGAAAGAAAGTATACCCAAGTGTATCTTGAATACTCATCAATAATGACAAGTGTATACTTCTCATCTTTGGATTGATCTAGGATTGACTAGTCCAAAGAGATCCATATGCAAGAGGTGAAGCGACTTTTGATAGAAGTTTTGCTTGGTTTTGAAAGATGCTCTTTATGTTTGCCTTTTTCACAGTGAGCATGGTTTATATTTTGCAAAACCGGTGATGGTAAGCCAAGGACCTTGTTTTGTTTTGCCAAGTTGTTGATGTTTTGAAGTTTAAGTGTGAGAGTCTCTTGTGCCACGCCCAATTGATAGTTTCGGTGGCTTTGGCAAAGAGACAGTTCCATCTTTAGAGAGTTGACATGTCTAAGACATAAACATCGCTCTCCTAGAGCAATCAACACAACTTCCTTGTTGGCATTGAAAATGGTACCTTGTTTGTCATTGAATTGTACAATATACTTAGCATCACATAGTCGATCGACACCGATGAGATTGTATTTGAGACCATTGACATAAGCAATCCTAGAGAAAACTATTCCATTGCGCTTTACTAAACCATAACCTTCGTGGGACATGATGAGTTATCACCAAATACTACCTTTGGCCTGGTTCCTTTACATACTTATGCGATATTCCTTCACACCAATCATGCTTCTTGAGCATCCATCGCCTAGATGCCGATAGGCTCCTGGCATGCCTCTGCACAAGTAGTAAACTGAATTAGTTTCTCTTCGTGACCCACATACTAGTGGGCTTAGGTCTCATGGTCTCTTTGAATTGAGCAATCGATTCATGGTCGGTGGTGGAGTGCAATGAGCTACCACGTGTTTTGCATAAAGAGACCGAGGATGACTCGAGAGATTTTGGTTGTTTTGAGCTTCTCCTTGCATGGATGACATTGTCATGTCGAGATGTCTTATGAGCCGTGTTACCGCAAATATCACAAAGATATGTTCATAAGACAATCATCGGGCGATGATCATTAAAGCCACAGTGTGGGCAAGGAGGAAAAGGCTTTGCTCAACTTTTGAGCTTTGGATGCGTAGCATCGATGACCAACTTTGGTGTAGTTTTCTTGATTGAGAGCTCACATATTGCAAGTGGTCGCGATCCCGTGATCATCCTTTTATAGATCATGCAAAAGGATTCTATAACAATTGTCGGTGGTATGACCGGTATAGTGGCACGATCACACTTCGCTTGTTTTGGTGGTGGCTCTTGACTTTGAGGAACTAGAGGAAGTCGACTTTGTCTCCTTGATTGGTTCGGGGACCTTTTCAATAGATTCCATTTTGTCGGTTAGCTTCCTCACAAGTTCGATCGATTCTTGAATCGATCGACTTGATGGGACCGAGGATGTGGAATTTTCGGTGGGGTGGATTCTTGTTGAGTTGATTTTGATGGTCTTTTCAAAATGGTTCTACCAAGTCCGACCTTTCTTTAGGAGAGTGTGGATTGTAATGTACCGGAGTAAGCTCGAGCTAGGATCAAGACCAAAGAGGTTGTAAAGGTGGAAGTGGTGCTTGAGATTCATCTTCGACTCGAGATGTGTTTAGTGCTCTCAAGCACATCTGGGAGTCCAAGCATGCTCTTTAGAGCTTGACTTTCGTGCTCTAGAATTCTTCCGAGTCAAAGTTAGGAAGCTTACTCTCGTGATTAAGTCTTTCAATCCAATCACCGGGCTTGGGAATGCAGACAACATATTGGTAATCATGACACCGACACAAATGGTTTAGGACTCGGTCTTTGTTGTGAGAGTCGGAAGATGATGTTCACCTATGACTCTCTTTTTGCTCTCGAGCACCCACAAAGATCAAAGACTCTTGGATTCTTGTTGGTCCAACTATCAATGATTTCTTTTTCTTTCTTAAGTTCATCTTGAAGAGCCTGATTTATTTTAACTAATTTAGTGTTTTGAATTTGTAAGGTGATAGTCTCAAGCTTGTTTTGTTTTAACACAAGTAACTCATCCCTACACTTATTCAATTCAAAACTTAACTTGTTCTACTTAGAAAAAAGATTTAGTCTTTGCTCCTCTACAAACTTAAGATCAACATTGATATACTTCATATAGGACTGCCAATCAGAATCATCATCCATAGAAAGTAGAATATTTACCTTCTTCATTGTGATGTTGACCCATTCTCCATTTACGGCATGATTCTTTCCAACGCCTAGCTTGTCTTCCTCCGAGAGGGCCATCGGTTACTGTGACATGCACCATTTCATCATCGATGAGACGGCTCTTCATCCTAGTCGAAGGTTTCAAAGAACAAGACCTTTGTTTTTACCCCGCATGATTGAACACTTTTGGTTCCGAGGGCTCGCCTCAAGTAATGCAAGCTTAGCCTTGATCTTCCTATACTTGGCTTCAAAATCTATTGTTTTGTTCGGTCGATTTATTCGAAAGTTTTGATGAGACTAATAGATTTTAGGTTGAAATTTGCTAAAGCCTCGAGGACCGATTTGACCTCGATGGTCTGTAAGAGGGTTCGAAATTGTTTTGAAAAGCAGTCCTTTGCAAATGGCCTCTTTTATGACACTTAAAGCATTCAAAGGTCCTTATTTGCTTTAGCAGTTGAAAACCTTTGTTTCTTTTAATAAACCTTCGAGAGTTTGCAAGGAGTGCCCTTTCACGAAATTCAACGCTTAGGTCATTTAGGTACTCCTCACTTGATCTCTCATCGTGCTCATCATCCGAATTTTCTTGAAAATCTTGAACCACATTGTTAGAAAAGAAGGCGGTTGATATAGGTGAGGTGATGGTCGGGACTTCTTGACTTCACGAGACTTCTTTAAGTCGGTATCGTCTGCTGATGAGGTTTTCCTCATAGACAAATTTCCCATAAATTTCGTGGAAGTTCAAGAGTATGGATGTGATTTGCATTTCTAAGTCCCCGAGAAGTTCAACCATTTCTCGTGGAGACAATTAACAAAACCAACATTTATCTCATGTTTGGATAAGTTAACACCATCATTAGCCGCTTCATTCAAAAGAGTTTTGTAACGGTGTAAGTTTGAGAGAGTTTCGTAATCCTTAGCCACAAGGTATTATACTCAAGTTTCGTGTCCATTATCCTATTTTCCTTGGTATCGATAGACCTTCATGGCTATGGACCAGGTCATCCTGTGTTTGTTTAGCCGTGTTAAAGCTTATAATCGACTCCATTATATCATCGTGAAGACATGATATGATGATACTTTTGAGTCTTTGGTCCCGGTGACCACTCTCCTTTCATCCTGAGTTCATCGAGCTTGTGTTTGGGCAAACCTTCGATCTTTGGGACAAATGGACCCTCATTAATACACTTGATATAATAAGGTTTCATCCCAATCAAATAGCAAAGCATACGCTTTTTCCATTTGTTAAATTTGCCAACTTCAAGTCTAGGGCAACAATGAATAAGCTCCACCCTTTTATCGACTAGTTGGGGTACATCAATTTCACCATAGGAATCTCGATTTAAAAACTTTTAGAGCGGCTTAAAAGGTTTTATAATCACCTTGCTCGATACCACTTGTTGTTCCCTATTCACTATCGCTTAAAAACAATTAAGTACTTAAAACAATTTAATAGTGAATAATGACCAAATTAATGTAAGTAAAACACACTAAGTAATTTTCAACATCATATTCTTATTAGAAATAAATCAAAGAATCGCTACCCAAGTACTTGCGAATAGTACTGGGATTGAAATGACAAAGTTTGGGTGACTCTCTCTAAGCTCGGGCTAAGTCCGAGCACAACTCTTAGAACCCACCGAGCTAGCTCAAGGATAAAGTTGTATTGGAGGAGTGAAAAGTTGGCTTGTGTGTATGTGTGTTTTACAATTCACAAGCTTAAACTTTTCACTCATTCTCTTATGCTATTTATACAAGTATGATTTTAACTTTAACCTAGAAGACAAACACATTGATCACGGAATCATGAATATAGATATATTCGATTACTATTTACTTTGCTATTAGTAGTCGGTGGCGAGGCTTCTTTCCTTATGAGAGAATCCTTTAGTATCGCCGCTACTATAAATGGGAAGATATGGCTTTAGTAGATAGGGACTTAGTTTTATCCGGGTAAAGCACTTGGGACTTAGTTTTATCCTGGTAAACTTTTCCCGCCTAGTCCCGCTCATTCTTCGCCTTCAAAGCCTTCGCCTCTTCCTTCATTTGTCTTGATCTGCTAACAGTTGGAGAGAGTCTTAGGATTCGATGAGTTATTGTCATCACCACCGAATCCACCATCTTCTTCTTGACTTAGTCTTCACCCATTAAGTTCCGCCTTGCCGAGTGGAGAGGCTTCTTCTTCGCCTCGATTGAGTATCTTGAAGATGGCTCACCGAGAGACTATGCACTCAAGGACTGATAGTGTTTAACGGATTAAACACTTAGGTTATTTTCTATTCAAATCCTAGATTAAGGGGTTTGGGTATTTACTGAACCCAACAGAAATTATGTAAAAAGGTGCAAGAAACAAAGAAGAATAGTTTGCTATTTATAGACAAAACAATGTGATTGGCAATGGTGGTGCTGGAATCGTGTACCGTGGCTCAATGCCAAATGGTGTCGATGTTGCTATTAAATGCTTAATGGGAAGAAACCATGGATTTGATGCCGATATCAAAACATTAGGAAAGAAAAAGCACCGGAACATCGTGAGATTACTTGGATATAAGTCAAATCAAGAAAACAACCTGCTTCTTTACGAGTACATGTCTCATGGAAGTTTAGGCGAGATTTTGCATGGATCAAAGAGTGTACATTTTCTATGGGAAGCTCGATATAAAACAGCCGTGGAGTATGCTAAGGGATTGTGTTACCTCCACCATGATTGCTCCCCATATATCATACATCGAGATGTGAAATCGAACAACATACAGTTGGATTCGGATTATGAAGCTCATGTTGCTGTTTTGGGCTAGCTAAGTTCATGAGAAATGCTACTGGCGCTTCGGAGAGCATGTCTACTATTGCTGGATCATATGGATACATTGCTCTGTTGGTATCTATTCACAGGACTAAATTGAAGCCAATTCCTTTGCAATACGTGCTTATAGTTAACCATGATTCGTGTGTGTATGTGAGACTGAATTTTGTAGAAAACAGAATAATGTAAACACTTTCTATTGATATTGAATAATAAGGGACATACTATTTACATAGACTCGACCTAATCCTATATATACATTGTGAATCGACATGACTTCTGAATGTCAACCATTGTGTCGATTCAACCTTAACAAATAACTATTTTGTAACCGCCAAACTAATAACTAACTATCCTAAACGGCTGTTTGGGTTAAGGTTCGACCCAACCCATTACATGTTACCTTTTGACCCATACGACCCATAAACAACTTAAACATAAAAGTAAATTGTTCTATAACATTCACAGACATTAACTAGTTTACATCTCCTCCCTAATGCTTGAATGTTATACTTCTATTGCTGCTTGGTTCTTTTCTTCAAGTGATGATAACGAAATCATCACTGCTTGATGTGGTTCCTTCTTTAACTTCATTTGTTGTTGCTTCCTGGTTTCCTTCCACTTTGACACCATCTCTTGCAGTCTTGCATTTCTTCCTTGGAGTTTCATCTACTTCAACACTTATCCTTGCAAAACCTGGTGGATCTTTTACATGAGCAGTCTCACTACTATTCCCAACCACCTCTTCCTTTGGCTTTCCTTGCTTGGATCTATGTGCTTCCTCGTAGTATATCTTCACCATACCGATATACTCCTTATAACATTCCTTGACTGCCTCTACATCATTCTGTGTCAATCCTAATAACTGTGCAACCTTGTTCCATTTGTTGTTGAATGTAACATTCATGTATCCACCCAAACTATCCACAAACTTGTATAAACCCAACAAATCTACCTTTGTCACCCCAATAACCAGTGGCAAATCTCCTAACACATCATGTCTCAAATAACCTAAGTAGAACCATTCTAACATGTCCATGAATTTCTTTCCTAACAGTTCCCAATTTCCGTACACCAACTTGTTAATCTTAATTAAATCCAAGAAATACAAAAATCTAGGGAAAGTGTTTACCTTCATGGAGTATAGTGTCCCATTTAAACTCAAGTATTCATCATCAATGTAATCTTGAACATCTTCCTTGTCCATTTTGAGATCCTCCATGCCTTTGATCAACAAGCACTCATCTTTTGGATCTATAGACTAAAAATACTCATCGAGAAATCTGTTGTGACTTGAAACCATGCTTCCTTCATCTTCTGCCATCATGCTAACATCTTGCACTTCGAGTGGTCTTTTTCCATCATCAAACATATACTTTAAACTGCTACCATATGTCACAAAAAACCCTTGATCTTCTAACTGATTGATGCTTAGTACGTTCAATGTAATCTCTGGTGTGTAGAGTACATTGGGTATCACCAGACTTCCCTCCTTCGTTTCTACTGTTGCCTCACCGACTCCATAAGAGAATATAAATTTCTTCTATTGTTCTTCAGTACCTTCCACTTTGAACTTGTTTAACATTCTTTTGAATAGAGTCTTTGTGGGACTCATGTGCCTTTTGTAAGCACTGCTAACGAACCACATATCGTTCCAACTTCCTTTATTCGAGTCCTCCACCATATAATCGGTGGTTACATGTACAATGTCAGGCCCATATTTGAGTTTCTCTTGAACTTCTGATATCGTTGGCTTTGCCATCATACTTTGTTCCTGATTCCTGGTTTCACTCCTTTTATTCGGGCACTTCCAATAAACTTGTCTACGTTTCTTGCCCACATAACAACGTGCCCTTTTTTCTTTTTGAGATAAACCACTGCTCTCTCCTTTTTCTTTGCAAGTCTGTTGTGCCTTTGAGGAATTATAGGACACGATCTCTTTCACTTTCTGCCTTAACATCTCTTTTCCTTCGTGGGATAACTTCTTTTTCTGTTTGCCCCATGGTGGCATCTTGGGGGGAGTTTCTCTTTGCAACAGTTTCTTATTGAGAGTGATTTGTGCGTGTCTTTGCATCTGCTTCGTCCAGGCATCAGAACCGAAGCTCTGATACCAATGTTGGTATCTATTCACAGGCCTAAATTGAAGCCATTTCCTTTGCAATACATGCTTATAGTTAACCATGATTCGTGTGTGTATGCGAGACCGAATTTTATAAAAAACATAATAATGTAAACACTTTCTATTGATATTGAATAATAAGGGACATACTGTTTATATAGACTCGATCTAATCCTATATATACATTGTGAATCGACATGATTTCTGAATGTCAACCATTGTGTCGATTCAACCTTAACAAATAACTGTTTTGTAACTGCCAAACTAATAACTAACTATCCTAAAAAGCTGTTTGGGTTAAGGTTCGACCCAACCCATTACATGTTGCCTTTTGACCCATACAACCTATAAACAACTTAAACATAAAAATAAATTGTTCTATAACATTCACATACATTAACTAGTTTACATGCTCAGGTACATGTGTTTTAAGCAAACTCTTACAATTGTATAATTTTCAAAGTACAATTATTAAATCATCTTTTTAGTACAACCTTTTATGCATTTAATCAGAACATCTAGATTGCCTTTGGATGGAGTTTAGAGTACTTTTATACCATCTACTATTTTAACATTACATTGTTTTGTAAAGTTGGATTTACTTTATTCATAAGGTCAAGTACACTAGTAGTAGTTGACTCTTTGCTGCACATGATTGCAATTTTCTTTCATATCTAGTAGTAGTATGTGATAAATGGGACTTGCATTGCAAAAAATCATGGGTATCTTGTATTGGCATGTGGCACATGAATACTTGGGTTGATATCGATGGCTTGATACCAATAATGAGTGATTTTATATATTTTTCTTGTTGCATGTTTTCTTGATTTGACTAAAAATGTTAGGTGTGATAAATGTTTGTTATGCTAACGTTATATGAGACCATTTTGTTATTGACGTCGTTTGTCCGGCCAAATTAAAATTTTCAGATAAGTCTGCTTAATTTAATGTTTGTATGCTTTTTTGTTGATTGCAGAATATGCATACACAAATAAGATCGATGAAAAGAGCGACGGCTACAGTTTTGGAGTGGTGCTACTTGAGCTAATAGCGGGCAAAAAAGCAGTAGGGGAGTTTAGTGATGGGGTAGATATTGTAAGATGGGTAAGGGAAACAATCTCGGAGATCCCTCAATCATCGGACACTGTTGCTGCACTGTCGATTTTGGATCCAAGGATGAGTGGATACATTCTCTCTAGTGTTTTTGACATGCTAAAGATTGCAATGATGTGTGTTGAGGACGAAAGAACGGCTCGGCCAACCATGAGGGAGGTTGTTCACATGCTAACAAACCCTTCTCCGATCCAGTCATGTCTACTTACCACCTGAAGAAAGAAGAACATGCTTTTGATTGTACAGGAGTGACTTTTGGTGTTTTGGGATTGAATAAATCAATGGTGAAATCGAATGTACAAACTTTTGTTGCAAGGGGTTCGGTTCGGTTGCATGGAGTAGAATTTTGTTGCTAAATTCTCAAGCTGTTTTTAGCATATTTTCCAACTTATTTTGCTAAAGCAAATTGTAACAAGCTCAGATAACTATAGGTCAAGAAGACCAAGTTCTGAATGTATATGAAAACTTTGAATTGACTAAACTTTGGTCTTTCCATTGTGTTTGATTCAAGTTTTCTAATAGCTAACTTACTGACATCTAATCGGTTTTGAACTTTTGATACTTTCATGAGTTTCATCATATTGAGCTAAAGACCAAACATGGTATTTTTCTAATAGCCAACCATGTCTATGTTGTGCATGATATGTTTACAAACATGGTAGTATTGGTACTACGATAGAAAAAGATATACAATTAACATCTTGTCCTCTTTTGCTAACAAGCACAAACAAAATCAATCTTTTTCATATTGACAGTTCATCAACATAATCAATTGTCATAATTCACTTTTTCATTTTCAATGTCATAATTTGGTTAAAGATCTCGTAACAGGTGTCCTTTGATCGATATCACCCACAAAGAATATAACGAAAACAATGGTGTACACAAATGAAACTTAGATACATGAAGACCAAAGAACTAAAAAATAGTCTAATTGTGATTAGTGATCGGTAAATTAGTGTATTGTTATCTTGAAGGTCGGATATGAAATAAAGATGCCATTTGTACATCAGTTCACACAAACCTTAAAAAGGCCGAATGCACTTGACTCTCAATTTCAAGTACTCTTTCCGTCTCAAAATTACTGTCACGAGACAAAAATCACAAAGTTTAATAAAAGTAGGGTCATTTAAATTTTTAACCACTCAAATAGAATATTATTTCACTAAATACTCTAGTTTTTACTTAAAAAAGAAAGTGCGACAATTATTTTGAGACATCCCGACTAGGTTGCACGGACACGCCTAAAAACTCGAAGTGTCGGTGTCGGACACGTGTCGGACACGGACACGGCTCGGACACGGCTCGGACACGTGTCCGACACGCACGTGCCGTGTCCCACGTGCGGTTTGGGCCGGACACGGATTTGGACACGGATTGGACACGGATTTGGACACGGATCTGGATTTTTTTTTGAAAAAAAGGAAAGAAAAAAGAAGGTTTGAGTTTTAAGCATAGTTACCAAAACGAATCGTGATTTTTTGGTGGCCGGAACGCGATTTCGATTTCTCGTACATCGGTGTGGAGTAACATGATGGAGTGAGTCGATTGAAAATGGTGTTTATGTGTGAGGCGATTAAAAAAGGGGGTTGTGTTCTGTAGATTGTGTTTTGTTATAATGAAGGGGAATGGGAAGAAAGAAGAAGGTTAGGTTGAGGTGATAAGACTCATGAGTCAAAACATGTGGTGATGTATTTGATGGCTCATGTAGCAAGTACTGTACCAGTGCTTTACTAAAATATTTTTTTCTTTTTTCGTTTTAAATATACAATAATATACATGATTGTCCTTACTGGATGTCAAAATACAATTGATACTGGTTTGATAATAGGCATCCTATTAGATATAGTGTTCTTGCTATTAAAGTAAAATACATTGCGTTTTTTTGGTAATAATAGGCACCGTTTTAGTTATATATTATTTAAAAAGTACAAATACATATATTCATATATATTTAATTAAAATGCCCACGCCAAGTGTCCGTGTCCTATATTTTTAGATTTTCCAGTATCGCTGGTGTCTGTGTCCGTGTCGGTGTCAAAGTGTCAAGTGTCCGTGCAACCTAGCATCCCGATAAAGAAATATGGACTATAATTTTGAGACGGATGGAGTAATTTACATACGTTAAGAAGTTTTGTACAATGAGTTTTTGGAACAACAAAACCTTGCCCATACCAAAATTTACTTGTTTGACCCATTACCAAATCCGGCGACCCACCCATTATACCATATATGAGGTTTTGGATTTAATGAGGGATTAAGACTTCAATTGTCACAGAATTATGTTTCTTCATCGCAAGTATCCAACTCAGTACTAGTCATCTGTGCAGTTCAAATCACTCGAAAAAAGGGACATGTGCTCATCATCTTCAGTTGTTGATAATCCATCATTGGTGCTGTCAACTGCTAGAACCTTTTCTGATTCTCCTGTGGTTTCACTTGCGCCACTACTGATAGTGTTGGAATTATGTTGAGCACAGTCACCATAAAGTGCAATGTGCCTATGATATAGTTCTAATTCTTTCTCAGCAATAGCAATGAAGTGCCTTACCGTCTCTAGTGATTGCTCATATTTTGACTTCTCAAGTGCCTGCATGGATGATATGAGAAACGAGAAGAGCAGATAAAACCAAAATGAAGTTCTTTTCATTCATATGGACTTGTTATGACTTTATGAGAGAAACAGCGACTGATTCTGAAGTTCTGATTGCCTACTTATAATCATGTGGTAGGAATTTTAAGCTATTAAGATGAAAACGGGCCAATTTGGGTTGTATAAGTTCAATAACGGGCGAATACAGACAAGTTGTTACAATGAACGGGTCAAATGGTTAAAACAGGTTAGAAAGCATCTACCATGTAACAATGTCCAGGTTTTCTAAATTTTTGAATTTAAAAAAGAATGACTAAAAAGGTAGTGGCGAGTCGCCCAACCAGACAAGAACCTGTTCTAACCTGCACATAGAAAAGACCAGTTTCTACCCAAAACTAAAGCTCGTCCATTATGAACCGTTACCCAACCATCCCGTTTTGCCCCCTCTAAACAAGGACAAGAGAAAATACCAAGCATACAAAGGGATTACCAACAAATCTAAGTTTTCGCAGAAAACAATCATCAATAATAAGGGGGAAATGCCAAGAAAGGTAAAACACAAAATACCAAATATGCCGACATAGAATTTAAATTACTTTCTCGCTCATCAAAAGGTAACATATAATTATACTTTTAGCCAAAAAAAAAGAAATTTCGATCATGTTTCAGAATTATAAATTAGATTTTATACACTTATGTCACAATTCTTGCCAATTTTCCTACTATCATCTATATAATCTCAATTACAAGAATTGCATCGACTCATATAAGGTCAAAAATTTCTAGAGCAGAAGAACGCTATAGCAAGGCGTACATCACGCAGTGACGGTTGCATATTGCTCCAGTATCAGTTCAAATGAAGGGGCTCGCATCATATCCGGAGCAATGGGCAACCCTCACATCTGTAGTGGTTCTATCTCCAGTATCAGTTTTTAGAAACTTTGTGTTAGTTCCAAAGGGTTCTAGTTCGAACAAAGTGAGGATACCAATGACTGACACTAAAATAAGAAAAGAAAGAGAAAGGACGAATAGAAGTAACCGTTTTTCTATAAAGCAAAGTTAATTGAAATATCCTAAGTCCCCAATAAATCTATATGCGCCTGTATCCTTAACTTGCAATATGTTCCAAAATACCACACCATGTCATTGAGCCAGTGGATACATCATATGTGCTTAAGGGACGAACGTTTTGCGTACCAAGGTCCCTTCAATAGGCTTGTATATACCGGGAACGTGCTTAGATAGAAGGAAAAATTACACTATGGCATTTGTTTGTAGTTTGATCCACGGAACAATAACCATTCCATGAACTCTTTTGTACATCCCGTGTCCCAGTATACTTTGGGAAATACATAGGCATTCCTACTAATCAGTAGACAAATGACAGACAATTTCTAGAGAGAATTTCATAACTGAACAGCAACCCTTATTATTTAGGCATCTAAGATGCAGACCCCCAAATATATATCATGAATTGTAACTTCTTACCCCTTCCTCACGCACCCTCACCTAAAACGTATAATTTCTCTCCCAGCAATCACATTTGTAGTATATAGTTTCCAGCAAAAGCAAAAGTAACTAATCATTTATTTTTAAATTCACAATAACTTTATACGATTTTGTAGCTGCATATGGAATCTATAACCGTAAGTTTATATGATTTTGAGGGATAACAACTACTAGGAAAATTCTTGTATAATCGTATATAACTATATATCCCATTTTACTTTAAAGGACAATATCTTAACTTACTTTGATCATTGACCAGAGTAAAACGAAAGATCAACCAAGCGAAATAACAAGTATATGAGAGCATGAATATACACTCGATAACTTTGTAGATCAACAGAAATGATCTACAAAGATGAAAAGAAGCTATAGATATATTAAACAGATATAAGAAGAATACTGACCTTTTTCTTGGATAACGTGTCAATCGGACTCATAACCTCTGGCTGCACATACTCCTTTCCACGGTAAAAAACTATGGTATCATCTCCAATTATCTGAATTAGAATTCCACCACTTAATCTTGCAAGTTCATTAGCATACTCTTGTATTTGACCAGGTTTGCAGAACACCTTTACCGTCTCATGTTTTTTCCAATGCATATGCATATTAAGAATGACACCTCCGAACAGGCCTCTTCTTCCAACTGGTACGTAATTGGACCCTTTGTGGGCCATCTTTTTCATGTAGAATCTTTCTTCACCTGTTATCTCAACTGGTTTCACCATTGGTCCCTGGAGTCTAGACACCTCATACCGTTTGAGTCTTTCTATAAGTAAAGCTTTCTTAATTCTTGCCTGAAATAGTAATAAGCTATTAAATCATACGTATTCAGGTGCTCTGCATAATATTTTACTACTACGTAATAGAGATCATTTAGTATTGTGTTGTGATTGAAGAAACATGGCTATAACTAACATGAAGAAGCATGCAAACATCCAAGAAACACATAGCAAAACTATTTCCTTGATTCATAGATGATTCATGATGCATTCCAGTTTGTATTTCTGTAAATACTAGCAAGATGAGGAATGCGTGCCTGTATATGAAATACTTCATATAAAACCATAATGTAGTCACGCTCCTTAAGTAAACTAGTATGCAGCACGAACATGAACAGAGCAGAAGGACAGAGGCATAGTTCCATAACATGGCTACATGGGAAATCGAGATCGTTAAACAACAGAACTGATATTTAATTGGTTGTCATAATAAACTATATCGACCCACCAAATAAAGATATGAGAGCAGTGACGGGTTGGCATCCTACACTCGGTATCTAGGAAAACCATTAACCTGGTGTATAGTTCCACTATTTTTACATATATAAACCGCAACAAGCTAATCATCAGTTGTAATAATCCATAATTCACATGACTACACATACATTAAAAAAAGAAAGTTAAAAATTAAACCTTTTCGAGCTTATACTGTATACGCTCTTCCACAATGGCAAACTTGCCTTTCTTTTTAACCGTGAGCTTTCGCGGGTCATTCTTATTAGCTCTTATCCTCTTCTTCTTCTCCTTGTTCCTCTGCAGCTTCAGTCTTTTCTTGGTCAACCATTTATAGTACTTGTTTGGAGGGTCAATTTCAAATGTTTCCAACTTGGGTGATGACCCGTAATTCCTGAAAAGATTGGATTTTTTTAATGCCCACCACCTGTTTGATGAAATGAGTGAGTAAGTTGAAATGGGTTTTTGTTCTTGTTGTTGATGAACTGGCCTGAAAAATGAATAAGCAAAAAAGCAGCATCGTCGTCTTGTTAAGCTACGAACTGATCGACTTGCCATATTTCATTGATACGTAATGTTTTGTGTACTGTAAATAGTTATCCATACCCCCAAAAATTACAAGTGCCTCTTTTTTGGATTTTTTTATTTTTTCTTATCTTTTTTTATACGGAGTAATATTTTTAGAGTAAATTACAAGTGCCGCTTTTTTGGATTTTTTAATAATTTTGGGGGTATGGATTTTTGTTTTTCTTCTCTTTTTATAACATCTTACTCGAGAAGAGGTGAGAGATTGTCTTCTTCGCTTCTTACTCGCTTTTAGAACTTTATATAATATATTTGATTGTTTATTAACCATGTTATATTTATGATAAAAGTCTTGTTTCGTATTTACATAAGTTATTTATTATCGCGTTCGTTGGTTTAATAAACAAATCAACGAAACGAAAGACTTAAAATCATTGGGATACTTATACAAAACAAACAACATTATTTCGCTCGATTTAGACTTTCTAACCACCTCTTACCAGTAAGATGTGGTAGTCAGATTCAGACCCAAAACATCTTAATGAAACAAACACACCATTACTTTACGAATATCAACCTCGCACATACATTTTTCCAAAATGAACTTTTCAATATTATCCGTCAGATTGATTAGTCGAGTAGTTTCTAATTGTACACGTGTATCACCCCGAGTGTTGTGCGAGTGTTGTTGAGCCAAGGAGAGGGCGAGTGGTGGGCGAGGACAAGGGCGAGGTTGGGGCAAGGATGGGCGAGTGATGGGGCGAGCTGTCGTTATATCCATTTTATTATTGGTTAGTATGTTGGGCAAAGGTTTATGCGAGGGTTTAGGCGAGAAGGTGTTGTGTTTTGTAAGGTGGGCGTGGACATGAGCGAGAGAAGGTTTAAACAAGAATGAAGGTGGGCGAGATGTACTAGGCGTGGACATGAAATTCTGGGCGAGAAGGTGGGCGAGCAAACAAGATATCAAATTCTGGGCGAATGACTTTGTGCGAGTAACATTGTTGGGCGAGTACTTATTTTTGGGCGTGAACTTCTTAACATAATAGGGTAAACTTTTTTCATGTAAAGTGTAAACTCCCTTGTACTATAAAGTGTAAAGTGCTACATTTTGTATGTAGGCCTGAGTCAATGAGATAAGCTATACACCTACCCTATATACTTGTGATAATGAGACAAGCTATTAAACAATGAGATGAGATAATAAGGTATACATTTTAAACAAATAATGCGTCAAGTGAATCCTAACTTTCGCATGTGACTGAGTCAATAATGAATGCCCATGCACTTGTGATATATCTCAGTGAGTGATTTATATATTGGGCGTTTTAAATGAAATGTAGGCCAGTCATTTATATATATATTAAGCGAGTAATCTAGATGACTGAAAATAGAAAAGTGTGATTGTGACATATTTCGTTCATTTACGTAAAACATGAGAATAAAGTTCAGTTCGGTAAACTCACTTTCTAAAAGGATTATTTAGGTAATTAGCACATATTTTTATATAAAAAACTATAACCCTCAAAATGCGAAACATAAAATATAAAATTTAATAAGTTAAAGACTTAAAACTGACAGAAAATACTGAACATAAATTAATTAAAAATAGTGTTTTAGTGTAAACTAAAGGACACCTCAAATAACATAACCTTTAAAAATTTTAAGAGGGAACTCATCAATTCAAACACATATATTGATTTATATATGACTCAAAAGTGTTCCTGCTATCATATAAGACATCATATAAAGCTTGGGCATATTAGGGGCGGTGGCATGCCGTTTCGTCAATCAGTGTCAGATTTCACATTTTACTTTCATACACTAAAAATACTTTTCTGTAATGGCTTAAGTCATTTGCATGCCTTTTGCTAGTTTTTGTGCCTCACTAATTTTTTTCAAACAAACTAAATTTTCATTCAATTAAGTAAAAAATACAACTTACAATACGAAAAAAAAAAAAAAAAAAAAAAAAACATTACGAAAATTAAAAAATATATACGATTAAGATCTTGAGCCTGCGTTAGTTTTGAAATCTTTTTTCACTAGTTTGTTTTTTTTGCATGTTGATGACATTTTTTTTTTTTTTTTTTTTTTTGCATAAAGGTGAAATATATTATTACTCACAACTGTTTACATCAAAGGACATAAAAACCGACTTGAACAGGCTCAAGATCAAGAAACATCTAACTTCTATTCTTACCCAACACAATCCAACTCTATCGATTATCCAAAACATGCTAATTGGTTCAGACAACAAATCCAGTAACACTTTTTATTCGCCTATTAATGATGCACCAAAGACCTTATCCTCTTTATACATTTTCAAAACTCAATTCAAACTCAACCATTTAGTCCACATCCACAATAGTTTGAGTTTGATATTGAGAAGGCATCATCAAGCAGGATATAACCTCATTCACACTAAGAGAGGGTCCATACCTAACATAGCTACATTTTCTATCCATTCGCCCCTATAATCAACCAAGCAGTTTCAACCTCACTTGACTTAGGCATCACTATGCAGGGAACACTCACCCTCAATTAGATCCAACCATTCCTCCTGTGACAGTGTATAGAATGGACCAAAAGGATCATCTTTCACTCCTCTTTATTCCACCCAACATACATTGTCCACCCAAACCAGTCAACGTAAGCTTGATTCTCGTTTGAGTCAAAACTCATTTTGTATAGCACCTACAAATTCATGCGCTTACTTCCCGTGATGCTCGACGAGGTTTCCTGATTTTGTTTTTTTCGAGGGACGTGGTTTCCCCGGGGGACATGGTCTCGGATCATCGCCAAATAGCTCGGCATGTCCGGTGAGATTAACCAGTTCAACGGGGTCGGGCGAATCTTACTTGACGCGTTTTTTCAATATTGCCCACGCCTCTTCTTGAGTAAACGGTTTACTTTCCGTTCGAGCTCATCACTATATGTTTTCCTAATACGTGATAAAATATCAACCTCGTTTTTCCCACTTAGACTCAAACGTTTGAACTCGAAAAGAACTTTGTTCCAAAATGATTCGTCCTTTTGATCATTTCCGACTCGGTTATCCTCGAAAACGCTAACATAACACTCGTCTAATAAAGTTTCCTCTTTCACCGTCCAACGAGAATGATCTCGTGTGGGTTCATCAATATCGTCAGATACCTCGACTGTGTTACGTTTTGCGGCTCATCTTCCTTTTCTTTGGAACTTTTCTTCGCGGGACGTGGTCTCAGATGGCGGTGACATCGATTGTTGTTGTGGTGGATTTTTTGAAGATTTTGAAATCGTTGGTTAAGCATTTGATTTTGTTGATATACTTGATGTTGTTGATATAGTTGTTCGGGGGTGTATGGTGGCATAGGGTATTGGGTATCAAACGGAGGAAAATTAGGTTGTTGTGAGAAAGATATCGAGTGTCCTGACAAAGGCGTCGGAGGGTTTGACAAGCACGGTCTATTGCGACATATGGAGAAGATTGTTGAAAAATGGATTGTTATGGTGTTGAGACATTTTTTTGAATGTGAAAATGAAAGTAAATAGTATTGTTTTGTTTGTAAAGAAATGAAGGTGGAAATGGAAGTAATTGCATGTAAAAAATGGTTGTATATTTGGGTTTATATATAATGGTAAAATGGTATAGTTTTAGTTTAAAAACAATTTATTATTATTATTATTATTATTATTTTTTTTTTTTTTTTTTTTTTATAATAAAATATCACTTCATTAGAAAATCAAAGGAATTACAAGAAATTTGTGGGAAGTCGAGACACTAGTTGGGCTCCCACTCCTTTCTGAATACAAAAGCTTAATATGTGGAAAATAAAAGCCCCACTCTTGACACTATTCGAGTGGCTAATAGCAACAGTCTTGATACGTGAAAAAGTTAGCTTTTTGAGGCCAAACGGTCAAAAGAAGAGGATTAAATTTGCAAATGGCATGTGATGAGTTGATTCACTTGGGAAATGGCGAGCGATGGTTCCGGTGCAGTGGCGTGCAAATGATAGCGTCGTTTCGCAAGCCACATCAGAATGACGAGCCACAAATGTGATCACACCCATGCTTTAAGAAGCAAAACATAAACCAAGAAATATCACAATTAAAATAAATCTAAGTTAGAAATTAGAAGCTAATCGAAAAACATTGTTGAAATACTCAAAAATATAACTTCACAATTAAATAAATGGAACGTATAAACCCGCAACAAACCACTAGCTGTGTAATACACGTTATAGAAAGTTGGGGTTGAACTGAATATAACTTTATATGGTTTAAGCTATTAAATAGCCACATACTTTTTGAAATGTACCGATATGGTACGTGCCCTAATTTTCGTTCCAATATGGTACGTCTACTTTTGATTTTCGTTCGAATATGGTACGTCTACTTGTGAACAGACTAAAATACCCTTGTGTTCATCACATAAACTTGCATCGTAGTCCTTTATACTAACGGCCGTTAGTAAATAACTTAAATTTGGTTTTCTAACGCTTTTTGCGCTTTTACGTTTTCCGCTTTTTGCGCCGCCGCTTTTACGTTTCCGTCCTTTTGCACGTTTTCGTCCGGTTTTATACGTTTTTATACGTTTTCGTCCGTTTTTATACATTTCATCTGTTTTACACATTTTCGTCCGTTTTTATACGTTTTTATCCATTTTTACACGTTTTCGTTCGTTTTTATTAGTTTTTGTCCGTTTTTTCACGTTTTTGTCCATTTTTACACGTTTTGTTTGTTTTTACACGGTTTCGCCTGTTTTTACACGTTTTCGTCCGGTTTTATACGTTTTTATTTGTTTTATACGTCGTCCGTTTTTATACGTTTTTACACGTTTTTGTCCCTTTTTACATGTTTCATCCGTTTTTAGACGTTTCATTCGTTTTTAGACGTTTTCATCCGTTTTTGCATGTTTTCGTCTGGTTTTATACGTTATCATCCGTTTTTATACATTTTCGTTCGTTTTTATAAGGGTGGCAATTTATGACCTGACACAAAACCCGACCTAAAACCGACACGGAATTAACAGGTTTCGGTTGAGTCTAAATAGGTTTCGGTCAGTTTCAAGTCAACCCATCTAACCCGTTTATTAAACAGGTCAGGTTCGGGTTGGGTATATGTTAAACGGGTCGACCCGCCAACCCGTTTAAGATTTTTTTCAAAAATATTATACGGGTTAAATGGGTCGACCCACATACCCGTTAAACCTGTTTAACCCATGTAATGTGCCAACTTGTTTAGCTAAACGGGTTAAATGGGTCAACCTGAACCTCGCTTAACATATTTAATCCGTCAACCCATATATATATACATGTTAAATAGGTTGGGTTCGGGTTATGCGTAAACATGTTAGGGTTGACATGGCTGACCCGATTATTTAAACGGGTTGGGTTTGGGTTGGCATCGTTTGACCCGCCAACCTGCTAACACGAACCCGCCAGCCCGAAACCGACCCGAATTGCCACCCCTACGTTTTTATATATTTTCTTCCGTTTTTACACGTTTTCATCTGTTTTTAAACGTTTTCATCCGTTTTTAGACGTTTTATCCGTTTTTACACGTTTTCATCTGTTTTTACATATATTTTTTTTCCGTTTTTGCATGTTTTCTTTCATTTTTATACATTTTCATCCCTTTTTAGATGTTTTTATCCATATAAACACGTATGAAAATGTTTTAAAATGTATGGAACGTGCAAAAATGGATAGAAACATGTAAAACCGGACAAAACATGTAAAGACGGACTAAAATGTGCAAAAACGGACAAAAATGTGCAAAAATGGACGAAAGGCTTAAAAAATGAACGAAAATGCATAAAAACATACGTAGATTTGTAAAATGAACGAAAATGTGCGGAAACGGACAAAAACGTGCAAAAACAAACGAAAACGTAAAACCGATGAAAACGTAAAACGGGCAAAATCGCAAAACGGACAAAGCGGGACGAAAACGCAAAACAAATGGAAACGATAAAAATGACAAAAACTTGTGAAAATGGGCGAAAACATGCAAAAATAGATGAAAACGTACAAAAACAAACGAAAACATGTAAAACAGGAAAAAAACGTGTAAAAATGGAAAAAAAAACGTGTAAGTACGGATGAAAACGTGTAAAAACGAATGAAACATGTAAAAATGGACAAAACGTAAAACGAGAAAATGGACGAAACGTAAAACGGACAAAACGTAAAAACGTAAAAAAACCAGACTAAAGCATATAAAAACGGATGGAAACGTATAAAACCGGATGAAAACGTGCAAAAACGAACGAAACAGTGTAAAAACGGCCGAAAACGTGTAAAAACGGCCGAAAACGTGTAAAACCGGATGAAAACGTGCAAAAACGGATGAAAACGTGAAAAAACGGACGAAACCAAATCTTAAGTTATTTACTAACGGCCGTCTGTATAAAGGACTAACGATGCAAGTTTATGTGAAGAATACAAGGGTATTTTAGTCAGTTCACAAGTAGACGTACCATATTGGAACGAAAATTAAAAGTAGATATACCATATTGAAACGAAAATTAGTACACGTACCATATCGATACATTTTAGAAAGTATAAGGCTATTTAATAGCTTAAACCCTAACTTTATATTCTCACTAGCTAATATAATTTACATTTAATATAAAAACTTTATAAAAGGTACTCCCTCCATCTCAAAATATAACAAGAATTTCACCAATATCATTAAAAAAAACTTTAAAATTACATCAATATCCTTATAAATTTGAATATTACATCAATATCCTTCAAAACTTTAAAAATACTCATGTTTATCCACAGGGACGGAGCCATGAACAAACATGACCGGGTGCACAAATTTTTTTAATCATAATATAATAGAGTTTAAGATGTTAACTAAATAAGAATAAAAACACATTTCAATTGACCGGGGTCATTTAAGATGTATTTGAGAAAAATCGATGTTTTTTCTTAAAATTAACACTAAATAAAAAAGACTAAAATACACCGTTGGTCCCTAAACTTGCACGGTGCATCATGATGAGACGAAACTCGCCCTTTTCATCGTCGGGGTCCTATTTCAAGGTTTCACACTATACAAGTCCTTTGACCAAGTCAAAGTCGATTTTGTTTTGTAGTCGAGGGTATTTTAGTCCATACACATTTATACTTTTATAACACATTTATATTTTACCCTTCATCTTTCATTCTCTTCATCATCTACCCAAATCATTCATCTCCTCAACATCATCATCTTCCCCAACAATCATCCTGGAAAAAATCCGTTGATAGAACATCTAATATGTGCATAAAGAAAAAGATTCACATTTGTAACCTGCATTTAGTTTTCATGCAACATCAAAGTTGGGTATTTAACAGAATTTACATTAAACAAGTTTGAATAAAATTCTATATAACCTTCCTGGCGAGCATAGTTCCTTGTTTCCATTGTTTGGGTGTCTTGCCGATATTGGAGACCGAAAGTAGTCTTCGTGATCACAGCTCCCACTAACGCTACTGGGAAGGGTCCTATATGTTCACCGCTTCCTGCAAATAAATACAGGCAGTCATAAGTTTAAACCATCAAATGAAAACCTTCAAAAGTGTTTCCAAGCCTATCATCATCACTTGTAAACCGACCCAACCCATTTTGACCCATATAGAAACCTATAATTTTGATCATCTATGAAAACCTGAAGTATTCATTCAATAGTCAAAACATATGACTAATGAGAATATGTGTGCGCGAAACTATGTATGCATGATGCTATGATAGCACAATGGCACGTCACTTTTAGTATCGAAAATCACCTGGTTATTCAATTCCATGAATCATTTGGTTCTATAGACGCCAACAACAACATAAGGGGGTTGATTCACATAATTTCTCAACAATGGAACTTCTTCTACAGTATATTCGTCATCACTATCATAGCGTCTTTCTCGATGCGGCCCAATAGCTTTAAGAATGAGAGCCAGAAATACAGACAACCCCTGCCATCCAGATAGAAAACCTTTGTTAAAGTAGTACTCATAATACTTACGATTGATAAGTAAGATACGCAACGATGATATTTCGATAATCAATATAGCCAATGAAAGTAATATGATTATTTAAAATAGGTACCATATAATATCCATATTTTAATAGCTCTATAAAAAGATTTAAGGAGATATGCTTTAGTATGTTGGATTTTAGTATTGAATAAGGGCATTATGAAGCATCGTTAGGATATCTGATGCATTTTCATTATTTAGTACTTTGTATTTCAATCGTATTTCTTTTATCAACTTAGTTCATATACAAACAACAATCAATCAAACTAACTCTTTAAAATGAATGTTATGATTCAATTATTAAATGCAAAAATTCATGATTGGATCCTAATGCAGCAAACTAAATGATGGCTCATGAAAAATACTATCTTTAGGACGGTATGAATATATATATCAGGCATAATGTTGAGATGACTGGCATTAAGAATACGAATTGCAATTTATGGGTGGGACAATAAGATCTAACAGATTAAATTGTTGACAAACGCTTCACACAACATATAAGATTTATGCAAACTTATTAAATTCAGTTAATGAGGATTTTCCTTGATCGATCAACACTTTATCGGAAAAACAACTGTTTGAGTTAAGGGCCCAAAGGTCTTTTACATTAACAAACAAAACTGCTCCTTTGTTGTACATAAAGTACATGTACTGCAAGATAAGGATGATTGAGATAACTCTAAAAGCTCCCCATGGTTTTACTCTCTTGAAATGTGCAGAACATGTAATGGTTAAAAACCTAATGTTGGGGAGATGAATGATTTAGGGAGATTATGACGAAGATGAAAGATGAAGGGGTAAAATATAAATGTGTTATAAAAGTATAAATGTGTATGGACTAAAATACCCTCGACTACAAAACAAAAATAAGACTTTGACTTGGTCAAAGGACTTGTAGCGAGTGAAAACCTTGAAATAGGGACCCCCGACGATGAAAAGGGCGAGTTTCGTCTCATCATGATGCACCGTGCCAAGTTTAGGGACCAACGGTGTATTTTAGTCTAAAAAAAATCTATAAATGTCACGGGCACTTAAGGGACCCCTGACTCCGTCCCTGTTTATCCAAGTCAACATATTAATCAAATTTTATTGTTTTGAAATTAGTTAATAAATTATATTACCATATGACAAAAGTTCAATGCAGAACAATAATTATCTAAAGATCAAATAAAAAGATCTTAACCATCCCTTTATTTTAAATCCAAAGGTCTAAATTAATCCTTATTTTAAAGTAAGTAATTATTGAAGGGCACTTTTGTAATATCATCCGAAACTAAACACTTCACTTAAAGGGTCGACACTTTACTCATTTCATTCCAATTCTTCAGTTTACACACAACACACCATCAACAATCCTCACCTATGGCCAAACGCCTCTGCGACGTCACCAAACCACCACAACCGTCTTATCATAATACTAACCGATCAACGATGGATAATGAGGATGATGATAGAGTGTTGTTGAGTATTTTTTGGATCGGAACGAGGCGATGATTGAGACGGTGTTTGAAACTAGGCGCGTGTTTGCTTGAAGCTGGTAACCGATCTGCAAGGAGATGCGATTGTTCCGGCGGAAGAGCAAGGAAGGAACCGGCATCATTCCGTCGTGATCCACATCTTCATTTTCAAGCGACATCTCCGCCGGTGAATCAGAGTCCGCGAGTGAGGAAATAGAATTATGTCCTAACAATCATAATAATAAGTTTCTTATTTATCATCATCTGTTGTTGTAATAATAAGCTTCTTCTCGTAAGATCACCCTTTTATTCTTCTTTTTCAATTATTATTCATTTCGTAAGGTTAGATCTGCTGTAATTTTGGACCGTTAGATCAAATAGTAAAGTTGGTTAAAGTTGTTTGTGTTTATATCTGGATAGATTATTTTAGCTTTTTTTTGGGTAAACTACTTTTTATCTTGTGGATAATAACTGATGTGTGACCCAACGTGAGATATATTGATTTTATTGAAATTAAGTAGTAGGTATTAGAGATTGCCTTTAAGTAGAAATAGTTTAATTAACTTTAGCTATATTTTTAGTCCTTTCACGAATGTGGTTCTAGTTTTCTTTAACTCAAATAAATAAAAGATAGTTTATTTTTGTAAGAATTTTAACCTTTTTCAATGTGATCCATCAAAGAATCACATGAGATTTTGTGCAAATCACATGTGATTTACCGTAAATCACACGTGATTTTACCTCAAATTTTTTTTTTAAAGTGAATCACATGTTATTTACACACGAATCACATATGATTTACAAACGAATCACAACAAAAATACAGAATCATGTGTGATTTACTAATTTTATTTTAAAACAAAAACACATGTGTTTCAGTTTATAACAGCAAAGAATAAATCACACGTGATTTACATTTTATGATAAATGTGATTTACTCATGTGATTTACCACAAATCACATGTGATTTATTGTAAATCACATGTGATTTACTCATGTTTAGATTAAAACATATGTGCTTCAGTTTATAACAGCAAAGATTAAATCACACGTAATTTACATTTTTCATAACAAAGCAAAAATATAAATAACAAAATCACACGTGATTTCAGGAATTTGTTTTAAAAATGAATGAATAAGTTGATTTGAAATTAAAGATCACACGCGATTTATTACTCTAAAGATTGAATGTGACTTGTAAAATAACATGTGATTTTTTTTGAATCGTGTTTCGACTCGACATTCATGAAATGACTAAAATCACCGTGATTTATGCACGAATCACAACAAAAATCGAATCACATGTGATTTACTCATTTTAGATTAAAAGCAGAATCACGTGTGATTTATACACGAATCGCAACAAAACATAATCACATGTGTTTTTTTACGAATCACGTGTAATTCTTCCTGACGAAAATTTTGAAAAAAAGTTCATTTAAACTATATAAAAGTGCATATCTATAGAAAGAAGATTTAATTCGTCGCGATGGTGTATTTTTGTAGTTTGAAGATTTACCATTTGAAAGATATGTTGTTTTAAAAAAAGGTGGAAAGTGGGTTTTTATTAAATAAATTTAGAATGACAATTTCTGCCTTCCTTCATATTTTTGGGTTTGATCTCTACCATTGGATTGAATCAAAATGGATGGCCAAGATATCTTATTTGTTCTTTTAATTTTCTTTGTTTGTCATTGATCTCAACTCATTACCATTTTACCCTTCTTTCCTATTTATTCAAACTAACATAAAATCAACATGAACTCATTTTTATACATCACCGTAGAAAAGAACACTACGAAAAGATTTTATTGATAATATTAAATAATGATAGAAGGAACTTGTTTATCCATAATAATAATAATAATAATAATAATAATAATAAAATAATAATAATTTACCCCATAAAATACTATTTCCAATTTATAAAACGTTTAACCTTTGTTGCAATTGCTTCTTGATCGAAAGCCATATGCTCACTGATTGGTTTTTGATGGGCATGTTGCCGGATATACAAAGTGTTTGAGAAATCAAACTTCATTTTAGTTGATTGTAGAAGAAGGGTAGAATTGTAAATACTTGTTTATTAATATCTGGATTATAGTTTTAAAGTCTAAAATTATTTTATTTTTTTAAATTATCTATTTGGACATATGAGAGTAGTTTTTAACTTTTAAAAAGATATAGATGTAGTTAGAAAATTCGCAAGGATAATGGTGTAATATTAAAGTTTTGTAACGACATAGATAAAATTGGCCTCAAAATTAAGTCCATTTTGACTTATTAAATTCAACATTTACCATAAATATTTTTATTTGTATTATATAATAATTAATGCAAAATATATAAATGGATTAGGTTTTTAAATGTATTTTCATTGGTATACTTTTCATCAAGTATTATATAATCAAAACAAAAATATTTAAAGTCAAAGTTTAATTTAGGAAAATCGTAAAAAGCGTCATACTGCTTTTTTCGTCAGATGTAATCTAACTATTTTTTAATCATCGTGACACCAACCTTTTTAGATCGTCTTAGTGTGTGTCTGGGTGACCGCTTAACCTGTTGAAACCGGTCGGTTTAACGACCGTTAATTTTTTATTGCACGTTAGTCCTTTTCGTCTGCTTTTAACGACCGTTATTATATTATTGCACCGTTAGTCCTTTTCGCCCGTTTTTACGTTTTCGTCCGCTTTTACGTTTTGTTCGTTTTACGTTTTCGTCCGCTTTTTAGTTTTGCGGTTTGTCCGTCTTTACACGCTTGTTCGTTTTACGTTTTGTTCGCTTTTGCGGTTTCGTCCGTTTTACGTTTTCGTTCATTTTGCACGCCGTCCGCTTTACACGCTTTTTAGTTTTGCACGGTTTCGTCCGTTTTACGTTTTCGTTCGTTTTACACGCTTTGTTCGTTTTGCGGTTTCGTCGTTTTACGTTTTCGTTTATTTTACATCGCCGTCCGCTTTACACCTTTTTGTTTTGCGGTTTCGTCCGTTTTTACACGTGTAAAACGAATGAAAGCGTGTAAAAGCGAACGAAAACCTGTAAAAACAAATGAAAATGTGTAACAATGGACGAAAGCGTCCGAACACGAACGAAAACGTGTAAAAACAAACGAAAACGTGTAAAAACGGACGAAAACATGCAAAACGAATGAAAACATGTAAAACGAACGAAACGCAGAGACGAACAAAACGTAAAATGCGATTTAAAACGTGTAAAACGAACAAAACCATGTAAAACGCAAAAAGTGTAGAAACGCAAAACGTAGAAACATGCAAAACGTGCAAAGCGGCGGCGTGCAAAATGAACGAAACGTGTAAAACGACGAAACTGCAAAAACGGACGGCGACGTAAAACGGACGAAACTGCAAAACTAAAAAGCGTAAAACGGACGAAAACGTAAAACGAACGAAACATGTAAAACGGACGAAACTGCAAAACGTGCGAAAACATGTAAAACGGACGAAAACGTAAAACGGACGAAACCGTGCAAAACTTAAAAAGCGATAAAACGGACGAAACGTAAAACGTGCAAAACGAACGAAAACGTGTAAAACGGACGAAACCGCTCAAAACGTGTAAAAATGCAGGCGGCGATGTAAAAACGGGGAAAAGGACGAATGGTGCAATAATATAATAACGGTCGTTAAAAGCAGACGAAAAGGACAAATGGTGCAATAGAAAATTAACGGTCGTTAACTTGACCGGCTCCAACAAAGTTAAGCGGTCACCTGTGCACACAATAAGCGATCTAAAAGGTTGTTGTCACAATGATAAAAAAATAGTTCACACATACAACGATAAAAAGTGACAAGATGATACATTTTATACGATTTTCCTTTAATTTAAAAAAGTCAAAATACAAGATATAATATTATATTTAATTTTATGAGTAAATTGCAAAAATCGTCCCTAAAGTTTGGCCAAATTGCACGTTTAGTCCAAACGTTTCAAAAGTGCAAGGATCGTCCCTGGAAACTTTTGGGGCAAAATCGTCCCTAGCCTACATTAAATGACTAAAATACCCTTCTCTCTATATTACTTTTCGCTTGCACCAATGGTCCCCGTGTTTCGCCGATTTTGAAAATTTAGTCCTTTTTTTTTTTTTTTTTTTTTTTTTTTTTTTAATTTAACTTTTAGTATTAGTATTATTTTTATTCGTTTCGTCCGTTTTTTAAGTTTTGTCCGTTTTCTCATTTTTTTTCTTTCATCGCTTTTTCCGTTTTCTTACGTTTTGTCCGCTTTGTCCCATTTTTTACGTTTTATACGCTTTAACGTTTTGTCCGCTTTTCTCGCGTTCTTAGCCATCATATGTTCGCTCGCTCTTTTCCGCTTTTTGTATGTTTTCTCACGTTTTGTCCGCTTTCATCGCTTTTATCCGCTTTGTCCGTTTTCTTAACGTTTTGTCTGCATTTTCTCACGCTTTGTCTATTTTTCTCACGTTTTTCCGTTTAAATGCGTTTTGTCCGTTCTTCACGTTTATCCATTTCATCGTTTTGTCCCTTTTCTTACATTTTCCTGTTTTCACGTTTTGTCTTTTATAAGATTTTGTTCGCTTTTATATGTTTCCGCTTTTCACATTTTATACGCCGTCCGTCTTTCTTACGCTTTTTTTTATTTTCATACGTTTTATCGTTTTATCGCCGCCTGCGTTTTAAATCGTTTTCATCCATTTTCGTACATTTTCGATCGCTTTTCTTACGTTTTGTTCATTTTCTTACGTTTTTCGTTTTCACGCTTTCACCCGCTTTTATAACGGGTGACACGATGAAACCGTTAAAACGGGTGAAACGATGAAAACGAAAAACGTAAGAAATGCAGACAAAATGTGAAAAACGAGGCGAAACGATTAAACGGATGAAAGCATAAGAAATGAACAAAACGTAAGAAAAAGGACTAAAACATATGAAAACGGAAAAACGTGAGAAAACGGAAAAAGTGAGAAAACGGACAAAATGGATAAAAAACAAAACTAAAGAAACGAACGAAATGGATGAAACGTAAGAAACGTATGAAATGAAAAAAGCGTAAGAAAACGGACGAAAACGTATAAAACGTTTAAAAACGGACGAAACGATAAAACGGACAAAACGTATGAAACAAAAAACGAAGAAAACGATGAAACGAAAAACGAGGGAAAACGGACAAAACGGACGAAAACAAAAACGTGAGAAAACAGACAAAACGTGAGAAACCGGACAAAAGCGTAAAAATAGGACAAAACGAACAAAAACGTAAGAAAACGAACAAAAGTATGAAACGGACAAAATGTGAGAAAACGGACAAAACGTAAGAAAACGTAAAAATCGGACGAAACTTATGAAAACGGAAGAACGTGAGAAAACGGACAAAACGCACGAAAACGGAAAAACGGACAAAACGTGAGGAAAACGGACAAAACGTAAAACGAAAAAACGTGAGAAAACGGACAAAAACGTATGAAAACGAAAAATTTGAGAAAACGGCAAAACGTAAAAACGGATTAAAACGTAAAAAATAATACTAATATTAATAGTTAATTTTAAAAAAAATGACTAAATTTGCGAATCCGCAAAACACAGGGACCATTTGCGCAAGAAACGAAACGTCGTATAGAGACAAGGGTATTTTAGTCATTTGATCTGGCCAGGACGATTTTTCCCCAAAAGTTTCCCACACGGACGATCCTTGACTTTCCAAACGCTAGGACGAAATGTGCAATTTGACTAAACTTTAGGGACGATTTTTGCAATTTACTCTAATTTTATTGACTTAAAGCGTAAAATTATAAGTATGACTATAAATCTATAATAATATATTTAATTTTATTGATTTAAGCGTAAAATTATATGTTTTCACACTTTTTAATAAGATTTAGAAATCTAACTAGCTAATAACCCCTAGACTAGTTTTTGACTTATCAAGCGCCATGAAGACTCATCAAATCGAGTTCATGCATGGGTAACCTATGGTCGACGAGATACCGACGCACCAATAAAAAAAACCAACCAGCTAATGAGCCAAACTTGTCAATGGAGTCGATCGATGTTCAACTTGGTCAATTATATGTTTGAACCAAGGTTGTCAAGATCAGGATCCTACCCAGGATCGTTTTCGTCTTTGCAAGATCGTGATCGTAAGATCGGATCTGGATCTTAAGATCCTACTCTAATGTTATTTCTTAATAGTTTATGTAATTTTATACAAATCTACAAATTCTAATACATTATAACCACAAAATACTATGAATGTTTCATATAAATGATGTCCTAATTTATGATTACAAAATGTATAAAAAGATTAACATGTTGTGTTTTGAATTCTACAAACAAACAACCCAAAAATTTTTAGTTTTTAGTTTGTAATTCGAGAAAAGTAATATCGGATCGGATTAGATCGTGAAGATCGATGGTCAAGATCGGGATCCTATAAGATCTTAAGCAGAAAGATCCTATGTAGGATCCGGATCGTTTTAACTTTTGAAGATCGTAAAATCATAAGATCCCAAGATCCGGATCGATCCCGACAACTATGGTTTGAACCTTGTCATTAGGTGCTTACCTTTGAAACTAAAGTATATTTATATATTTAATCTCTTAAATAATTAAGTTGAATGTTTACGACCCTTTAAATCGTTTATTGAGTTGTCTTAAAGAAAAGTCAAGAATTTCAAGCACAAATTAAACTGCATTCAAACGTTCACGACTTCTTAAATCATATCCGGGTAGTCAGGTGTGCAAGAGCGAATGACCGCCGCGCCTCGTAATTTTAGGCCCCAAAAGTTGTCCGTTAATAATTATATCGTGTGTGTAGCGTATTTTCACGAAGAAAAGTATTTAATGGTAAAATATTTTAAATGAAGAATATGTTAGAATGTTTAGATAAATAATTGCATTATATCTTATAAACGGTGACACTTTATATATAATATTACTTAATGAATGGCGTCATCATATAATTTCGTACAGGGCCTTCAAAAATTTTGCCGATTCATGAGACGCCTCTAATCATATCCCCTGGTCCCCGACCCTAGCTATGTTCATTGGCTATTTGTACCGGAAAGTGAAATTGTTAACTTATTTCCGAGCCAACTCCCTATTCCATGTAGCGAGATCCTCTACTAATGTACGTCGAACGAGCTCCTCGCACGTAGAGGGAAGCAAGCATTGGTACGTCTCTTTTACACGTGATGTGACCGTGAGCTTATCTGACGTTGCAAGGCCTGTGTGCCCCAAAAGAGTGATGTCATCTCTGACCCTGTTTATAATAGAAGTTTGAGCCATTATTGTTAGGCACATAAATGAGGTACTAACAACAGGAGTTCGTGTAAAAAAAGAATGTGACATAAAAGAAGCAACTAACCACCGCCATTCACCATCTGCCTTTGCATGCCTCTCCACCGCTTTGTAAAGGCGGTCTAAAGTATACAAAACCAATCCATTCACATAATGACCATATTCATTCTGCAAAGAGAAAAGCATATATTCTTAGTATATCATAGTTCAAAATGCATATATTCTTAGTAGATATTGCTTTTCTCTTTAGTAGAAACTATGATATCTATTCTGAATAAGTTGAGCTTGGTATTCTTAAATAGCTACGTTATAATACCAATAAAGAGCGCCATCATAGTATGACCAGCTAAAAACCTTTACAGTTCATTAATTTGTAAAGTGTGACGGAAAACCGTGTCAAGTATATACTGATGAAAAAAACACAGGTCCGTCTTTCAAAACATTGTGTTATATTTTGCTCCGTATCAGTTACACTTTAGCTTATAAGTGTCTGTCCGTAAATCCATTATCTAACTATGTTAAAAACACTCAACCCCAAAGATTTTGGTGTTTTATGTTTATCTTAAAGTTAATTCTAGAGTTTGTTAAGGTATTAACTACATTAGCTTAAAGGCTGGGATGGGATTAAAAGAAAAGAGAATAGCTTGCCAAATATACATCATTTGGTTTAGTCATTGACAGGTGTCGTTTGTTTTTTCTCAATAAGCACTTTTTTCTTCTTTTTACTTCTTTTGTCTGTAGGAGGGCACAGGTTTTTGTTTTTTTTTTTGCAGACATAAGTGCTTTTTTTCACTTCTTTCCTCTTCTAAATCTCAAACATTATCTTTCACTTCTTACCTCTTCTTTCACAAACTCTACATCTCTTTCTCAATATCTTATATCTCTTTTAAGTTTCGTCTGTTTTTTTTACGTTTTCATCCGGTTTTTACGTTTTCATTCATTTTTTTACGTTTTCACCCTTTTTTTACGTTTTCGCACTTCTTTTACGTTTTCATCTGTTTTTTACTTTTTCGTCCGTTTTCTTATATTTTCGCCAGTTTTCTTAAGTTTTCGTCCGCTTTATTACGCCACGTTCGCTTTTTATGTTTTCTCCTTTTTACGTTTTCGTGCTTTTTTACGTAAAACAAACGAAAACGTAAAAAGGACAAATGCGTAAAAAACAAAACTTAAAAAGGTTGAAAACAAAATATACGAAACGTAAAAATGCATTTAAAATGTAAAACGGTCGAAACATATAAAATACCAAACGTAAGAAAACCATTGATCCATTTGACCCATGTGACAAAAGGATTTATAGCAAAAAAAAAAGAAAAAAAAAAGTATTTCATTAACACAAAAAACAAACAGTATTCTTGCATGCAGATGAAGACTTTAGATGTGCCTCTTTTTCTGCAGACATGGTTTGCAGATGAAGAGGTAAAAGCTCTGAAAAAACAAACGACACCTGAAATGGGCTGAAGTAAACATAAATAAAAAATCTTGGATACTGCTGAACCTTTTGTAGAGCATTAGGACATATATGAAGATTTCCTTGTAATTGCAGTTCAGTTCAAATTAGGATTCCCAAAAAATACAAGGGGATTTGATACTTCAAAGAGGACCGACTGATTTTCATTTACGACTATACTATTAAGAAACAAACTATTACTATCCCTTGATGGCTTAGTAAAGTTAACTATATTAACAAAAATGGATCTAAATAAAGTCTTAGCAGATATTAAAGAGTTGAAATGCCCACCATCATATGTGACTATGTCATAAGGGCCTACCTTTCAAGTTATTACTTACAGAGTATTAGTGTTAGAATAATAGAAAAGTAGAACTTTACCAACAGTGACAGATTCTGGAGCTCCACTATTCTTTTCTCAAGTTCATTAAGTAATAGTCTTCTTTTAGCTCGAGCACTTCTCCTTTTTGCTTTTGTCTGAGACACAAGAATCGTAAAGAAAATCCACAAATGTATCAGATAAGCTACTAAAGTGTATCATGATGCATTGAAATACTAGTCTAGTATCAAATACGAGTGAAACCAACAAGGAAAACTGAACAGTCTGTTGAGTTTATGATATATAAAATATAATAAAACATAAAGACATCAAGAGTACACAGCGGAAGACTTAAGATCATAACAAATAAATTAATTAACTGAAAGTATGCGTAACGTACCTCTTGCGAATATCAAATCCTCGAGCAAAGCAAAACAACCCTCGAGCAAAGCAAACCAAAGAAGTACTTATTGGTGTAAGAATAATGTCTTACAACCACGTTCTTGTACACACGAATTAACCAAACGAATCAAGCGATTGCTAGATCTAACACAAGTCCTCGTTTAAGAAAAACGAAACCAAACTCCTTACTTGGGGTGTTCGGCCGAATAATGGACTAGAGAGAGAGAGAGATCTAGGGTTAATTCAATGCACAGTGTATGAAACCCTGAACCTAGCCTCCTTATATACTAGTAGGTAAACTTAGGGAACAAGTTAGGGATTTAGGCTTTGTAAAGCCTTATGGCCGCCATGATGGAAAGCCCAAAGCCCAACCCATAATTTTTCCAAGTTTTCCATTTCTAGTCCTTCTTTTCCATTTAACGGTCGTTAGTCATTTTTCGTTAAATACTTAACGATCGTTAACCGGACTTAATGTGTAATAATTAATCGTAAACATAAACATTAATTATTAACTTTAATTCTCATTCGCTAATGTGTGCAATCCGTGGTCACGAGTTCGAATCCGGACATTCACATGTTTGTAAATATATACATTTCAACAGCTCCCACTGGATATGTTTACAAACGTGAAATGACATTGGTTAGCGTCTAGCAACACGCCAATGCCCCCAAGACAACTCGTGTATGGTTTTCGGAGAAAACCAAGTTTGATGATTTATCATCATATTCATCCTTTGTTTCTAATACCATGTTAATAAGAATATAGATCTCACTCATTTCTTAATTAACTATTCATTTCTCGCTTTGTGTGATTGATTAAGATTACCAATTCTTCCGAACATATTCCGAAGACCTTGGGCATGGCCATGCAAACATCTTAACAACCCTACGAGGGCCCAAGAGTATTATACTTCAAAATAAATTTGAAGGAAACAAATCCCATTTTGACTACAAGCGATTCATAAATTTCGCAACACTTCGAAAACAACCCTTATAACTACCGCCACGTATAGCGTTAGATTGCTTCACAAAATGCACTACATCCATGACATATCTCTTGTATCTCAAGTCAGAGGATAAATATTCATGATATACTTAATGACTAAGATCCATAAAGTATCATCATGTGGGTGGGATAAGTCCTATACTCAATTCATTGAATATCATCTGAAATTAATCATGCTACGCATCAATATACTTTCAAGTATATTCTAACTAATACTCAGATTTGCCTTAATTCAATATCATTCCCATGTTATTGATTGACAACGGACTATTTAGAACAACTTAAGTTATTCATGGATTTAAACATGCAAATATAGGACACAATATTATAAATGAAATTAAACGATATCGTACTTTAATTCATTATAAATAATAATTGTTTAACATCCTTTATCCAAATACTAAATAGATCAATGCATGATAATTCTCGCTAATGAATTTTGCCACAAGTCATGCAACTCATACTTGTTGACAAGGCATAATTTCAACTAACTTTGATCTACAAGAATTTTGAGAATACTTATTTCAAAATTCAATAATTGAATTTCTTGTATATGTTTACACATATCTTGATATTGTCATATCATTCCATAAGGTGCGTGATAACCTGAACCACCTTTATATGACAATCATCTTTCAAAACTTTTAAAGTTTTAAAGTATTCTTCATTCTTTAATGTATAATGCAACTATGCTCTTAGTTGAGCATAACTAGTCAACATGGTCATCATCAAGGATACCATGACTAGAATTGAGTGCCATCTCAATTATACCAGCATCATTGTGTACAACAATATGCACTTTAAATATCCGTAAACTTTGAATATTTATTTGTTTGGTGTCATACAAACCTCAAGTTTGTTGACTATGACAATTACAACAATTTGTTGTGTAGAATCTGGGAGCAACTCCAGGCTGTGGAATGCAATTCTAAATCCAAACATAAATATTACAATGTTGTTAAATCATCTTGTAATCAAGCATGATACAACAACCTTATACACAACATGATGTTCATGATGAATCTTTAAGTTAGACTTTAAGATCTCATTCATATACTATCTTGTCAAAGATATGTACTCATCATGTTCTATTAGACTCATTTATTTACCGCATATGTTTATAATAATAAACATATATATATTCCAAGGTTATATATTTTATTTTCCAAATCTTACAAACGAAGTTTTATTCTCAACTAAAACTTAATTTAGGTGGAATGTAGTTGCCCATACAACATATAAGATTTTAAAAAATAATACTCCCACTAGCTTTCAGGAATACTTACGAGCTATCTTATTTTAATTATTAAATCAAACATGGATTTAATTTTAAACATAAGAATCATCTCCTAGATGCATGCATATATCCATTCATGGATTCTTGCAGTTTGTACATATTCAAAGATTATTTGAATTCATAAAACTCCTTTGCATTACTTATCGTCCTCAAAAAGTAATTCCAAAACAAAGAGTTTTGATATTCATTGTCAAAATTTCACATCAATGAAACTAAGTATGACAATTATAATCTTTATACTTCTATTTAATGTATCTAGTAAAGAATATTCAATCATAGTTAATTTCTTAAATATGATTAATATTATTATCACTAGACATGCATTAAATACGTGTACAATATTTTCCATATGATTCCTACACAAAGATTTAAACCACTAGGGTTTTCATTCTTTGAAGAAACTCATTAAGATAAACCAAATATCTAAAGTTGATTATCTCTATGGACAACATCTCTACATTCATAGTATGGTTGATTTACCACAATACAACATTTGGTAAATTTATCATTATGATTAACAGCTTACCATGATCCTCAGAACTCATATTCCTCAAGATATTAAATATCCGAGATATCCTTGCGGATCTATGAATGACAATTCCATCATATTAAGGTCTATCATCTTCATGTTTAGCCTCATCATGATATTTGCTAGTGCATTTTAGAAGATTATGCATTTTTGTAATTCAATCTTTCAAGATCTAAACAAAACTCCCACTTGCCTTTAACAATTTAAAGATTACCTTTAAATAGTTTAGCAAGTAGAGTAACAATACATTGTTCTCTTTTGGGATATTACAAAACACATTGATAGTTCCTGACATCAGTTTGTTACAACTCACTATACAAGTAGTTTAACAAATTCAGAACTTCATTATAAGACTTAATGAAATTCATCACATTCCATAAACAAATGGTGTCTTATTAATCTTCTAGGTTGGAGTCTTATTGAGTATATTCAATCTATACTCAATATTCTAACCTTGATAACATGTGGAAGAAACTATAGTTATCTTGAATCAAACATGCCAATAGATTTTGATTCTTCTAACTGAACATACCATAAAACTATGGTATTTCATTAGAATTAATATTGTAAGATAATCTAACAATATTTAAGATAACCATCTACTCTTTGGCTTATCTATTTACCAACAAAGTAAAACTTAATGGTACAATAGAATTACCAAGTCAATTGCATACATTATAACTCAAGTATTTTTGACCAAATCAAAAGACATATTAGTTATAATCCCACTATACGTTATAAGTCATTGATCAACTCATTGACTTCATGCATATGTCTTAAAACATAGCAAGTTAACGTCTCACTTTATATATTGTAAGTCTTTAAAAGACTTCATGTTTGTGACTTTACAGAATCATAAACATTTATTAATTAAAGTAATTATGAACACTACCTCAGGTTTCAATTAATATTTCAAGTTAATATTTACTACATATATTTAAGTCATTCAACGAATACTTAAATTCAAAGTAGTATTAGATTACTTCATTTAATTATGTTATTCCATGAAATGTTCAACGTAAGAAACTGCAAAATCATCCATGCTCGTTCTCACGACACGTGGATATTTTACCTTGGGCTACAATCTAGTTCACGTTCTCACGCAACATAAATTGTAACTACAAGTGTTTCTTAAATATTGAATAACATAAATATTTAAAATAAAGTAGTCTTTGTTATCATCTTGACACATGTTCTTAATACGGCAATCATACATATTTAAATGTATAATTCCTATTGAACGTTACTCTCTTACCTTGCGGTCAAGAGAATCATATTTATATGTGTTGTACCTGCACACAATAAAGATTTCTCCCACTTGTGCATGGAACAACATCATGTAGCGTATAAACAACACGATACACGCTCGCTTATTTGATTAATATGATTTGTGTCATAGATATAACAAGTAGATGTAGGACTATATTGATTAGTAAGGAAACGCACATGACAATCCTTGAAAACCATAAGTGCCTACAATTGGAAAGTAATTATCTTTGAAGATAATCTGGGTTACTACACAGGAAATAAGGCTTGTAGCTCCCACTGAATTAGAAATCATTAAAACAACTTCTTATTCAGTAATGCAACACAAATGCTCCCACCGAATCGACAACATTGTAAGTGTTGCATAACCGATGAAAACAACTTGCTTGCTTTTTACTTTCCTACACCTTTAAAGAACCATATGTAATCATTACTAAGGTACTAAAGGTGTATTCTACTTTATGAATGATGGGTTATCCATCAACGTTATTAACTTGAAAATTGGGTATGCAATTTCTTCCTTAATCGCCTACCATGCCCATACCGGTATGTAGCACCTTTAAAGGCTAAAGCAAAACAACTAGATAAAATATGCTAGTTTGCCTTTTACCAATTTTCGCGGTAATTTGTCTAGCTTCTAATTTTGTAACTCATATACATATTTTCCGCTTAACCAACATTCATGTTGTTACAAAGGATTCATTCACCAAATGAGGGTAATGAAATCTTTATGGAAAATAAGATGTGCAATTCATTGCTATGAGTTACATTAGAATTTAGACAATTCAAATGTTCCTATTATACCTTTGTCATTCATGAAAAGGAATAGGATTGAGTCTCATGCTTCTCCCATGGAAAGAGACTTGTTTGTCTTTTCGAGAATTATTCTCGATCAAACATTTGTTTGAAAGCGAATGGAACAATTTATCGATCAAAGACTAAACTTCGCTTACGGTTAAATGTTGCAATTATACATTCAAAAGAATTACAAAATTCAATTTTAGTATTTCCGATAATTAACCTTTTCAAGAAAATTAAACACCCATGGTTCATAAACATATAACCATTTAATTTTCATCGAAAACTAGGATCCAAATTGTCATAATCTCATCACGTCAGTTGATCTGCTAGTAATGAACCTTATACAAAGTGGTAGAGCTTGTGCTCAATTGCCAATTTCAATTGCAATTCCTAGATTTATGGGATTTACATATAGCCAATTTCAATTGCCATGTAAACATGTTTTACCCCATCTTATGCCTTGAGTTGTCAGTTCTCACTACAAAACTCAATTAAGTTGTCCAACTTAAGAAACTGCAAAATCGTCCATGCCCGTTCTCACGACACGTGGACATTTTACCCTTTGATTACGATCTAAGTCACGATCTCACGCAAATAAAAGGTAATCTTAGGTGTTTCCGTTTCGTTGGATGGCATATAACTTAAATTAAAGGGTAATAATTTTGATGTCAATCAAATATGTACAAAGATGTCATGCATTCATCTTCGTAACATAGGTTTTATTAAAACATTTATATCTTGTTTTAATGTTTAAGCTTTTCATCATCAAACTTTAATTGAGGTATTGGGTTCACCAATCAAGGAATTTAGTGTTAATTATCATCCATTATACCGTACTTTTGCATAAGTGTAAACACTTAGTGTTTCGGATAATTACCACCGAAGTGGCGCATGGAATTAAAACTAATTCGACCTTAAGATTTAATGCACACATATAGGAATACTTGGTAGCTCCATTAAGACGCACAAACGAGCGGAGAATCGTGTCGGGGCAAAGCATGCCCTCATCTTTAGGCGTCACAATTTAATGCGGTCCTCCTTATACCCATCACACGCTTTGTCATTAATGGGTGAGCCGTTCTAACTATTTTGTGCAAAAAATCAATCAATTAAACGATTACGATTACTAAACTTAAAAATACATGTTTCACCATTGTTTAGGTCGGTTTATTTTTCTTGTAAAATACCCTTGTTACACATAACAAACAAGCAAGTATTTGAAAAATAAACAAATAAACAATGAACGCATAACAAAAAATAAGTCATGCAAATAGCCACATGCAAACCTTTTGATAAATCTTATTAATAACCAATTCTAGATCTGTCAATATGCATATATTTAATTAAGACTTCCACCCGTTTTCATCTATGTACAAGGTGAACCACATGCATCGATTCATCGATTGCGTAAGTCAAAACTAAATATATACCACATAGCACATAATTGATTAAATTAATAATGATTGAGGTCTTCCCCAATTATAGATCTATCAGAATTTAGTGTATATCACTTAAACATGAAAGACATACAATAAAAGCAGATCCATGATAAAACATGCGATAATTATCATGGACATAAAATTACACTTAACAATTAATGCAATTAAACGAGTTACGCATATACACATAAAATTGCATGCATCTTAGGGTTTCTAATCCAATTAAAACAATAGTTTACAAAACCCTAATTAGGGCACCATAAAACGCCTCAAAATTAGGGTTTAGGTTTTGCAAACCCTAGATCTAAGCATACAAAAATAACACATTCATGTTTATTTTAATTATGTGTTTCAAGAATTAATTACTTGTTATACAAGGCTCGTGATGCCACTGCTGAGTTTATGATATATAAAATATAATAAAACATAAAGACATCAAGAGTACACAATGAAGACTTAAGATCATAACAAATAAATTAATTAACGAAAGTATGCGTAACGCACTCTTGCGAATATCAAATCCTCGAGCAAAGCAAAACAATCCTCGAGCAAAGCAAACCAAAGAAGTACTTATTGGTGTAAGAATAATGTCTTACAACCACGCTTCTTGTACACACGAATTAACCAAACGAATCAAGCGATTGCTAGATCTAACACAAGTCCTCGTTTAAGAAAAACGAAACCAAACTCCCTTACTTGGGGTGTTCGGCCGAATAATGGACTAGAGAGAGAGAGAGAGATCTAGGGTTAATTCAACGCACAAGTGTATGAAACCCTGAACCTAGCCCTCCTTATATACTAGTAGGTAAACTTAGGGAACATGTTAGGGGATTTAGGCTTTGTAAAGCCCTATGGCCGGCCATGATGGAAAGCCCAAAGCCCAACCCATAATTTTTCCAAGTTTTCCATTTCTAGTCCTTCTCTTTTCCATTTAACGGTCGTTAGTCATTTTTCGTTAAATACTTAACGATCGTTAACCGGACTTAATGTGTAATAATTAATCGTAAACATAAACATTAATTATTAACTTTAATTCTCATTCGCTAATGTGTGCAATCCCGTGGTCACGAGTTCGAATCCGGACATTCACATGTTTGTAAATATATACATTTCCAACACAGTCCTCAATAGGTTGGATTGTGTATAGCTAATCAATCATGTTTGGATAAGATACTACATTTCCATTTAAGCAAATTCAACTAGCAATAAAGAAAGAACTATTTCTGCTTTCCGATTGGATAACAAGAATATATCATGTACACCACAGCACCTGATATAGCTACAAAAGAATAAATCATGCATGCAATACCTGTTTGACCCATGTGCGTGATATCATGAGCACGCCAAAGGAAATAAAGATTGTTGGCAGAGAAGGAAGGATGGCATTTGTTGTCTCATAATCCATTAACATCTGGTGATGCAGCTTACCCATTGACCTGTTTGTAATATCTTGTTATTAGAAACGCAGAGTATAGATAGCATTAATTAGATTAATACTAAGCCACCAGAATGAAATGCTAGTAACAACTCACACTTCAATGTCATGTGTTTTCTTCAGAATCTGTCAATCACCCCAAAAATAAAAGTGAAAAAAAAGTAAAAATTTGTAAAGTGAAATGAAATTACTGAATAGCAAAAGAGAGTGAGGGTGGTAGTATGTTACTTGGATATGCAATAAACGAGGAAGCTCTCCCAGATAAAATTTCGGATTGGATGCCTAAGTTGCTCCTCGAAACTACATCAATACCAACATTCACCTTGAGAAACAAAACATGTATATTTTGCATATAGTACCAGTTAATACATTATATACACTCACATAGAGCATGTTGTATGTTTACCACGTGTGCATAAAGATCGAGTACAAACTTGCAAACATTCTCGTATACTTGTCACTCGTTACGAAAACAAAAAAAAATATATTTATTGGTGACAAATCGAGCAAGATTAACTTATTTAATGCAACTTGAGGACCTATGTTGGATGCAATGTATACGCTTTTAGGCTTACTTGATTTGGTTTAGTTCACCTTAATCAGGATCTGTTTACATGACTACACAACCAGTCTAAGGAATAAAGGGACGAAACTCAGAAACGCCACAAATAGAGCATTAGTTCATTTCATCGCACTTCTAACTATCACATAGTTTAGTTCTCTACACAATATATCAAAGTTTAATAGAAAAGAACCAAGTATGGCGAGCATAAAAATAGAGGTAAATATACCTGGTGGTTGCCATTTCAAGCATCTCATGGTCCGATACATTTGATGGGGACTTTTTACCTTTTATCCACTCACTGGAATCCAATAACATACTGCAAATGGAGTTGTATATAATATTACATATAAAATTGCCGATCCGCTTAAAACATCACATTAAAATCAATAAAGCATTGTTCCCTTGATTAATATATGTATATAACCATGATTTATTTTGCATCAGATCACATTTATACATATACATAGACTAGGCGAGTACCCGCGCCTAGCGGCAGCAATCTCTAGCGGTTCTTTATGCATTAAACGCATTGTTTGCATTCCTCCATTAGCAAAGTTGCCTCATTTAGTTTTCAATTAGTTTGCATTCCTCCATTAGTTTTTCAAACATTCCTCCATTAGCTTAGCAATAGTTATGTACATTAATGTACATTAAACGAATGGCATGCATGGATAGTTACTATTTCAGAAAATCAAAATGTCAACTTTACACTTACATGCATGATTTTCAATATTCAACAATCACCTTGACTTTCAACTTTTAACTTTTAATTTCCACTTTCACCTTTTACCATTTTTCTATTTTATGTAGTTAAGATTAAGATTTTATGTAGTTAAGATTAAGATAGCTAAAAGGTGTGCATATTTTACTTTAAAGATATGTTAGTGGAATGAGATAACAACTTACCAATATCTTTATGCTACAAATTATGTATATATTTAATTGATAGCTCATTAAGACAAAAAATAATAATAAAATGTACGTGCATTAAGTTCCAAAATGTCAACTCTTCAACTAACCTGCGTAGCTCATCCGAAGTGGATTGCACTTGTTCAGTCTCTTCCTCATGCCTATTTCTCACTGTCTGGAGAAATTCATCTCCTACAGCTGTAAGCTGAGATGGATTGATATGTCATCGTCAGTGACTTGTCATAGAATGAGATGATAATAAAGAGGTACGTGCATCTACGTGCACATGTGAGATGGAGAAGAAGGAATGCCTTAACAAGATATATAAGCTATAATTTTTCTAAACCATGTGTGACATTATGGAAAACTTTTGTAGAAACATACGTACTTGAAATAGATTTGATGAAAAAGTAAAGCACAATTTGAGAAGATTTCAAAAACATCAGTAACATAGAACGATAAGAGTATCAATTCTACGATTAGTTCAAGTAGAAAGCACTAGATGTCTTACCCCTTGCTCTTGTGAAAATATCTTTTTTACCCCAAGAACCCAATTGTCAATGATGCCTGATCGTATAAGCCATACTGAAAATAGTGAAATTCCTAAAGCCCCAAAAGTGTAGCGCATCCAGTGCTGAGTTATCTTCCTTGGTTTACAGTATTTGGAAACCTAAAACAAAGCAACAACATTATTATTATTATTATATAAATCAGCTAATAAGAAGACAAGCAAAATCACAAAAACACCACACAATGACACAAAAACCCTGTATACACATTAAAAATGATTCATATGGATTTACTGAAAGTTATATCACAAATCTTATAGTAGATGTAGTGTGGTTATCATTTTGAAATTTTAGTAGATACAATGCAGCCTTATATCAAAAAGTTTTTAGCATACACGTATAGAACCAATAGAGTTCAGTTAAAAAAAACGTGAATAGCAATTGGAAATTAAGTGCATCAACATAATCTTACCACCATGGATATATACATGTCCAGCTTGTTTAGCTTTTCATGAATCAAAGTGATGGCATCCTCAGTATGAGTATCAGCCCATTGCTCATCCCATGTATCAGTATCAGGCCATAGCTCCTTATAATCTGATACTTTGTCAAACGAGAAACAGCCAGCCTATAGATATTTATGTGATCAGTGTTAAACTGGATTTTACCTAAACGGTCCAATCAACTTGTTTTAAAATTCGATTGAAGAGTACTTACACCAGTAGCGCAAATAGATGCTTCCAGTTTAGAAAAATAATCGTATATAGTGATTAGTAATGACCCAAATGGCTTATCTGAATTTGGAGTCATGGTCTTCCCGAATTTATCAATCTCCATATAATACTAAAAGAATGAAAAGAAAAATGTAATTAAATACAGAATATAATACAGATGGCAAGATGATAGGTAATTTGAAGTTGGATGAAAACCTGTGATAAAAATACAGCCAACGAGTGTCTTAAATTATATAAGATGCGTATCTTATCGGCTACTTCAGCATCTTCAATATGGTCAAGGCGCAAACTAGTAGCAAATGTTTGAGGCTCCGGCACGTCATTCGTTAAACGGAGCTCATCGGAAGTTGAAATTGGTTCCTGAATTGAAACAACAACAGCAGCAGTAAATTAATACAAGTAAACACATACATTATTGAAAAGGTTATACATGAGAAAGACAAGTGTTGTTGTTGACATACAATGGCTCCAGAAGGATCCCAGCAAAGTAAAGCCTTGTCGAGAGCATACAAATTTAAAAAGGTACGATTCAATATATCTTGTAGAACACTATACACAGGATGAACCCTGACAATATAGGCAACAACATAATTTTAGAAACTAAAACATGTGCAAAACATATATATCTCTAAGTTAAAACTAAGGAGGAAAAAACTAACATACTCGATAATTTTGAGAGGGATAGGGACACGAATAGGAAGACAAGAGAAACGACTTCTTCCTGATAATGACCTCATGCTTTTTGACAAACGTTGTTTATAGTACGACAATGTCGATGATACTGACTCCATGCTCATGTTGTTGTCGCGGTTCTCCAAGGGTTTTTTTTTTACTCTGAGATTCTTATCATGTATTTTTTACAAAATATAAATAAATAACTGCACGGATGCTCCATGTGGTTTACAACTACTATAATGCCTCGATTTGTATGGATTATCTTTAATTATTAATTATTAAAGAAACTACCCGATTATCTTCTATCTTTTTCAATCTAAGTATATATCTCGGTTAATGTATATAAAATGTATCTTACTTGTCATAAATTTTAAGTTTGTGTAACAATGTTTTTTTTTTTTTTTTTTTTTTTTTGCAAGTATATATACTAAACTTTCAAATTTCGTCACTTTGATGTATTTTCGGATCATTTTACCCTTCCCCGATAAAAGGAGTTTTAACAAATTGAAAGGTAAAATGGTTTGAAAATACACTATAGTGACAAAATTTAAAAGTTTAGTACATGAATTTGCAAAAAAAATAATAAATAAAAATAAAATAAAATAAAAAATTATTACACATACTTGGAATTTGTGACAAGTAAGATATATTATGTATCTCTACTACTTACAAAGACAATGCACTCATAAGCATTTTCTAAGTTAAAAAGCTTAAAATCTGAGTAATATTGATTGTCTATAATATATTTAAACTTGATATATATTATGTATCTCTACTACTTACAAAGACAATGCACTCATAAGCATTTTCTAAGTTAAAAAGCTTAAAATCTGAGTAATATTGATTGTCTATAATATATTTAAACTTGAATGCTTAAATAAAAAGTAATGTTGATGAAATATTATATCCTTAAAAAATAAAAAATGAAAAATAAATAAAAAACTTTTATAATCTTTTTTTTGATTCCACGAACTTTTTCTCGCAATGACTACAAATTTAACACGTAATTTTTGCATCAAAGGTCAAACCAGAATCACGATTTCACAAGTATAATTATTTGCCGCTATACACCGCTACTATGTGCAGGTATAGCGATCATCTTTTATTTTTTATTTTTTTCAGTCTAACTCTAACTCTGACTCTAACACCATATCTATACTATATATAAAGCACAAATAGTTTTTTTTTTAAACTTAAAAATGAGTAATGTGTTATACGCAAAGTATCTTTGATTAAAATGGTAACAAAGAACAATTGTTATTCCCTTTTACTAGATTAGTTTAAATAAAAGTTAACCTACCTTAGTTCCATGCTTAATTATAATGTAATGAAAACAAGTGTATGAAGTAAATACGAATAAAGTAAAGACACAAAGTTTCAATGTTTAATTCTTCTTTGATATTTCACAAAGAATTATACTCAAGTGTTTGCATAATAGCACTTAGGATTGAATGAAAAGTATATATGTGACCTTCTCACTAAACTTAAGCACGAAAGCAAACTTAAGTATTTAAGTAAGAACTATGCTAACCAATAGAGTTATACTCTAGGGCTTAATTCTACTTTGAGAAGGAAAATGTGGCTCTTGAAAGTGTTACGTACAACTTTTTAATACAAGAGCTACATTTTCCAGCTTTACAATGATCTATTTGTAGGCGGATGCAATGTGGATACCCATGAGGTAAAAATAACGTGTCAACTTTTGATAAGCTAAAGTAGGGGTGAGCAAAAAAAATTGAAAAAACCGAAACCGAACCGAAAACCAAAAAAATCGAACCAAAATAACCGACCAAAATAAAAAACCGATGATTTGGTTTTTTACTATTCATATAACCAAATTTTCGGTTCGGTTTCGGTTTTGATATAGAAACCAAACCATGGAAATGAACCGAACCGTTTCATTAATTATAATATATTTTATTTATAAATATATTACTAATTACTAAATTGTCTAAATGAGTAAAAGGAGGGATCAAATTTGAAAATAATTAAAAAAAAACAAACGTCAAAAACACAGACTTTCCGGTTGCTTTGGGAACTAAATGGCTTAACCCTGAATCTATCATCTTCTCCTCTACTGAAAGTGAACTTTACAACCTCCATTGCCATTTAGCCTTTGTGCAACTTTGATTACTCTAAGCTTTATTTTTTATTGGTAAGTCTATGTTCTTATAAGTTATAATCACTTTAAACTTATAATCTAATTTTATTTATTCATGTATGGATAAAAGTATGAAAAAGAATTTAGTAGGCCTTGAGGTAGTTAGTCTTCTGAAAAATCATGTTAAGACTCATGACTCCTTTGTCATGTACTCATATAGTTTATCAGTTTATCTTGTTATATTATTTATATATTAGTTGGTTGTTGGCAAGTCCTGATTATCAGGTTATCTTGTTATGCTATTTTTTATTTCAGTTGATGGAACCATCAGGTAGCGAGGCATCCGAAGCTCGAAGTATGGACAAAGGGAAGGCGTTGGTCATTGATGTAGATAGTGAAAATGCGAATGAACAAGTTAATGAGAATATTGATGAAGGTGTTAATGAATGTGTTGATGAAAAAAAAGCAAGGTCGATTTAAATCATTTGTGTGGGATTATTTTTCGAAGGTCTAAGAGGGTGCTACCACAACTACATGTCCTTATTGTGGTACGGTCTTCGCAGCGAAGTCAAAGCAGAATGGTACTAGCACCTTAAGTCACCATTTAAAATTTGTATGTGAAACTTGACCCCTTTATAGAACTAAAGATAAGAAGAAACAAACAACAATAAGTTTCAAGCCTGCTACTATGGGTGAATCTGGAGGTAGTTTAGTTTCTCACTCTTTTAACCAAGAACGTTGTAGAAAAGTCGTATCTAGGATGTGCATAAAAGGCAATAAACCCTTTAGTATTGTTGAAGATGAGGGATTTTCAGAGTTAATGTGGGAAGCAAATCTTGAATTTGAACGTCCGTCTAGGTGGACGGTTTCTAGAGATGCTTTATCCATATATCAAGAAAAAGCAAAAAAGCTCAAAAGAATTTAAAAAAACCAAACCGTGTGTCACCGATACATGGACGTCCATGCAAAACTATAACTATAAGAAAGAAAATTCTTAATTTTTGTCGAATATCGAATCATAAGGGTGTGACGATAGGAAACTTAGTTTATCGTTGTTTACAATAATGGTGTATTAGTCATGTTTTTACAAACACAGTTGATAATGCGTCATCTAATGATGGGGCAATTAGGAGGTTACGCACTTTGCTTAAAGGACCTAATGTGATGGATCTAACACACACCTTGTGTTAGTGATACTTTGATATATATTAATAAGCACGCGGAATATACTTAGTAATACTAGAAGATAGTTTATATGATGTAATGTACGTGAGAACAGGTTAACACAAAGCTCCAATATTATTAAGAATAATACGAGTGATCTTGTTTATCGCTAAGGTTACACCTTGAAGCTTACGTGAGTATTTCGTAATTTTATATCTCACAAGCAATGACCTAGGATCCCCTTTTATAGCACAAGGAGTCCTTTACAAGATAAGTATAATGCTAACAATATAGAATATACACAAGATCTTTTCTATACTTATCAATATACGAATACATAACAACTATCCTAATAGCAGTGGTAATAATGTACTGGCAGTGGTAATGAGTTTCCACTGCTAGTGTAATCTTTAGCAGTGTCTTCCACAGCTTATCAGTGGTAACTGTTAGTATTATTCCCAACAATCATCCCCTAAACTTACGATTTCTCTGCAAATCAATAAGTTTCTTCAATCTTCATTGTCTGCAAGGATTTGGGAATTCTTCCAAACACTTCACTTTCTTCTCAAAGCCTGAATAGCTCTTGAACATTGATCATGAAGCCTATGTAGCAAACCTCTGACCATTTCAGTATCTTCATGGACTCTTATAGTTGAACACAACATCACAGTGAGAGTTCCAGCTCTGAGTGGGTATTCTTTCTCAGAAAACATGAATGCATCCACTCCATCTGATGTAGAAACATGATGAACTTCACATGAATCATAGTAAGTCCATTTAGCACCAGGACATGAACATGAAAATTTCCATAAATCATCATTTGCATCTGGTTCATAGAGCCTTCTAAGATTTACCCATAACTGCATTTCCTTCCTATATTTAAGATCTTCAGCATCAAACCTTTCTTGAACTAATCTCCACAATGTATCAAGATCATCTCTGTCACATGCTTTGATAAGTTCTTCAAAATGAATGAATGATGAAGTTTCACCACCTAGCCTTGTAATCTTCCATGTTGGAGCAAAATTTCTATTAGTGTAAACTTCCCAATCAACAATAGGATGTCTGACTTGCAGTGGTTCAGGATAAAAATCTTCTTCTTCAATCAATATCATTCCAGTCAGCTGTTCTTTAGTGAATTTCTCAGTTGGAACTTCTTGTTCTTCAGCAAATTTTGTCTTCTTAAATGTCTGAGATTCACTTTCTTTGGCCTTTCTCTTCAGATTAGGATACCTTCTTGCTTCTTCTTCAGAGTCCATTGGAATAAAAATTTTATCTTGTCTTTGAACTCTATAGTAGATACCTTCAATCTGATCAGGCATTCCTTTGAATTGATGCCTTTTCAAGCCAGCAACATTGCAACAATAAGTCTTCATGTATGAGATAACTAGTGCCTTGGTTGGTTGCCTTGGTTTCTTTTGATCCTTTATGACTGAACCAATTACATCTTGAAGTGCTTGGCTATTCTTCATTTGAATAAAATCCTTCAACTGTGCAGTTCTTTGTTCTTCAGTTAAGGACTTATCTGCAACTAGGTCTATTGCATTCTTCTTGACTACTGGATTATTAGCAATCAAGAAATCAATATCTTCTTCTGTAGGCACATAGCTAAATTCTGGAGTCTTTTCTCTGAGTATTGTAGGTGGAACAGTGGAAACTGGATCTTCAACAGTGGTTTCCATTCTGTCCAGCCTTTTAGCTTCTATAAAGCTAGCAATCTCCAATTCAACAAGCTTTTTCTTTGCTGCAACTTCATCTTCATTAATCTTTTTAGCAACTTCAACATCATGAGCAATCTGAGCTGTTCTTTCTTTGAAATCTTTCTTCTTGTTTGCTCCTTGCTCGCATAATAGCTTTACCTTTCTCTTTCTTACGCTTTCAATTTCTTCACTTGCGGTGGTAGTATCTTGTCCAAAGAAGGAAACTATTGGCTCTGCAGTGGAAATTGTATCGATGGTAAAATCTACAGTTGCAATTGCATCAGTAAAAATTGTTGCTTGTTCTGATTGCTGTTGAGGATCTTCTTGAGTGTCAGCTTCCTCAGTACCTTTACTTGAAACACCTTCATCTCCAAAATGAATTCTCCTCCCTTTGGTTTCAGCATTTTTTTTCCTCCCCTGTTTGGGAGAACTCCCAAAATCTTCACTGAAAGCTTCTGAGTCACCATCATGAGGTGAGGATGGAGATGAGATCACTATCTTTGCAGTTTTTCTTTGCTTCAACCCCTGCAACTCCTTCAAGGTCTAAATCTCTTCCTTCAAATGTGTAACATCCTTGACATGTTGCTCCTTTAGTTGTGCCAAGTCTTTCTCCGGAGATTTAACCTGCTTAGCTAATTTTGTACAAAGTTCCATCAATTCCAGTTGTTGCCCACTGCCCTCAACACTTCTAACTGTGTGACCTGTTGGGAGAGGTGAATCATAGGGCATTGGTTCAGATTCCTCCCTAGTTGGACTAGGTTGAAGCTCGGAACCACCAACGCTTATTCCTAAACCAAAAGGATCGTGGACATCTTTGTGTTGTAATGGGAGGAGTTGGTGCTTATGCCTCCTCTCATAGGTGTGAGAAATCGGTGGAGTGTAATCAATGTTTGGAGCAGTGATTATGGGTGAGGTTTGTACTGTGAAATCTTTGCAAGCATTTGAGGAAAAAGAGGTGTAATAGTCCTATTGCCATCTTTGTTCATGTTTTGAAAACTTTAGGCTTAAGGAAACCGATCTTATAAACTCTTGTATGGGGTTGCGGTTGAAATTCATTTAACATCGCTTGCACAAACCTTGGATACATCAAAATTTTGTTGAACTCTTTACATTGCCTTGCATACTTCTAAAATATATTTTGACCAATTAAAAATCTTATCAAGAGCTAGACAAACCAAAGGGTAAGCCATTGTTGAACCGAATTGCTCATAAGATATTTTCTTAAGACTTAGGCAATGTAACAGTATGTATCAAAATCTCCAACGAGGACGAAACCACTCTTTTGAAAGTAGCCTTTTGTCGGTGGTATCATACCCCATGGATGAAAGATGTGTATGAATTTCTGGCATAGGTAATGTGATAATACTATTGAGATCATCCAATTGGAGAATTCTCCTCAAGGATGCCTCAGTAACATCAATAGTTACCCTGAAGACCACTACGATATCAACCTTATCACGAAATACCCACGTTAACCACAGTTAAGCGTAGAACTCGTGAAACCCAAACACAAACAAAGCGTAGAAATAAGATGAGAAAGATGGTGACTTGAATGATATGTAAACCGTGTATGTGAGAGGATAAAGATAAACACAATATGTTGTATATTCCAAAGAAAACACACACACACACACACTTTCAAGCACACCCCTCAAATGACATACTTGAGGGGTATTTATAGTACAAGACAAAGGATGCCCTAAGGCTTGGCCATGGGCCGTATATGGGCTTGGACATGGATTGGGTTACATGAACTTACACAATGCTAGCTTAACTAAACTAATAACCAATTAGCTTAGCCCAATCCACGAGCCCGTTGACTATTCTAGTACGATATCTAACACACGTTACAAAGTTCCTAAATGTGAATGACCATCACTTCTAATAAAACTATTAAGGCTAACAATCTCCCCCTAAGGGGTGGTCATTCAAATGATGCTCCACTTGATAAGGTCTTTACTTTTCTCGAGCTTGAACTTGGTGTGTAGATATAGAATAGTCTTAATTCTTTGTTCCTTCATGCTTTGTGATCATTTAATGTGGTTGTCTGCCGTTGTCAACTTTGTTGGTTAGGTGTCTCCACGTCTTTCTCCACCATGCTCACACTTCTATTTGTCTTTTGGTTACCAATGATGTAGTTCTCGAGTCTTTAAACTTTGTTGATTCTTTGACATTGACGAAGAATCATCTTTAACTTTGTGTAGCCTTTGATTATGATGAGAACTTTTCATGTGTTTTTGGTATGAGCATGTGGAGAATCTGCACGATCAATCCGCTCCGGAGCTTCCATAAGAAGAAAACATAAAACAGGTTAGTAATAAGCGGATTCCGGCACTTACAAGTTTGAATTTTGAGGGTGCCGACAAAGATAGTGTAAAACACGTCTCTAATTCTCACAGAGGCCGTTCTCGAACCGAGTCCCACAAGTGAGATAACGCGATATACCAAAGTACATCTACAGCTCGGATGAGCCATCAAGTACACCAAGCATCACTTCACGATCAGACCGTTTGAGACACACTAAGCGTAATCCACGGAGAATTACCGGTGACCGCTGTCGTGGTCGCTTGATGTTGACCCCGGCGGAGTTTCCATTCAATCATCAAGATCACATAAGTGAAACCTCTCATAAATGTTCGGCGATTGCTAAGATCTGCGTGGGACTCTATAATATATCACTTGTGCCCTTATTGATGAACAACAAGCGATGTCATGTCATGTGTTCCTATGAGATCTTTTGATGAATCTCGTGGCTCTAGACTCAATTAGTGCATTTTGGTTTTCCGAGCGGAGACTAGGAGATGGTCTCCTCTTCAATACCAACGATCTATAAGAGAAAGTCGATAGATTATGTAGGCTTCCCAAGAGAATGAAACAAATCCTTTTAAGAGGAATTGAGTGGCTAGAAGGTTTAGTGCAAGCGTCCTTTGGGTCCATGACGCCTTTGTCTTCAATACCGGTGTCATCTAGTGACAACCAAGAGCATATGTATTGAACCCGGTTTACGCCTAAGGTTGAATATGGAGGGCAATTTCTTTTCACCCTTTTCATTACTTTTCTTTTAATTCTTCAACCCATTCTTTCTCCTTTCTCACTTTACTCCTTTTTCAATCATTCCTAAGGACTTCTAATACTAACTATTTGTGATGTCCTTGGTAGATCCCTCCGACTCTGGCGGATCATAGGAAGAATTTCCTATCCTTAGTCACCTTATAACCCATGACTATCCTATTGTTGCCATAAAACCATTTTTTAAAGTCTCTCGAGTGTTTATGATTGAAAACATGTTTGAGACACTCCAAGAGTTTTATATTTTCGAAACACTCCCCTTCACATGTGCTTATAAGTTTTGATGTAACGCACATAGAGGGTAGAGTTCGCACTTTTTGAATTGATCGACTTTAAATGAACTAGACCGATTCGAGACACGTTTACATCACTAGAGAACTAGCTTGAAATTATTACACGTCCTGGTCAAGTCCATAGAAAGTTTCTCGAGATGGTACATGATTCCTCGTCAATTCATTAGTTCCGTCTGAGTCGAGCTCATTTTGAGATTGAAACACCGATCATTAAACATTTTGATCACATTTTAATCACGTCTCCTCCCCCTCAAAAATAGCATAATCGTGATATTTTTGATATCCACGGATTAAAAACATTTTTAGAATCTTTTAGGGATACAAACGGATATGATTTAAGCATGAATTTGGAACATTTTTGTTTTATACTCCCCCTTCAATAAAGCATAGTCAATTAAAGGGTTTTAGAGGGAGTTATCTTGAGAACAAAGTATTTTGAAAGATTTTGAAAATCTTTTTGAACAATCTTGAAAAAATGCTCAAGATGATGATGATTTCTCACCAGTTGAAATGTAGTGCACTGAAGCGTACACTTGTGATTTTCATTAAAAAGCACGAGTTTTGATTTGAAAAAATAATCAAAAGTCATCATTTCGGTCCGGGTTTCGTACTGATGTATACGAAAGCCATTTTTATGAAGAAATATTGAGAAACGACATGTTTTAGAAAACAATTAAAGAACTCCCGCTCAAGCATCTGTACATGCCCGTATCATTGTTGAATGACATTTCTAGAAACGCATGAATATCGATTATACGAGAGACATGTCGTGAGAAGAATATTTTGGATTTTTGATTTTCTATTGTTTTTGTATTTTTGAAAGTTTTATATTTTTATATTTTGTTTTGTTGGTTTTTCAAATTTTGTATTTTGTTTTCAAAAATATTTACAAATGAAGCTTTTGAAAATCATTTTCAAGAAGATTCGAGAAGACGTTCTAACTCCTCGGGGTTAGGCTTCGCATTCCAATTCGTCGAACTAAATAGTCAAACCTTTCTTTTGGAAGGGCTTTAGTTAATAGATCGTGAGTTGGTAATCGCCTTCACGAAGAATAATTCAACAAGATCATTTTCGACGTACTCTTTGATGAAGTGATAGCGGACTCGATATGCTTAGTCTTTGAGTGATGAACAGATTGCATGATATGGCTATGGCACTTTTCGAGTCACAATACATAGGTATTTTATCGAAAGTAAAGCCATAATCTGTGAGTTGTGTTCTCATCCATAGAACTTGAGCACAACACGCAGATAGAGACACATACTCAACTTCGACGGTTGAAAGTGCAAGGCAATCTTGTTTCTTTGAAGACCAAATGACTAACTTTTCACCCAAAATTGTGCTCCTCCGGATGTACTTTTGTCAGTAACTTGATCCCTGCGTGGTCCGCATCCGAAAAGGCAATTAGATCAACTCGATTCCTTCGGATACCAAAGTCCCATGTGAATGGATGTCTTCGCCATCGAAGATCCGTTTAACCTCTTTGAGGTGCGATTCGGTGAGCTTTGCTCGAAACCATGCTAATAAGCAAACAAAAAATGAATATCCGGTCGACTAGCGAGAAGATACATGAGAGAACCAATCATGCTCGATATTTCTTCGGATCAATAGGTTTCCCAAACAAATCGGCTCCAATTTTTGGTGAAGTTACCATTGGTGTTCCGACCGAGTCACAATTATCCATACCATGATTTTTCAAAATCTCGGTTGTGTATTTAGCTTGATTTATAAAAATTCCACGAGGGACCGATGTATTTGTAAACCAAGAAAGAATTTTAGTTCCCCATCATGGACATTTCAAATTTGCTTTTCATGAGATTTTCAAAATGTTTTGAAAGATTCGGATTAGTAGACCTAAAGATGATGTCGCCCACGTAAATCGAACAATCAAAATGTCATTTTGCATTTTTATGTAAACAAGGTAGGATCAACTGTTCCTTTGGTGAAATTGTTTTGGATAAAGAAAGAGGATGTCATCATACCACGCTCTCGAGCTTGTTTCAATCCATAGATTGCCTTTTGAGTTTGTAGACGTGAGTCCGGATGTTCCAAGTCGATGAAGCCTTCGGGCGACTCACATACACTTCTTCTTTCGAGTTCCATTCAAGAACGCGGTCTTAATGTCCATCGATAAACCGTGATGTTTTGTGTGAATGATAGGCTAAGAATATCCCGATCGCTTCAAGTCTAGCTACCGCGAATGACTCTTCAAAGTCTATCCTTCCTCTTGTCTCGTATCCTTTGGCCACAAGACGAGCTTTGTTCAATTACGCTCATCTCTTCATCCCTTTTGTTCTTCCATAACCATTTGAGATCAATGACGCGAATGTCAATTGGTCTTGGAACCATTCCCAAGAGTCATGAAGACGGTATTGTAGAAGTTCCTCCCGCATCGCTTCTATCCATGTGGGTTCGCCATTGCCTCGCGAATGTTCTTTGGCTCTATATTGCTAATTGAGCAAAGGTAAATGCATAAGTCGCAATCGGTGGCAAGTTGACGTCTTGTCTGAATTGGCCTTGAAGGTTCACCAATAACTTATTCAAATGGGTGGTCTTTTGTCCACTTCAGAGTAGAAGGATACCGTTGGTTAAACGTATGCGAGTTAGATGGTTCTCGTAGGCATGAAGATGATTCAACTGATTCCGTAGCAAACGGGTTTTCAAATAAGTCTTCATCTAACGTTGCATCGTTCTGGTTTTGGTTTTGCTCATCAACTGCTGGTAGAACGGGTGCAATAACTGGAGTAGATGTAGATGATGTTGATGGGGTTGGTGCATTGGTTTATACCATTGTAGATGCATCTTCTGTTGGTGATGGAGGATGATTTTGAGCGGTGCGGCGGAATGATGGTTTGATGCATTTGTTGAAGTTCCACCATAGTATTCATCGAACATTAACTCAAGAAATTCTCCCATTCTTGTTCTTTAGGATTGTCAAACGAAGTTGATTGAGCTCTTTGAGGTACGAGTCCCGAACGATGTGTCCGTAAGTCTGCGGGTTTAGTGCGGGTTCTAGAGCGAGTCTCTCGAAGCCATGTGTGAAAGTTCATCAAATTTCACATTCATCGTCTCCATGATCCTCCTAGTTCTCTGTTATACACCCCGAATGCCCTCGAGTTATCTCGAATATCCAATGAAGATTCCAATATCACCTTTGCTTTCGCCCAAGATCTTCTCTGTCATTTGTAGGATAGCACAAAGCGCCAAACACGTGAAAGTAAGAGATATCGGGTTTTTGTTGTTCACAAGCTCATATGGGGTTTTATTGAATCTTGGATGGATAAGGGATCGATTCGAGTGAAACAAGCGTTAGCTACAACATCGACCCATAAAAATAATGGTGCACTAGAATAGATTAGCATTGTGCGGCAGCTTCCACAAGAGTTCTATTTCTTCTTTCAACTACCCTATTCTCATTGTGGAGTTCTAACAACCGATGTCGATGTGTAATTCCAACATCTTCAAAATAAGATCTTAACTCCCGATTTGTGAATTCGGTGTCGTTGTCATTCTTACAACCCCATCGGAGTTTGAAGAAGTACTTGAATTCGTTTCGAGAAAGGTGATGATGATGCTCGGTGCTTCGCTTTTGATCTCGAAACTTAACCCATGTATATCTTGAATAATCATCTACGATAACAAGAATATACTTTTTCCCATCAATGCTTTCGACTCTCATTGGGCCACATAAGTCCATGTGCAACATATGTAACTTTGCTTCCGAACTAGGTACGGATTTGGGTTTATATGATGCTCTTTTGCTTTTTCCTTGTTCGCATGATGGACATAAGTGATCCTTGGTGTATTTGAACTTTGGAAGTCCATTGACGATGTTGTCTTTGGCAAGATTGTTGATGGTGTCAAAATTAAGATGGGATAACCGTCGTGCCACGCCCGTGATTGTGTTCCGATGCTTGTGTCATAAGACATATTGGTGATGAAGAGGCCATTTGATTGATGTCGATAGCATACAAGTTTGTATCACGATTCCTAGTTAAGAGATCGGTGCCATCCAACTTTCTAACGAAGCAAGCATTTTTCCTAAAGCAACCTCTAAATCGCATCACGTAATCGCCTGATCGAGAACAAATTGTGTCCCAACCCTTGGACATAGTAAACCCGAGTGATCAAATAATTTCCGAAGGTAGATCTCCATAACCCATGATAGTCGCTACATGATCATTTCCAAAACGTCACGGTTCCCATGAATTGCCAAACGAAATTGATCGCCAGCTTGATTCCCGGTCATGTGCTTGGAGCAACCCGAGTCGACGATCCAAAGACATATTTCGATAACCTGCCAATAACAGAAGAAGAAGATTTTGGAAACCGTTTCGATTTTGGTTCCTTTGGGTTAGAGGTAAAATCCTGATCACACTCATAGAAGTCATCTATTGGTAAGATAGGTGCATCACTCATTATACCATTCTCGAGTGTGAAAGTTCTACCTGTGGGTTTCCAAATGTCATCCTTAAAGTAAACATTATGCTCTCTATCAGTAGTGTAAAGCCTAAGTCTCGCAACTAGTCTTCCTATTCGTTTAGCATAAGTTCTTTTGGGAACATTCTTCTTAACAGGCTTAACAATCTCATTCTTAGAAACACAATCATCATGAACATTAGATAAAGATTTCTTGCAAGTTAAACAAACAGATTCAACAGATTCATTAAACTTAGCAGATTTCATAGGTTCAGTACATGCAGATGAAATGTCTTTCTTATTCAAAAGCGGTAGATTCCTAGGGTGTTCTTCTACTTTCTTCTCTTTATTCAAGCTACTACTCCTAGAGGCAGTCGAGACTCTATTGTTCCTTATATTGCTATTAGGCTTTAGTCTGCTACTCCTAGAGGTGCTTTCTAGTCCTGTAGAAGGTAAGGCACACTCATTAGGATTCACAATCTTATCTAGAGAGGTGGTTTCAGCTTTCCTAGTATCTTTAGAGTACTTTTCTAAACTTATGTATTTTGTTCCATATGTTTTAGATGTGGAGGCAGACGCATTAGTGGTACTCAACTTAAAAAGGCCAGGAGCTAAAACTTTTGGTTTCTCGATAACCGCTTTTCCCTTATCAACATTTTGTTTAGGCAAGGCAGGTGGAGTGACTGGTTTTGATGAATCAGTTTTCTCATTGAATTTTGGAGGAGGCATAGAAACATACATTTTGGTTTGGAAACGGTTTGGGAACATTTGCTTTCTCCATGATCAATGGTTTTTAATTACAAGATCCACCGCCTTTCCTTTTGACTTTCCAGTTGAGCCCTCAAAAGATCATTTTTGCTTTCATGTCATTGTAGGCACGCCATACGACAATTTGTCATATTTGCATTCCTCGCTTTTTCGATCAAGTTGTTTAAAATATGACACATTTTCTTTTCAATTTTTTCAAGAGCTTTTCATATTTTGAAACAATTTGGAGGTCTCGAGATCGAGTCTTTCATGATCTTCAACGAATATGTTTGCAAAATGATGGACATAATATCGGTAGTCGAACATCGTCGAAGAGAGAGTCGTTTAAATTTTCCAAAACTTTGATTTGTTCAACACGGTCATTAGCTTGCTTTACTGTGGATTTATGGTCCTTGACAAAGTCGAGTTGTTTCTTTCAAAACGCTTGTTCATAATGAATTACCCTTGCACCGATGGCATTCGGTTGAGGGCAATTTGAGTTTCAAAAACTTTCTTTGTTCGATGTCAAAACTAGAGAACCGGTTGTTTGGTGTAATAGTGGTTTTAGTTTTAACGGTGTCTTGAAGATCCGCAATTCTAGTTTTCACATTGTCTAAAATACTTCTCGCATCACTTGTGTTAAAAGGATTGTTTGAAGACATTTGTTCAATGTTCGAAGAGAATTTGAGACAACCAACGGTTTTGAAACGGATTTTGAAACAGTGTTGACTCTTTGTTTGAAACACTTGGTGTGATGGAAAACTTTGACTTTTCTTTTGATTAACAAAAGTAATTCCGTTAATTTTGTTCCATTTGTTATAATCAATAGGTTTGATTTCGGATTCTTTTTTTTCATTTTGATCTACTCTCCTCGAGATAGTTCTAACGTTTCAAGAGAATCACGAACAATAATGGGTTCATGTAAAACATTTCCATTGTTTAACACATTCGAGATTTATGAGCTTTCTTGAGGAACGAAGAAGGGTCGTTACCAAGTGCCATTCTATTATTAGTATGAAAACGCGGATTTACTTGATTAGAAAGCATCTTGATTGTTTGAGCGAGAATGACCCGTTTTGAGAAGCAAGTTTTCAAAGTTTGGATTTTTTCATTTTTATCAAGAATTTCATCAAGAAGAGAATCTTCTTGTTTTGAAAATCACTAATCAACTGCTTCTTCTCTTTTCAAGATTAGAAAACATTTCTTTTGTTTAGAATGTTGGTTATTTAAATCGAAATTTCCTTGTTTAAAGATTTATTTTTAAGTTCAAATTCACATCAAGTGTGTTATACTTGATTTGCAATGCTTGTTCTTTAGAAACCAAATTTCGATAACCAATTTCTAATTCGATTCTTTGTTTTATGAAATTCAAAGGCTTTTGCGTTCTCCTTGTAACTCTCAAGCTCAACGGTCAATTTAGCATTCGCGCCTTAACTTCGCGATTGACCGCTTTAACTTTCTCAATTTCAATGCCACAATTATTGATTAATGATTCAAAATAAGCACGTGTTTCCTCATCGCCTCGGATTTTGTGCCACACGCCTCCATTAGGATCCACATCCGAGTCTTAGAGTTAGTATTGCTACAACTCGGATTGTCCGGTATGTATCATAAGTAGGTGCTTATGTCACGAGAATGCTTTTCGTCATGAGTAAACACATCAAATATGACATTGTTATAGCATGGATCAACGATTGGTACCTCGACATCTGCGTTGGCGTCATAGACAGGAGGTGCGTCGTAATCGGTGTCATACTTAGTCTCCGTTCCTCGAGGTCTTCCAAATCATCCATAATAGCCATGAAGTCATGTTCCTCAAGACTCAATTGAAGTCCAGTTGTTCCTTTGTACCAACATAATAGCTTTACGAAGATACGCAAGATCCTTCTTTTTCGGCTTAGTATGACAATTCCTTGCCATGTGACCCAATCCTTGACAGTTATAACACGTAACTCGATTACCACGATTCACATTTCCATAATTCCCAACGATACCAACATTTCCATTCGATTACCCACGCTCTATTACCAACATTCGACCCATCGATTACCCCGATTCGAATCGCAGATTACCCATTTGAAATCCAAGAGCATATCCTGCGATTCCCAATAACTCCAACCATTTGTCTTTGATTACCTATGTTCACACCCTACCGCAATTTGCCTGTTGCGAGTGTTTGATGAAATATGTTGGTTGTTGTTAGTTGGTGTGGAATAGCGACCTCTGAATGCTTTACCCAATAAGGAGAATACTTGAGACAAAGCTTCTTCTGGTTCCATTCCAAGATTAGTGATTCCTTGTTCCTGGTAATGTTGTTGTTTAAGTGGATAGTTTTGTTGTCGAGGGATGTATTGCTGCAAGTTGTTGTTAGTGGAAGATGATGAAGGTTGTTGTTGTGTATTCACGGGAGTTTGAGTCTTTTGCAATGAGTGCCAATGGATCATGATTCTTTGCTAATCTTTCTTGCCTGACTTCATTCACTTTATTTTGGTTTTGTTTCAGAAAATCGTTGAGTTGATCAAAGTTCACTTGATGTAGGTCTTTTGTTTGGTTGACAATAGTGACATATCGTCCCCATTCTTCTGGTAGATTGTTCAAGAACTTGATGTTGCTCACGATAGTTCGGGTGTCAACTTGTTTCGATCGACTCATTCATTAAAGTGCAAAACCTTCCATAGTAGGATTCAATGGATTCTCCCGAGTGGATGTAAACTTCTCCCAAGCGATTAGCGACTTGTTCTCCGTGTCTTGTTGACCAATTTCGGTTCCATGACAAAGCCGTCTAACACGCTCCCACATATCAAAAGCAGTTTCTGGCAACCGCTCTATAGCAAAGAAAGATGTCTCTTGGTAAACCCGTTGGACAATATGAATTGCCATGTCATCTCGCTTCGACTTGTTTTTGATCCTTTTCGTAGTATTCCGATTCTTTTGAAGACGAAAAATGGTGGGACGGAGGTGTTGCATCGATTTCCGTGGTCTTGGACTTGTCGAGGTATGAAGGGTCCATCCCGAATGGATTTGATCATCAATTTTCCATTAGGTTTTGTCTTGATGTAACGAAGCATTCGACTTGTCCATTGAAGATAACCACCTTTTTCCAACATAGGAGGACGATTTTCGGCACCGGCTTCATGAATATCTTGTTGAGTTGCCATAGATGAAGGTATGATATGATAAAGTTGATGTAGGATCGATTCAATGATAAAGGAGTTGTGGTTGATGAAGATTAAGCTTGGTTGAGGTGTTTCTGAAAGTCGTACTCGTAACCTTGGTTCTTAGGCGTAAAATTTTTTCCCAAAATTTGAAATTCACTATAAAAATCAATTCTAAGGTCGTATGAAAAGTTTGAGTTATGACAATTTTGACGCCAAATTTGACCCAAAAATTTGAATTTAGGCCCAAAATTTGAATTTTGACCAAAATTTTCACATTTAAACCAAAATTTGAATCTTGCGTAAAAAGTGAACGTTTAGTCTCCTCAAAAATTTAAATTTTACTCAAGTTTTCCCGCCAAAAAGCTTATGCGTAGAACCATTTTTTTTTAAAAAACCTTTATGCATAGAAATAGCTTAGGCGTAGACACACGAAGTTACGAGTAGACGATGCTTAGGCGTAGAGATTGTGCTTAGGCGTAGGATTCCTTATGCGTAGACCAGTATCTTACGCCTAAACTTAAGGCTTAGGCGTAAACGAAAATGCTTAGGCGTAGAAATCTTATGTGTAAGTGGAACTTATGCGTTGTTGTTCTGCGTGGCGTTATGCTTATGCGTAAACTTAGGTTTAGAACTAAAAATCCTTTACACATCACGGTAAAAGATATCCACAAGTCGGTGTTCCACACACTTATCCAAGTGAGGAAGCACCGAGTAACCTTGATGCTCAAGATTCTTAGCCAAAAAGTTATGCGTAGAAAGTTACGCGTAGACACAGGACGTTGACTTTTCTTACGCGTAGAACTAGGGTTTTGACCTACGCGTAAAAAATTTCCAATGATTCAAACGATTTCTCTTGCACAGATATACGTAAAAACACTCGAATAACCCAAAAATGTTGACCTTTTTCACCCAAAGTGCTTAGAAAGCTTACGAGTAGAAATGACCAACGAACCAAAAACGAGTTCAAAAATGAAGAAAAACACGTAAAGCTTGAACTTTTGCAAAAACGAAACTTTAGCACCAAATAAACCTTAAACCACAAGAATCTTGAATTTTTAAGTGCAAAAATTAACGCTTTAAGCGTGACAAATATGTAAGACGAGAGCCTTTACGCGTAACCCTTCAAAACAAACACAAACACTCCTAAACCATTGTTAGGCGATTGATACCAATTGTAGGACCACTACGATATCAACCTTATCACGAAATACCCACGTTAACCACAGTTAAGCGTAGAACTCGTGAAACCCAAACACAAACAAAGCGTAGAAATAAGATGAGAAAGATGGTGACTTGAATGATATGTAAACCGTGTATGTGAGAGGATAAAGATAAACACAATATGTTGTATATTCCAAAGAAAACCCACACACACACACTTTCAAGCACACCCCTCAAATGACATACTTGAGGGGTATTTATAGTACAAGACAAAGGATGCCCTAATGCTTGGCCATGGGCCGTATATGGGATTGGACATGGATTAGGTTACATGAACTTACACAATGCTAGCTTAACTAAACTAATAACCAATTAGCTTAATTAGCCCAATCCACGAGCCCGTTGACTATTCTAGTACGATATCTAACACACGTTACAAAGTTCCTAAATGTGAATGACCATCACTTCTAATAAAACTATTAAGGCTAACATACCCCGTCCAATGTGGCTCTAAGAGCATCCACTGTTTCATGTGTATCTCTATTTTCAAAGGTTATGGACTGAACAGAAGTCCAAAACTGTTTGATTTGAGAGATATAGATTGTGGGATTAAGAAGTAAAGCATACCTTAGATGGGTAGTATTTAAAATGTCCACAATTTGATGAAAAACAGGGCCACTCTTCCCGTTCGACTTTTCCAAGTAGGCCACTTGGTTGTGCTCATCTGCAAAAGTGATTGGTGCCATAGAAACTTTTGATGAAAAATATAATATGTCAGTAAGAATTGAATAAATAACTAGCCAATTGAGAAAGAAAGATATATAGTGGTAGGGATTAAGAGTTTTGCGCAAGAAAGATTATCTAAGGAAAGGATTTATCTTTAGAGGATAAATATCAATTTGGAAAGTAGATAATCTTCTAAAAAAAATTTACCCAATATATATGGAAAGCAATTTCTCTTCAACAGCTAGTAAAAAATTTGTTACTGACACAACAGTTGTAATGGCTAGATCAACAGTGGTAAAAATAACACTGTCAGTGGAAACTGTGAACTAGCAGTGGTAGTTTTTAACAAAAATTTTCAAAGAGCGGTGGTAAGAAAAACATATGAGAATTGATCGCTCTTATCATAGTTTTTAGCAAACTACCGCTATCAACGAATTTGATATGTCTTTACCATGAGCCGTTTGCTATGGACTAGCCAACTCTTAATCAGATAGAATATGGTGAGTTGATAACCATATAGTTTTTGGTAAACTATCAACCATAAACGGATTTGTCAAGTCTTTACCAGTAGTCGTTTGCTCTGGACTAGTTGATTCTTATGTGGATTATACATGGTGAATCAATAACCATTTGTTGTGTGTCTCAGTTACACACCTTTTATGATCAACTCCCATCTTTGCTGCATAAAAGGTATTGAACAAACAAAAATACAAGCACAAAACATATACAAACTTATACAGCAATTTTAGTACCTAAAAGCCTCCCCTCAAAACCAAAGATCATTAGACACAAAAATTTATGGATTTAGCATTCCAATACCTGTTACCAAGTACTGAAATCTACCCACATCAAGTCCTTTTGTTAATAAATCAGCATAGTTATCATCAGTATGAATTTTGATAACTTGGATTAGCTTTTTCTCATAACAATCTATTATAAAATGGTGTCTAATTACAATATGTTTAGTCTTTGTGTGTTGAACTGGATTCTTAATTATGCAAATGGTACTGGTATTGTCAATATAAATGATGGTATTCATGAAATTGTACCCATAGTCCAAAAGTTGATTTTGAAGCCATAGAATTTGAGCACAAGAACTTGCAAGAGCCACATACTCGCCTCGGTTGATGAATTTGCCACCATTGTTTATTTCTTGCACCGCCATGACACCAATCTATTTCAAGAAATTGGCATCCACCTGTAGTAGATTTTATATCCAAACTACCACCAGCATAATCACTATCTGAGTAAGTAACCAGTTCTAGAGGTGATTCTCTAGGGTACCATAATCCCAGATTAGGAAATGCTTTAAGATATCTGAAAATCTTCTTCACAGCAGTCAAGTGAGAGAACTTGGGAGTAACCTGAAACCTTGCACAAGTACACACTGCAAACATAATGTCTAGTCTAGATGATTTAAGATACATCAAAAAACCAATCATAGATCTATACATATGCACATCAACTGCTTCACCACAATTTTCCTTCAAGAGTTGATGTGTAGTCTTGTCTGCAGGGGTGCTGGATGACTTAGCATCAGAGAACTTGAACTTTCTTAGTATCTCAGCCACATATTTATATTGATTGATGAATATACCATCTGGCCTTTGTTGTACCTGAATTCCCAAAAAGAATGTGAGTTCACCCATAGAACTCATCTTGAACTCTTCCTTCATTAGCTTCTCAAATTCTTTGCACATCTCTGTCTTTGTAGATCCAAAAATGATATCATCAACATATACTTGAACTAACAAGATATTATTCTTGTCTTTCTTGATGAAAAAAGTTTGATCCACTCTGCCTCTATGAAACCCATTATCAAGAAGATAAGTAGTCAAGGTCTCACACCATTTTCTTGGTGCCTGATGCAAGCCATACAAAGCTTTAACCACCCTATACACTTTGTTAGGATAGTCATGGTCTTCAAAGCCTGGAGGTTGTGAAACATATACCTCCTCATCAATCTGCCCATATAGAAAAGCACTCTTTACATCCATTTGATAGACTTTAAAGCCCATAAAGGATGCATAGGCTAAGAACAACCTGATTGCTTCAATTCTTGCAACTGGGGAAAACACTTCTTCATAGTCAATACCCTCCTCCCGAGTGTATCCTTGAGCTACAAGCCTAGCCTTGTTTCTGATAACAATCCCTCTTTCATCCTTCTTGTTTCTGAACACCCATTTTGTACCTATTACCTTCTTGCCAGAAGGTAAATCGAAAAGCACCTAAACCTTTTGAATCTTGAACTGAAGCAACTCTTCTTGCATTGCTTCCACCCAACTTTCATCTTCAAGTGCCTTGTATACATTCTTTGGCTCCATTTGCGACAGAAAACACATGAAAAGACATTCATTCTTGCCTTCATGATTCTTAGATCCATAGATTTCACTAATAAATCCATGAATATCAGGCAATTTTGTTTGTCTTCTAGTTTTCACTGGTGAATTGGCATCCCCAATCACATTTTCAAGAGGATGTGATTTATGAATTGAGGTGTGGGGAGTCTGAGGAACTGCAATCTCCTTTGGCATATTTGAAATTTCAACATCATTGGCTTGAGCTTCCTCAGAATAGACTTGTATTTTCCACTTCGGTGTTGCGGTGGAAACTTCGGCGTAGCAAATGGAATCGAATTTCCACCGTTTTCATGATTTTCGATGTTCATGTTGCTAGCTCCTTCTTTTCCGTAATCATTAGAAGGATGAGCATCTCCGGTGCTTGGAATATCATCATTATCGCATAGTCCCAAAGTGGCAAACCGAATTCATCTTGATCATCGACTTGATCCTTGCTTGGTTCATCATCATCAAGAAACTCTTACGAACTCGCAAAATCATAAGAAGATGTACCAGAGAGATAGGTACATAGTTCATAGTATGAGTTAGAGTATCAAGATCAAACAGCCTTTCTCGGACCGCCTTTGACATTTACTTTGTTTTCCGTGAACTCAACATGCGATTCTCTTCAATCTTTGGGTCCTTAAGTTGAATACTCAAAGCTTTACTAACCATGGAATACCCAACAAAATACCCTTCATCAGCTTTTTCTTCAAATTTGCCCAGATAATCTATGGTATTGAGAATAGTGACATGACATCCAAATGGTCTCATGAAGTCTAGGATAGGGAGTCTACCTCTAAATAACTCATAAGGTGTCTTGTTCTTTGTTTTCACAACTAAAACCCTGTTTTGTATATAACAAGCAGTGTTAACTGCTTCAGCCCAAAAAGTGATTGGCAATTTTGAATCTGCCAACATGGTTCTAGCAGCCTCTATAAGTGTCATGTTTCTTGTCACACCCCAAATTACTGCTTTTGCGTTGAATGGAATTCTCGATTGATCGTCATAGCATCACAATCACAGTTATATTGAACGACCTAAAGTGTCGTTTGGAAAATACATCGTTTGATTTAATAAAACAATCGAGTTTACAAAGTAGGTCCCAAATGAAAATCAACTTGTGCGGAAATAATTTTGTTACAATTCAAACGATGTTTTAAACGAAACCCAGTGAGACGCGTCGTCATCGCGACTCCATGATGTGTCCAAATGCATGCCATGAAGTGAATGCCTTAGATACCGAGATAAAAACATGCTAAAAGTGTCAACACAAAGGTTGAGTGAGTTCATAGAGTTTGAGTTGAAATGTAAAGTCTTTCAAAATCGTTTATGCAAAGAAAGGCATCAGAATCCACTCGCCCAAGTTCGCCATACAAAACTTGCAACCTGTGTGTTCACAACCCATTGCCAAAGTGTGCAAAGTTTATGTTCAAGTGCATGAAGTCAAATGAATTCACATAATAGTGCATGACTCAATGTATCAAAATCGTTTATGCAAAGAAAGGCATTGTAAATCCACCGCCCAAGTCCCGCCTATACAAAACTTGCAACCTCGTGGTGTTCACAACCCATTGCCGAATGTGTATAGTTTATGTTCCAAACATATGATGTCAAATGAATTCACACTAGTACCTAACACGACATAGAACAATAGCACTTAATCAATAGGACCATAGCACATAATCAATAGCACCTAACTCAATGTATATCAAGAGTCAACGATTTAGAGCGTTATACTGACGTAGTACCATAATACACGCAAACAAGAACAATTTATATAGTATAACCTTTGATTTAGAAACAATGGTACTCATGATAAATTTAAAGTACTTATGAACGCAATGAAAACAGTTTGAGCATGTATCTCCCCAAAGCAGTTATGAAAACAAGTAAAGTAGGGCTACTAAACTCACAAGAGTATGTAAGAGTTTAAAGTACTCGTGAAAGTAAAAGAAAACAGCTTTGAGCATGTATCTCCCCAAAACAGTTATGAAAACAAGTAAGCAGAGGCTACTAAACTCACAGAGTATGTAAGAGTTTAAAGTACTCGTGAAAGTAAAAGAAAACAGTTTGAGCATGTATCTCCCCAAAAGCTTATGAAAACAAGTAAAAGTAGGGCTATGGAACTCACTTGGTAAACCGAGGCGATGACAAAAGTGAGTACACCGAGGTATAATGTGAAACTTTAATCGGACCTATTACCAATGATATGATATGCAATGAGTTGCAATGTAATGTTATGCATGCATTCCATATGTTATTTATACCATTTACGAGTTTTGAAAATATTACTCATCGTCGAAAAATACTCTTTTGACGCCTTGATCCTTCAAAATGACTTTACATGTTTTACGCCAAAATGTCATCCTACAATGGTTTTATAATGATTTTTGGTGAAATTACCATTTTTCGTCGCAAAACAATGTCGCCGGAAAAAATCATTAAATCAACAAAATGGCTCGGAAAAGTGGTCGAAAAAGCGTTGTACGTCGATCGTTAGAGAACGAACTCATTGTTTTAGAAAGTTTGTATCGATATCTAAAAGTTTCGAGTTCAGAGTTTTCATTCAAAAGGTCTCGATCATAAAGATATCAAAGGCTAAAGATGGTGGTTTTTGCTAATTGTGTGCGAAAATGAGTTTCGCCAATGTTTGAACATCCGTAAATAATTCACCATAACTCCGCTTGACAAACGGCTTTTTGTTTTGAGAAATATGGCCGATGAACTTGATTTTACTAGAAGACACTTCGTTATAAAAGTTTTGCAGAGATAGGTACAACGTAAAAATAATATAGTTCATAGTATGAGTTAGAGTATCAAGATCAAAAGCTTAAGGCTTTTTGACCAAATATGTAAAATCGCTTGCTGACTTTCGTCGCCAAACTTTAAAAATTCACCACGGCTTCGTTATAACTCCGTTTTATCCGCTCAAAAGGCCACGGATTCGCTTTAAAGTATATTTTCTAAATCTTTGATATTTACTTTGTTAATTATAGGATGACCATATTGTATATATAACTTAAAAATCATGAAATAAATGGTATAAATCACATAACATGCATATAAGCTCCAAAAATGAAAAGAAACTTATGAAAATGAACTCAACAAGTGAAGAGGTGTAGGTAATAAAGGATTAACTCTTCAATCTTTGGGTCCCCTTGCTCTTTGAAGTTGAATAAAAGGAAGAGAGGAAAACACTTTTATCACTTGGTAATACTTGAATTATTAGCTTTACTAACCATGGAATACCCTCAAAATAGAATGTATTGAGATGATAAAAATTGTAAAAATACTTTCCTTGTGAAAATACCCTTCGTTATCCAAATAAATTTGAAACACTAGGAAAACTTTAGTTTTATAAACTAAATGTAAGTTTAAAAATACATCATTTTGAAAGTAACGGATTGCCGCGTTGATAATCTAATGGTATGATGTCAGAATAGACTAATCATAGTCCACATGACATCATGAATACAAACCTGGTCTTTGAAACAAGTAAACCAAGTTTAAGTCTAGGATACCCGAAGTAGTTGTCACATTCGCCATCCCCGAATTCAATCGTTGTTAATAACTCATAAGGTGTCTTGTTCTTTGTTTTTGGGTAACACAACTAAATCAAACCCTGGATCAAACTGAAACAAGTTTTGTAAAATATACGGAATTGCTTACATATAAGCTTCATTGCATGATTCTTCCCGAATTAGGATAGTTGTAACTTTTGGTACAAGTAAGTTTTTTATAGCTCAAAATAGAATGTATTGAGATGATAAAATTGTAAAAATACTTTCCTTGTGAAAATTGAGTGATAAAATAATTATCGTAAAAATTTTAGAAAGCAAATAATTAAACGTTAACGATTAAAATACCAAATAAATTTGAAACACTAGGAAAACTAAAATATAGTTTTATAAACTAAATGTAAGTTTAAAAATACCTCGGATCATTTTTGAAAGTAACGGATTAAATATACAAAATAAAAACTCACGCGATAAAAATTATTAAATATAAAAATTACTATGAAATGAAATGTCGTGAATGTTTCTGCACTGATGTCAATGAAATGTAGACACCATTTGTACATGATGTCATGATCATGGCCGCTAAACCTCCAAGTTCTAGAAACAAGTAAACCAAGTTTACTAAATTTGAAATCTTTTAAAATACCTACGGGTTATTTCTCCTCTCGCAAAAGTTCTAGCAACACTCATCCATCTCGCAAAAATCTCCATAACTTTCTTGAATTATGTCCCATTGTCACACCTAATGATTTTAACTTTCATATCATATTAGTTTTCTACTTCAGCAATAAAGGTCTTAAGGATGCCAGTTGTTTCATCCTTGGTTCTAAGAAAGAAAACCCATGTAAACCTGCTAAAATCATCAGTCACAACAAGACAATATTTCTTGAGATTTAAATTGCTCGTAGATGTAGGACCAAATAAGTCCATATGTAACATATGAAGTGGATGAGCAATAGAGTTAACCAACTTTGACCTGCAAGAAGCTCTGTGTTGTTTGCCTTTAAGACAAGCCACACAGGTTTGATCATTTTTAAATCTTTTCTGAGGCAAGCCTCTTACCAAACCATCTTTAACAATCTTATTTATGGTTTTGAAATTAACATGACCAAGTCTTCTATGCCATAACATGGATTCATCCACTGTGGCCTTTGCAAGCAAGCAAGTATAATCATCTTTAGCAACAATGTTGTGCATATCAAAGCTATATAAATTGCCTTTTCTAGGAATCTTAAGAAGAATCTGACTTTCATAAGGCATCTTAAAATCCTTAGAGAGAACAAAACACATATCTTTAGTAAAAAGAACATTGTTTTTCTTGTCACACATTTGTGACACACTAAAAAGATTATACTTAAGCTCTTTTACATAGTACACGGGTTCAAAGTCTAAGTTACCGCTTTGATGACCCTTTACAAAGAACTTTTCCATTAACTCCACCTCCAAAGTCGACATATTGTCCTTCATAATGTTCAAAGTCGAGAGATAGGACTTGTTGCGGTCATGTGCCTTGAACATCCACTATCTGTGTAGCCTTGATCTGATCTTTTTGACCTTGGATGTTCCTGCACATATAAGAAAGGAGTTAGTTTCCTTTGGGGACCCAAGCCATGATTGACTTGGATCTGCCTCGTGTATCAATATAATTATATCTATCAAAGGTCATTGATACACCATTGGGATTAGTTGATGAGGTTATTCCTTTAGGTTTCCATTCCCAACGTGCTGAGGCCTTCACATCATTTCCCATGTTACCCCTGGTCTTGTTTACAACCTTGCAGTGGGAACTTTTGATTGAGCGAGTAATTCTTTGGTTTAGATTTTGGTACCCACTGTTGGTTATAGTTAACCCTTTTATTTTGAACAAACCTTTTCCCTGTTTGTGCAGATTTTGCAAAAGTTGTTTTGGTTTTGCACTTGTAACAGTGTGATTTAGGGTGGCGGTGTTAGCAGCTTTAGCGATGGCAAAGTTTTAAGACCACTTCTTAGTTGAACTGCTCTTGGGATCATTTTGTTGTATGAATTAGGGTGTATATTGTTTTGAAACCTGTTTGTCTCCACCCTTTTATTCCCATGGACTTCTCTTCTCCTAAAATGATAGTCACAATTAGCATGTAAATGATAAAAGCTACCACAGATATAACATGCTTTATTGTACATCATAAAATCACTACCTAGTTGTTGAGATTTAACATGATTCCAACTCCTCTGGTTACCCCTAGGAGTTGATGGCTTGTTTCTATACATCTCAGCATACCTTACAGTTGATCTAGGTTTATTTGCTTGTTTCCTAGGTTCCTCTGTAATAGTATTTACAACTTTTGGGATAGAAGCCTCTACATTCTTTTTAACATTCTCATCTACAACAGATGAGTCACTAGCACTTTCAAAACATCGGTTCATGCTTAACCTGCTCCTCGGTTTTCACAAATGTGTTCTTTAGAGGACCATATTCACGTTCAAGTTCACGAAACTCTTCTAGGCCTGTATGAGCTAAATCTATGCACGGAGGTGATGGAACACCCTTAGTGGTGGTGGAGCAAGATCGTATCCCATACCTAACTTAACTTTACTAGTAGTTTGAGCATTCCAAATTTTATCAATTGACTTAGACTGAAAATAACATGTGTCAATAGATAAATTGACATTCTCATTTATCTTTTTAAGCTTTTCAAACTCTTCTATTAGTGCCTCATTCACTGTTGTCTTATGATATATCTCTCTTTTAAGAATAATCATATCATCATTATATTTTGACTCGTTTTCTCTATAATGCTCTAGTTGTTTCTCTAATACATCTATGCCTCTTCTAAGGTTTGACACAGTATAATTAGCAGCATGCAATTCTGTTCTTTCTTTGTCAAATAATTCATTAAGCCTCTCACATTCTCTAGAAGCCCTATATGTTTTAGAACAAATTTCAAAGTTTTGTACCTCAGAGTCAGAGAAAGCCATGAGAGCATGTTCTGTAGCCATAAAAGCAGCATCTGAAGGTTGTTCCTCTTGATCATCAGCCATGAAACTCCAATCATAGCTCACTCCATCAATTGCCAGCATTGCCTTTGGTTCCTCCACAATTGGTTCTTTCTTTTGCTTGTACCAAGTAGACCTTTTGTCCTGGTTCCTTGGTCTTCTGCATTCTCTAGCAAAATGCCTCAACTTGTGACAATTGAAACACTCTACTTTCTTTTTATCGAACCCTGCAGTTTCTCCACCATTGATGTGAATTGGCTTGCCAGTTTTCTTGTAGAATTTCCTAGCCCTCATGCTAAGAAGAGCTATCTGCCATTTTATGTCCATCTCCTCCAAGTCATCTTCATCAATTTGCTCTATGTCTTCATGAGTTAATATAGAGCCATTAACTTGAGTGGAGATAAAAGCATAAAGGTAGGATCTCCAATACCGGTAACCTTCTTCTTTGAACCTGCGGTGGTAACACTAGCATTACCGATGGAAACAGAGAACTAGCGTTGGCAAAATCATCATCACGGTCATCTTGAGATCATCACATCAGAGGTTGACAACAATGCCAAGTCGCTAGAGCTTGTACCAAGTTTCCACCTTCTTTAATCTTTGTTCAATGAGTTTGAAGTTATTGTAGAGATCATTGAGCTTCATAGTTTCAATCTCGGTTTGTTTTCCCGCATCGTAACATTTGTATGAAACTCGAAGGCAAACTTCTTAGAAACTTCATATTGAGGTCTTCCTTATCTACCTCAATTCCAAACACGATCAATCGTGTGACAATCTTCGGAGTTTGGTGAAGATGTTTGTCAAGTGATTCATTGCTTGAAGCGGAGAAGTTTTCATAACTTTGCTTCAACAATGTCTTTTGTGTCTTCTTTGTAGCATCATTGCCACCAAACACTGAGCAAATCTCTTCAAAAAGTTCTTTTGTTGTCATGAATTTGCTGAAAGCAATGATCTGGTCTCTAGGAAGAGTCATTAGTAACAAACTTCCGGCCTTCAGGTCATTCTTCTTCTTTGCTCTTTCATCATTAGTTTCAGGTGCAGTAATTGTTACAACTTCTGTGTCACCAACTTTCTCTGTCTTCTTCTGAGACTAGAAGGAATTTCCATTTAAAATGATCTCCCATAGAGCATACTCTTGTATGAGAAAGTATTGCTCAATCAGTATCCTCCACATCTCAAACTCAATAAGTTTGAGCTTAGGAAGCCTAGGAGCAGAGTTGGACTGGTTGTTTTCCATCTCCATTGATTTGAGTGAGTAGGTTAAGCTTATTCCTTGGATCTTCTAAATCAAAATATCAGAACCTTCGCTCTGATACCACTTGATGGATCTAAACACACGCCTTGTGTTAGTGATACTTTGATATATATTAATAAGCACGCGGAATATACTTAGTAATACTAGAAGATAGTTTATATGATGTAATGTACGTGAGAACAATTTAACACAAAGCTCCAATATTATTAAGAATAATCCGAGTGATCTTGTTTATCACTAGGGTTACACCTTGAAGCTTACGTGAGTATTTCGTGATTGTATATCTCACAAGCAATGACCTAGGATCTCCTTTTATAGCACAAGGAGTCTTTTACAAGATAAGTATAATGCTAACAATATAGAATATACACAAGATCTTTTCTATACTTATCAATATACGAATACATAACAACTATCCTAATAGCAGTGGTAATAATGTACTGGCAGTGGTAATGAGTTTCCACTGCTAGTGTAATCTTTAGCAGTGTCTTCCACAGCTTATCAGTGGTAACTGTTAGTATTATTCCCAACATAATGCAATCTTAGATTGCAAGTATATGCATTTAAGATGTTGTGCTCATATCATAAAAGGAAGATTGCCTTATCAATAAAAGATAAATATGACAAGTATTGGGACAATTTGGATAATATGAATATTTTTTTGTATGTGGCCTTGGTATTAGATCCTCGAAATAAGTTGAAGTATCTTGAATTTTGTTTGGACCTAATTTATCCTAAAAGTCGAACATCCACAGAAACATCCAATCAAGGTGACCAAGTTCCGAAACGATTGAAAACATTGTCCGTGAAAACTATCAAAATTTGTAAAATTGTGGAGGATGCTCTTAAAGAGTTTTATGTGCGCTACAAGATCAAACTCGACAAACATGATAATCAAACTTTTACCGTGTCTTCTTCTTCTACTCCTAGTGAAGATGATAGTAGCATGAAGATTGACATTGATGATGGGTTTTTCAAAGTATTTGGAGACTCAATATAGTGAAGGTGATGACTATAGCGAAGTAGATATTTATTTAAAGGATGGGGCGGAAAAAAGGGGGATAATTCATTTGATGTTTTAGGATGGTGGAATCAAAATATGGTGAAGTTTCCAATATTGTCATAAGTAGCTAAGCATGTGTTAGCAATGCCAATCTCGACCGTTGCATCGGAGTCGGCATTTAGCACCGGTGGAAGGGTTATCGATAAATATATAAGCTCTTTTACACCTAAGATCGCGGAAACTCTCATTTGTGCACAAGATTGGGTACGGTCTACACCGGTGGATTTACAAGATATGCCCGTTAATGGCTTACCACTTGAAGAGATGGTGGAAAATTTGGAGAAACTAGAACTTGGTAAGTAATGAAACTTGATTTAACTATGTTAATTTTTCCGCTATATGTTATGCTAATCCATTATTTATATTTTTTGTAGATATGTTTTCTATTGGAAAAAAACAACACAATGACTCTTCTCAACATGAAGTTTGAAGTCATGAAGTTGTTTCTATTAAAAAAAAATAAGTGTTTGAAGTCATGAAGTTTTCATGGCACATGTGATGGAGTTTGATGTTGGTGTTGAGTGTTGACTATGCAAGGAAACATGAAAGTTAAAAAGAAACTACTTTAGAGATTGTGGTTTTATGTTTAGACGTTTGTGTTGCAATTTAAGATATTTTCGGATTGTTATCTTTTAAGTTATTGGTTTTATTAAGTTGTTGTAGAATGTAGTTTTAGCCTTTAAGGTTCTCACTTTCAGTATGGTCTGCACTAATGTGATGGTCTACTCTTTTCCTGGGATGCATTTGTTGGGCCATACTTGATTGAGATAGTGGGCTTTTAAATATTACAAGTATTTATGATCCTTACGTCATTTTATGGTATATGTATAAGACAATTTTTAGGTCAGATTGGCCCAAGTTGGGCCCAAAGCCCAAGTTTAATGGGTAACCGACCAAACCGAGAAACTGAACCACGAAACCGACCAAAAACCGAACCGAGACAAACCGAACGGTTTCGGTTATGGTTTTGAAAAAACCGAACATTCGGTTTTCGGTGTCGTTTTTCGACAAAAACCGACCCAAACCAAAACCGTGCACACCCCTAAGCTACAGTACACTTTGTACTTTAGCTTATATTCCTATTATGTCTTCAAGCCATGCTCTCGACTCAATAGTTTTGACAACTGTTTGTACTTTTTACCAACTATGGTACTTCTTGACTTTTGATAAGTACTTTGAATTTATCTTCCCAAAAAGTTACCGCCCAAGACTTCAGAGCCTTAGTTGATCTTCTGAGGCACTAAGTCTTCACAATGCATCAGTGATAACTGTGGAAAACTAGAAGGGGGAGGGTTGAATAGTTTTGCCGATTTAATGTTGATTTCAAAAACTTTAGATTCGATATTATGTGAAATCGTATGGATGTTGAGAACGTGTAGATCTAATGATAATGCAAGCTAATAAATAAAGCTAAGGGATAGAAATGACACAACCGATTTATAGTGGTTCGGCTACAAGGTCACCTTCCTTGTCCTACTCCACTCCCGAGTCACCTACTCGAGTTCAAGCACTATGTCAACAAACTCCTTCACTTGGCGAAGAAGCCTTCACAACGTTGCTTACACTTTTTCCCAGACAAAGCTAGATACCGAGTCCGTAGCACGGTGGACCAATCCAACACAACTATTACACAACAAATATGTGAAATATCAAATACAAGATCTTCGCTCTGTAAATCTTGCGGAGTGACAAATCAATCAAGGACCCCTTGCTTGGATGACTTGTAGAATGCTCGTGATCTCGCCTTAGAGAAGGACCTATATGAGAATCACAAATAGAAAGAAAGAAGAACAACTCTCTAGATCAAGTGATCTATATGTTAGAAGAGAATGAGAGTGTATGAGAGATTTAGTAAGAAGAGGGTGAGTTAGAATGAAGAAATGGCTCTCTATTTATAGGCAAATTCTTCACTTTGTTCCCACGGATCCCACGGATTCTTTCCACTGGGATCCGTCTAGTGTAATCCTAGGGATCCGTGGAACGCCCTCTTGCCCATGGGTTTTTGGTTATGGGTCATGGGTTATGGGTTGGTCCATGGGTTATATCTAGATTCAATGTATCTAAGTATACATTGTATCAAGTCTCTTTGGGTATGGGTTAAGATCCATGGGTTATGGTCCATGGGTTATGATATTTACCCATCCTAATAGACTATTACAACAAATGCTTAATTACTACATTTTGTATTTAAATGGCTATTTGTAAATGCTTTACAAAACTAACATGTATCCTTTATAATTATACTTAAGATAACATTACATTTGTTATCAACAAAACACAAAGAGATCGCAAAATATTAATAAACGTTTTTACGGTTTATTTGTATTAACAATCTCCCCCTTTTTGTTGATGACAAAACATAATGTTATGATGAGTAAAACTTAAGAATAGATGTAAGTTTTGAAATCCCTAAGTTTTACTTCTTCTCCCCTTTTGTCGAAACAAAAGTTAACCCTGGAAGAAATAAACAAACTGTGGAACTCCCCTTGACGGTAGCTCCCCTGTTTGGGACGTCAAGTGAAGAAAAATAAAAATCCTACAAAAAGAAAGGTTAGTAACATGCTTATATAATCTTGTGGTTGCCGAGAATCAAGATTGGGAGCCAAGGTATGTAAACAAAGCCTTGTAATAAAACAACAAATTGTAGTGGTATTTATGCCACTTACAAGCATGTAAAAATAAGAACAAGACTTGTTCTTGAAAATGACTTCAAAAATAATACTTAAAAGTAGAAAGTAGTAGTAGTTATTCCTTCCATGCTTGCATAAGGTTATGGATGGAGGTTTTGATGAGTAATGGTATTGATGCGATCAAGGATGAGGTTGAGTATGAAACGCATTTCTTCCCTAACTTCTATTGCAATTTCTCTAGTGGATTGGCAATGTTTACAATGTAAATGATGTGGGTGATGAGTGCGGAAGTTTTCCGGGTTGTTTTGATTTGAGTTATGCGGAAGTTGTGGTGGAAAAATAGGAAAATATGGATCAATATCCGGAATGTTAGTAAATGGTGGTGGAAAAGAACCTAGATGTTCTTGTGATGTGATGGGAGCTAATGGTGGTGATGTTTCAAGATCTTGAAATATAGTATTCGGAGATGTGGGGGGTGTTGAAAAGACTAATTCTGTTTCTTTAGGTTGGTTAGATCTTGTTGGAGTATTAAGGAGTTCCAAAAGAGTTATTTTAGGTGGTGATGAAGTTGGTGTACTTGTTGGTGATGAGGGTGGTGCTATAATGGAAGCATCTTGTGGTGAGTTATTTGTTGAGGATGAATCATTTGAGGTTGGTTTTGCTAAACAACAAGATCGGATACTAATCCGCATGGATATCCTAGCATTTGATTGTGGTATTTTGGATGGTGGAAGTACAAAGGTTTGGATATCATGATTGTTTGTACTAGATGATTCTTCTAAAGGTTTTGGATGACATGATGAAGTGTGTTTGTGAGAAGGAGATGGAATATGCAAGCATTTTGGGAGTTATATATATAGAAAAACAAAACATTGTAATGAATGCTTGACCCAAAATGTGGATTAAAATCTAATGATTAGATATGAATTCAAGGCATGTGATCATGAGAACACAAGCATTAAAGAGCATACTCCCAAAATGAAGCAAATGTGGATTTTTCATCCAAAGTGAAAAATAGAAGTTGAAAAGCGACACATTTTACGGATCCCACGGATCCTTCCGTTGAGGATCCGCCCGACATGAAGGCCGGGATCCGTGGGTCAGTGATTCAGCAACAAAATTTTCTTTTGGAAACATTTTTGCCTATTGTGTGCCTATATGCAAACTATTTGGAGATGCGGTTATCTCGACCCCTAAAAGAAAAGGAAAATAACTAGAGAAAAATAAATCCTAATTGAGATAACCCGAAAACACACATTTGGTACATAAGTACGTAATATTGTGTTATCAATGCTCCAAATTCATTTTTGCTTAAATGAATGTACCCGAAAACACATATTAGTTATATGTTTCCTTTAGCATTCAAAAGACATGAGATGCAATGAAAACGGGTTTTACTTTGTATTAATAATGAAAAGTGATTTGTCCTAGGCGTGAGAAATTGCTTTTGTGAAATTGATATGGAAGGTATCATTCTTTTAGAAAACATTTTGAAATTAAAAATGTCTTTGTAGTTATGTGTAAAAAAAAGAATAAATGGAAGACTTATCTTGGGTTTTGAAAATTCGTATTGTTTGTGAGTTGTGCGTGAAATAGAAATCCTAGACTCGAGAAAGAAGAAGGCTAGTGTTTACATACCTTGTAGAGTCAATTAAGTTATGACGTTTGTTCCATTAGACCAAGACCAAGGCGAAGTAGGTTGAATTGTTCCCGCTTCAACGGTTTGGTGAGGACGTCGGCTATGTTGTCTTCGGATGCAACTTTCTCAATAGAGATGTTCCCTTTTGAACATTGTCTCTTAGGAAGTGATGACGAATCTCTATATGCTTTGTGCGAGAATGTAATACGGATTCTTGCTTAAGTCGATTGCACCTTTGTTGTCACATAGGATGGCTATGTCGCTTAGATGGATGTCGTAGTCTACTAACGCTTGTTTCATCCATAGTGCTTGTTGGCATGCTTTGCGGCGAGAGACGTGCTCGGCTTGGTTGTTGATATTGCAAGTGTCGTTTGTTTCTTAGAAAACCATGATGTTAAACAACATCCCATAAAAGTACATACCCCACTTGTACTTTTTCTATCAACGTAATCACCGCATGGTCGAATCGCATATACAATTGTTTCTACTCCCGTGCCCTTAGGATACCATAATCCTAATTGTGTTGTACCCTTAATATATCTAAATATTCTTTTACGGCTTCTAGGTGTGATATTTTAGGGTCTTCTTGAAACCTAGCACATAAGCAAATGCTAAACATGATATCCGGCCTACTTGCCGTGAGGTGAGAGGCTACCTATCATGCCACGATATTTAGTATTATCAACGGATTCTCCGTCCTCGTCTTTTGTGAGTTTGGTGTCGGATGGCATTGGAGTTCTAATTGGTTTTGACTCTTCTAGACCGAATTTCTTTAACATCTCCTTGATGTATTTAGATTGATTAAAGAAGATACCATCTTCTACTTGTTTTATTTGTAGACCAAGAAAGAAACTAAGTTCTCCCATCATACTCATCTCGAACTCGTCATGCATGATTTTAGAGAAATCATCATACATGTCTTGACAAGTGGATCCGAATATAATATCATCTACATATATTTGCACTATGATTATATGTGACTCTCTTTCTTAGTAAAAATGTGTTGTCAACTAACCCCATGGTGTAGTTGTGTTTAACTAGAAATGACTTGAGTCTATCATACCAAGCTTTTGGAGCTTGTTTAAGACCGTAAAGGCTTTCTTTAATTTATACACATGTTTGGGTTTTCAAAATCAATGAAGCCCGGAGGTTGAGCTACATATACTTCTTCATTTATGACACCATTTAGAAAAGCGCTTTTGACATCCATTTGATAAAGCTTTAGATCATTAGCACAAGCATACGCAAGAAGTATTCTTATAGACTCTAATCTAGCCACGGGGCATAGGTCTCATCAAAGTCTATTCCTCTTGTTGGTTATACCCTTGAGCAACGAGTCTAGCCTTGTTCCTAGACACTACTCCGTTTGCATCTAATTTGTTTTTATAAACCCATTTGGTTCCTATTATGGTTTGATTACTAGGTGGAGGGACAAGTGTCCAAACATCATTAGAAACAAATTGATTTAGTTCTTCTTGCATAGCCATTACCCAACTTTCATCTTTTATGGCTTCTTGTGTATTCTTAGGTTCTAAGGTTGAAACGAAACAAAATAAGCTACTTTGGTTTTGAACTTGAGACCTTAATGTTCGTTCGTTTAGTTTACCTATGACTTTATCTACGGGGTGATCTTTGGACTCTTTAATGTTTACTATTACATCACTTAGAGGTTCTTCTTCTTCAATTATCTTTTTCTTTATTACTATGGCTTCACTTTCTATAATCTCGTCATCGACAAGAGGTGGAGAGGGTTTGGGTGGACTTTCATCAAATTTTATATTTAATGACTCTTCTACCTTCATTGTTTCTTTGTTTAATATGACGTAAGCTTTGCTATTTGGCGAATAACCTAAAAAGATACCTTCGGTTGATTTAGGATCAAATTTTGTAAGGTAATCTTTAGTGTTAAGAATAAAACATTTACTACCAAAGACTCTAAGGTGATTTAACGTAGGCTTTTTGCCTCGAAGTAACTCATATGGAGTTTTTCCTAAGATTGGTCTAATCAAGACTCGATTGAGTATCTATGTTGAAGTATCAACGACATTACACCAAAAATTTTGAGGTAAGGATTGTTCATTAAGCATGGTTCGACTCATTTCTTGTAGAGTTCTATTCTTTCTTTCTACTACCCCATTCGATTGTGGAGTGCGTGGAGCCGAGAAGTTGTGAGTAATACCATTAGCGTCACAAAAGCTCCAAATTGCACTTCATTATCGAATTCCCTACCATGATCCGTCCTAATAGACACTATGGGTCTTCCTAGTTGTCTTTGGATCTTTTGCTTAATATTTCAAAATAGTTAAAGGTTTCGTTTTGTTCTTTAAAATTTTGTCCAAGTATACCTCAACGCATCGGAACTTCCTTTTCTTCGAGCAAGTTTTTCAACACCCAGGCGGTGAACCTAATCGTTGTAGTGTAGTAATTAGGGTAAGCCACGGGTATTGATATCGTTCTCTAGGGAATAGTGTCGTTAGGCTGAATTATATGTCGATTTAAGTCTAAAGATGAGGATGATTATTTTTGTATTTTTATATTTTATGGAATGGAAAGGTACTCTCGGGTTTGGATTTGGGGGTGGAATTAGTTGCTAGTCAACTATTCCAAAAGATACTAACTAAATTAGGGGATCTACCAATGCGTGAAGCGTATCTACTTATGATGTATTACTCCTTGCTAGCTATCCAATTATACCTATTGAATTGTCACATCCTATTGATGGTTGAATTGTCACGTCCTTATTCTTAGTTGCGTTGTGTTTCTAAGGTCGTAGGGTGTGCATTCCTAACTCTTTGAAGTCACCTTTAAGTGTAGTAAACAAAATCCACTAAGTCATTCATAAACTAACTTTAAGGTTATCTTTGATTTAGTAAACGAAATCCACCAAGTCATTCATAAACTATCAAAGATTTATCAAGTATTAAACACAACGATAGCCTAGTCGCACTCCTAAGCTAATTACAATTAAGATAAGAGACAACCAATCAAACAAGAGACAGGTGGGATGCAAGAATTATAAACTAAACTAATTAGACTCATTGAAATTGTCACACCCTAATGATGAAGATAGACACAAGCATCACTAAGAAATCAATAAGATCTAATTAATTATACACAAGTTTCATACAATCATAAGCAAACACAAGATGAATTAGCCTAGCATAATTAATGAAGAGCAAGCAACAATTATGATAATTGAAGACATACCATAGGATTGGATTAACAAACAAACCATTACACGATGTTTATGGAGTGTTTGAAACCCTTTAAGTTCTTTGGAAAAACACCTACCTAAACCACGGAATTGGACTTAGGGTTTAGGGCTTGCAAAAGTGAAGTTATAATGTTATATTTATAGGCGATTTTCGTCGGCAAAGAGTGACGGTGTCACACCTATAGAGTGACGGCGTCACGACATCTTTTTTCAGCAAATTGTAGATTTTCTCGTTCGATCGCGTGGCTTTTGAATCACCTAAACCGAGTTCGTATGCAAAAGTTATGGCCAAAACAATATCAACTACTTGGCATCTTGTCGTGATAGTTGATCACCTTGTGACGGCGTCACCTTGTGTCGTGTGACGCCGTCCCTTCAATCTCGACGCCGTCGGATCAAATCTAGGCCGTCCGAGTAGCGACGGCCTATTCCTTTATAACTTGACGTCTTCACTTGAAAATGGGAGTTTTGGCCTCGAGCCGTCATTAAAGATCCTCCGACGGCGTCATAGATATGCAATGGCCGCCGTCACCCTTGTGTTTTCAAGAACTTTGAGTGTCTCGATTCGACTTTGGCCATTTTCTTCAGATATTCGCGCCTTTTCGTCCAAATAAGCATCATTCCAAAGAATTTGCCTTCAAGAGACCTAAAAGTGAAAAGGAACAATATTAAGCAATAACGGATACAAAAGTGATCGAATAAGGGCTTAAATGACCCTCAAAAGGTACCTTTTAAAATCTTATCAAATATCCCTACACTTTTGCTTGTCCTCAAGCAAATGTGCTTTTAGCCAATTAATTTATAAGTTAGGGTCATGAAGCATTGGTTTAAAACGATCCACAACACATATAAGCCCAAGAAAAGTCCTAACAAGCACGGAATTACATACTAGCACCTCACATGGGGTGTTTGGATACTCACATCTCTCTCGGTGTATATGAAATATAACAAATCGGAAATGGAAGATAAACACTCATTAACCGGTCCTAGTACATAGATTACCATAGGCTTGAGAATAGATCAAACCTCCATCGCTTTGGCGTAAGCACCTAGGAAAGACTATCAAAGAGGTCTTTAAAGGGTTGTAATGTTAGGCTTACTAGTAGGAAACAAAGGGTTTGGTGGGATAGGCTATTTAGTGGTGGATAGTCAAAAATCTCTATGTTAAATGCATACGAAGAATGGCGTTGCTAAGCCAAGACTCGACACTCTAGACTCTAGCTAAACGAAATAAACAAACATAAATCAAAGGATAGATGTAGGATGGTAGCCCGTATGTTTTTTTTTTTTTTTTTTTTTTTTTTTTTTCACTCTATTTTTATTTATTTATTTATTTTTTATTTTTTTTTCATACACTTTTACTCTACCATCCTCTACGGTAACATCAAAATGATAGGGATTTATAGGCACATCCCTACACTTGAGTTTTATTACTTTAACACTAATTTGACCCGAATTGAAAAGATCAAAACACTTGGGGTACATTATTATGCAAACAAAGGGAATTTGAGTTTAACGTTCTCTTCCTTATTTCATAAACTTTAACTTTTCCCATGAATCCCAATCATCCCAAAATCAGATACAAAGGATATGACTCGACTTAGCAACTCATGCAAGCAACCGATAATTGAACTAAGGGTTTAGGTGATAACAATAATTTGCACTAAAAGTGAGTGCAATAAAGGGTAGGCTAAGGCGATTTGGGTGTATATTTGGGGTGGGGTGTAAACAATGCTCTTCATTGATATTCGAAAAACGAAACATCACGAGAACCGCGAAAAGGATAGGCTCGAGGGGTTAACTAGGGGTATCGTGTACTAAAGATGAGTACAACGCAGGGTGTGGGGAATTACTCAACCGAGGTGGAAGAAGTAATTATATTATTGGTATCAAACAAGGGTTATCCTAATGCCTCTTATCATTTAGTTATTCCTAACTACACAAGTGTAGTCTTACTAGCGATCTCGGGATGCATCACAAAACAAGTTCTAGAATCTAATATACTACCGGTTCACACACTAAGCATTAAAGATGAATGCTTTAATTCCTACTAATCTAAGGGCGATCCTCACATTTTAGGTGGAATTTAGGTGGTAAAGGGTTTTTTGTGCTAGTCATGCAACTTCCTATCCATGAGACGCTTTTGTTAAGACTAATGGCCCACTCTTATATGTCATGAAAAATTTTAAATTTGGTGCCAAAATTACCCTAACCTACATTTTCTCATGGTTTATTACACAAATACACTTGACAAAGCAAATAATCAAGGATAAGCATAGTTTCAAAGTTCCGCTTTATTTTCCTCCCTACACTTAAAATAAACATTGTCCCCAATGTTCCCGAAAGTATCAAAGTTATGATAATGGAAGGTAATGAAAACGAAATGAACTAATACTCCCCGATTAGCTCGGTAGGATCCGTGTGTGAAGTAGTGGTTAAATCCTTTCCAAGAAAAATGCGCGCGTGAAAAGCTCCTTCCAATCTTATGTATCTTCTTCTTGATAAATAAAACCCGCACACTTGAAGAAAACAAACAACCCAACGCATCAAACCGAACAAATAAAAATCACAACAAGATGTAATTCCGGACTTAAATAAGATATAATGCTTGTGGAATGGATGTTTGCAGATTTCTAGAAAATTAAGACCGGAAAATTCCAAAAAATTTATAAGTAGCTCGAAAACGAGAAAAAGTAATCATTGTTTCGCTCCTTCTCGACGCCGTCAGTTGCGATCTGACGCCGTCGAGTTATCCCGACAAAAAGCGGTCTCGCGATTTTACGAAAAAATTCGAAAATTTACATCTTTAAAATCTGGAAATATTTCGCAATAACATCCATTATGACTCGATACAAGCATTTGAATCGAACAAACAAACATATATATCTTTTAAATAATTGTAATTCTCATGTTCACGTTTCTTTTGAAAACGTGTGTAATCCTCCCTACACTTATCCCTTATGTAAAATACCTTTATATATAATTAAGACGAGGTTAAAGACAAAATAAAGCATTTTTACAAATTCAAACATGAGAATAAATAATTAATGAAAGATATACGACACACAAATAAAAATGAAAACAAATACACATGGGTTGCCTCCCAAGAAGCGCTTGTTTTTGTTCGAGTCACGAGCCCCGACTCTACCCTTATTTAACAGATAAAGGGAAGTTTTCCCTACACTTAAGTTTAAGTGCGGGTGATAGTAGCGATACACACCCTTAGGGTGGCGATTTATCCACGTGAGGTGAAGGGGTGTGTGAATGGCTTCCTTCATCCTAAAACTACCCGGACTAAATTGGTTGATGGGTGGGTCGGTTCGCTTATTTAAGGATGTAATCTAAGGATGAAAAATTGAGGTTCGGTTCATCAACACTAGGAAATTCCTAGAACTAAGAATAAGACGAGACTACAAGTATTCAAACCTATATTCTCTAGTTGCGTTTGGTTCAAATATTCTACCTCCATTGGGATTCCTAAAGTCTCTTCTACTACTTCCGGGTAAGTCACGTGCGGTGTGTATGCCTTAAATGATGGTGGGACTTGTGGGATACCTTGTGGGTCTAGACTTATCACCTTATCCTCAATCACATCTACATCATCTATATACTCGTCATGTATTATTTCCTTAGGTCGTGATGAAACCAACTCTAGTAATTGATCCAACTTATGGTTTAATGCTTGGTTGCTTACCATAATGTTTTCATAAATTTGGTCAGTTCTCCTAAGGGCCTCACTAAAAATAGTTTCTAAACACGGAGGTTGTTCACGAAAGTCTATCCTAGGTGTAGGATCAAACGAAGCATAGGTTTCACTAGATGAGGTATTTTGTGGGCTTGATGGAATGGTGAAATCCTCAAAAGGTTTATGGACTTGATTACTTTCTTCCCACCATCTTGAATAATCCGCTTTGGTAATATCATAATTTTTACGAAAAAACCTAATCATGGATATAGTGGATTCGCGTTCTCCATAATGGTGAACGGAAGAGTCAATGGAAAAGTTTTACGAACAAAGGCACAAAGAATGGGGATAGACTACAAGGAAGCTAATAAAAGAAAAAAAATCTCACTTGATAGGAATCTTGTGAGTAGACCTAAACGAGATAGAAATCAAGCCTAAACAATAACTATTCCCGCAGCGCGCCAAAACTTGATAACGCTACACGCGTCTTTCGGGGTCAAAGGAACTTCCTTTTCTTCGAGCAAGTTTTATAACACCCAGGCGGAACCTAATCGTTGTAGTGTAGTATTAGGGTAAGCCACGGGTATTGATATCGCTCTCTAGGGAATAGTGTCGTTAGGAATGAATTATATGTCGATTTAAGTCTAAAGATGAGGATGATTATTTTGTATTTTTATATTTTATGGAATGGAAAGGTCGAATCTCGGGGGATTTGGGGTGGAATTAGTTGCTAGTCAACTATTCCAAAAGATACTAACTAACTTAGGGATCTACCAAGAACGTGAAGCGTATCTACTTATGATGTATTACTCCTTGCTAGCTATCCAATTCTACCTCTCGAATTGTCACGTCCTATTGATGGTTGAATTGTCACGTCCTTATTCCTAGTTGCGTTGTGTGTCTAAGGTTGTAGGGTATGCATTTCTCCCAACTCTTTGAAGTCACCTTTAAGTGTAGTAAACAAAATCCACTTATTCATTCATAAACTAACTTTAAGGTTATCTTTGATTTAGTAAACGAAATCCACCAAGTCATTCATAAACTATCAAGGATTTATCAAGTGTTAAACACAACGATAGCCAAGTCGCACTTCCTAAGCCAATTACAATTAAGATAAGAGACAACCAATCAAACAAGAGACAATAGGATGCAAGAATTATAAACTAAACCAATTAGACTCATTGAAGTTGTCACACCCTAATGATGAAGATAGACACAAGCATCACTAAGAAATCAATAAGATCTAATTAATTATATACAAGTTTCACACAATCATAAGCAAACACTAGATGAATTAGCCTAGCATAATTAATGAAGAGCAAGCAACAATTATGATAATTGAAGACATACCATAGGATTGGATTAACAAACAAACCAACACACAATGTTTATAGAGTGTTTGGAACCCTTTAAGTTGCTAGAAAACACCTACCTAAACCCCGAATCGGACTTAGGGTTTAGGGCTTGCAAAAGTGAAGTTATAATGTTATATTTATAGATGATTTTCTATCGGCAAAGAGTGACGGCATCACACCTAAAGATTGACGGCATCACGACATCTTTTTTCACCAAATTGTAGATTTTCTCGCTCGTCGCGCTGGCTTTTGAATCACCTAAATCCGAGTTCGTATGCAAAAGTTATGGCCAAAACAATATCAACTACTTGGCATGTCGTGACTTGATTAGCTTGTGACGGCGTCACCTTATTTGTGACGCCGTCCCCTTCAATCTCTAACGCCGTCTGGATCAAATCTAGGCCGCATGAGTAGCGACGGCCTATTCCTTTAGAACTTGACGTCGTCCCTTGAAAACATGCAGTTTTGCCTCGAGCCGTCAAAAATGCCTTACGACGGCGTCGCAGATATGCAGATGACGCCACGCCTTATGTTTCAAAGACTTTGAGTGTCTCGATTCGACTTTGGCCATTTTCTTCAGATATTTCCGCGCCTTTTCGTCCAAATAAGCATCATTCCAAAGAATTTGCCTTCAAGAGACCTAAAAGTGAAAAGGAACGATATTAAGCAATAACGGATACAAAAGTGATCGAATAAGGGCTTAAATGACCCCTCAAAAGGTACCTTTAAATTTCAAAATAATTAAAGGTTTCCTTATCAAAAATTTTGTAGTCATCCACTATTACCAAAGTATAGTAGTTGCCTCCATAACTTTGGATAGCGGATGGACCAAATAAATCCATATGTAGTAATTCTAGACACCTAGTTGTGGACACCATGTTTTTAGCTTTATGACTCGAATGAGCTTGTTTTCCTATATTACAAGCATCACAAAATGATGTTCATATTTTAACTTATGTAGATCTCTTACTAGATCTTTGGATGATAGCGATTGAAGAAGTCGCATGTTGGCGTGACCCAATCTTCGATGCCATAAGGTCAAGTATCATCCATAGAGGTAAGACATAGTTTGTCTTTAGGTTCATTACCGATTTTAATGACATAGACTTCATGTTTCCTAATTCCTCTTCCTATGGTTATGCCATTTTAAGTATCTTACTACGGTTTGGTAAAAAGTACATTGCACTTTTATCACATATTTGTCCTATACTTAAGAGATTAAAGTTTAGGTTTTCTACGTGACACACATCGTTAATGGTTAGAGATTTTTAGAAATCGTCCTTTACCGATGATTCTACTTTGCTATTTCCAAACACCACATTACCTCCATTTAAGGATTCATATGTGAAGAATAGATCCTATTGCGGGTCATGTGCCTCGTGCACCCGCTTATCCTTGACCTATTCATCGGGGTCTAGGTTGACCTTTAAGCACACCTAAAACAATAATAAACTCAAAATTTTGGTCCCCATTTGTTCATGGGTCCATTAGTGTTAAACATTCCATTCATGTTAGACATGTATGGATAAGATGAGTATGCATTCCATAGAGCAAAGTTTTGAAAAGGAAAACCGCTTTTGCATGTTTGGATTCCATCCCATTTGATGGTTACTTTTTGGATAAACGTTATTAGGTCTCCTAAATGAATTAGGTTTTGAAAAGATGGAGCTTTGTTTCTTGCAAAAGTAGGATTATATTTTGGAGGTGGTTGTCTAGTGGTGACATGAGTTGGTTTCTTCCTATTAACTATAACAAACTCGGTTCTAGGTGAGGAAGCTACGTTATTACCACCATTTGCTGCTACAGATCCACGGATCCCTTCATGACACTGAGCGGTTCCCTTTTTAGGGGATCCGTGGGATCCGCCACAACAGTGGCTGGTTTTCTAGTTCCTTAAAAAATTTTGTTTCTTTACTTTCACTAGTTGATGGATAATTTGATTCGTGAAAAGTGAGTGGTGAAAAACACAATATCAACGTATATCAAAATAACCGTAAAATTCGACAAATTAACCCTTTAGGAAAAAGGTCAACGTACCAAACCTTACGGGTGTGATAAAAGTGATACCGGAAAAGTGATTTCTCGGGTCGTGTCCCAACGAGGTGTGAAATTGAAGGAATCGTTGAGTTTCGTGATTAGAACTTGAATTGGTTTTAATGATTTGTTTGATTTGAATTACGTTATCTACGAATTAATTAACGGGAAAGTAATTAAGGCAAGGGAACCCTAATAAACTACAAATAAACTATCACTAAGCCTAAGGAATGATAAAACGAAGCTACACTAAGTCCTAGGGTGCTAAAACTAAAAAAACGTAAAAAACGGCAACCACCCGAGCCATAAACGTAAATTTTTTGCAATTTAAGGGCTACGGGTGTGAAATTAATTTTCCTACGTCCTAATTGACTAAAAATAATTTTAGAAAAAGACCGGGTGTTTTTTTGACTTTTAAATTATTTTCTACGAATTAAAAACTAATTTAATCTATTTAATTAATTAAAAATACTAAACATTTTAAGAAAATTTTGGAAAAATCACAAAAAGTACTTTGCTCTTTACTGGTCCTAAGAAAAATAAGAGATGTGGTGGTTGCTTTGTGAAATAAGCAGTAAAGAAGCAAAAAGTGGCTTATTCAATAAACTCCTAAAGGTCCTTAAAGAATAAATTATGCAAACCATTACCAATAAAAGTCCCAAGGGCAACTGGTATACAGGTACACCTATATCATTCTTCAAGGGCGGGAGGTCTCAGGTTCGAGCCTGCCTCCCACCTTTTTGTTCTTTTATTTTTTTTTTTTGATTTTTCTTCTGGAAAACCAAAGTGAGCTTAAGACCAAGGCTTTTTAATGAAAACTTTTTGAAAGAAATGCTTAAATAAGCTGTTTTCACAGCTAATCAGCTTAATAACAAGAAAAACTAACTAGTTCCCTTTCTAAATAAGCAACTACCAAACACCCCTTAAGCACTATGTAACCATAGGATAAGCAGTTGGTAAGCAAATTTATGAACCAATAAGCTAAACACATGAGATTATCCACCTAAAATAAGCCAACAACTAACTGGGGTGGGGAAACAGTTGGCGAATGACATTAACTAGGGGGAGTCCTAAACTACTCTAGATCAAATAAGCTAACCTAAACTTGAATAAGCTTCTAGTAAGCAACCTTAGAAATTACTCTAATCTACATATCCTAAAAGCACTAAAGAGAATTGAAATGAGTGGATGTAGAACCTGGAAAGCATTCAAAAAAACTAATTGACCAGCTGCAGTTGCAGGGTCAAATCAGCCTGCACAAGTCACTTTGGAGCTTATTTTTAAGCTGAAAGACAGGCTTCCAAGATCAAGTCATGCTGCAGAAACAAAGTTAGGCAAGCACAGCTATATTAAAAACTAATTGGGACCCAAGATCTACTCTTACTAGCTTAAAATTAAGCTGACACCAGCTTGTTTTGACCACGTTACAACTGATGTAATACTCAAAAAAATTTAAATGGGACAAACTTGGACTTCTATTTAAACTGAGTTAGGAGACTCTTTGGTGCATAAAACTGAAACTAGAATGAGTTGGTAATACAGGGGCTTGAGAAAAACAAAGGTTGCCAATGTTGAGCTTCAAATAAGCTGAGAAAAGGCCAAGAACAAAGAAAGACAGTCATCATCTGCAGCCTCGAAAGTCCAAAAACCAATTTTTTTTTAAACCACCCAAACTGACATAAACTTGGTAATCCAATTTCAAAACTTTACAAACTCCATGTTGACCTTAAAATGACTTTGACTTGCAAAGTCAAAGTGGATAAATTGGTGTTTTGAAACCCAAAGTATGCATAAACCAAACACCCCTTTAAGGGTGAACCAAAATTTTGCTAATATAAAAAAACAGGTTCAAATCAATTGAAACTAATCTATATTTGCTAAAAGAGGTTTGACTTAATAAGTCAAACGGGTAAATTCTTAGTTTTGACCCTTTCTCAGTTTTGATCCAAACACTCTGCAAAACGTTTTTCTTATGATAACAACTTAACTAACTACTGATAAGCATATAAAGAAGATGAATCACAACAAATAAAAAAAGATTTTCATTGATTAAAAGTAAACATTACAACTGCATTTGAAAACATAAACTGAAAATTTTTAAAACTAAGAAAAAGGGTGCCTCATAACAATGGCTACATGTTCCTATTTATACTAAAACCCTAAGGGTCTTCAATCTCTTGAGTTGTGCTTCTCTTGTGAGGGCAGCAAGCCAAAAACAACCTTTGTGCTTTCTTGGACTAATCTCATCCATCCAAGAGTTAGGTACATATGAGAAGCAATCAGAGTCGTCCATTGAGTCTTTTTAACAAGGATTGCCATGGTGGCAGCCATGGAAAGGAGGGAAAGGAAGTGAGTGGGTTTGGGAGTTGGGGTTAACTGGGTAAAGAGAAGGTTGGAGGTGGAGTGTTTTGGGATGGTGAGAATTTGGGTAAAAGGGGTGTGGCTGGTTGAGTGTTTTGATATCAGAGAAAGGAGAAAGCTAGGGTTTATGGGGAGAGGGAAAAAGTATTTGGAGAGGAAAAGGGGGTGGGTCGGGTTGGCTTGTTATCTGGGCGTGGGTTTGGGTATCTTAAATATGGGTCGTGGGTTTATTGGGCTAGAGATTAGTTTTGTGATCCAAGGCAAACATAGGGACCAAAACTGTTAACTCTGAAAATCCAGGGACCATTCTGGTACATTCTGAAAAGTACTTCAAGGGCTAATATTGACACTCCAAAAATCCAAGGGCCAAACTTGCAAATCTCGAGTAATTGAAGGATCATTTTGCCATTTTCGAAACTCAAGGACTAAACTTGTAACTTCTCAAAACTTTGAAATTTTTCACCAAAGGACTAATTATGACAACTTATGATTACAAAAGGACCTTTGGTGAATTTTCTTTAAAATACGTGCTCGGGGACTATTTCGCCATTTTTGAAAGTCGAGGACCTAAACTCGCCGATTATGCAAACTTTGTTCGTTTTCATTTGTTTTCAATAATTTTGCATCCAAACATATAAAACACAATTTTGAGATATTTTCAAGATTTTGATGCATTTTGAGTGTTTTAGATGTTTTGCAGTTCAGATTTGACCTAAAATGATGAGTTTTTACACACTCATCAATCAAGTTGTTGACTACCTAGACCCTTTTGATTATTACCGGTTTTAACACCTTCGAGTATTGTATCTAAAGTGTTCGTACTCATTCTAGCAATTTTAGAATCTAAGTTATCCACTAGTGTTTGAAGTTGAACGCAAAGTTCACATTCACCACTTGCTATTTTACCCTTTTCTAATCGTTTTAGTTTTGCTTTTAATTCTATGACTTCTTTATCTAAACATTGATTTTGACTCTTTAAAAGCTTATTTTTGTTAACTAATTTTAAGCTAATATTGCATAGTTTATCATATTCATTATGCAATGAGTCGTCATCAAGTGATGAGCTACTATAGTATTCGTGACATACCGCTCGCTTGCCATGAGACAAATTTCTTCGTCCTCCTCGTCGCTCATTCCCCATGTTCCGCTCACGAACGCCTTTTGATCATCCCGTTTGGGACACTTACTAATAAAGTGGTTTGGGTCCCCACATTTAAAGCAAGTACGATCATCCTTTGGCTTCGTCCTCTTTGCTTTTCCGAAAGCCTTTCTTATCGCATACGGTTGTTTGACGATCTACCCTTTCTTCTAAAGAACTTTTAAAGTCCTCACCGCCATAGCGTACTCTTCGTCATCACTACTCAAGATGAGTTCTCCTCATCGCTCGAAGCCTTTTGGCTTTAAGGGCAAGAGATTTGTGTTTCTCTTTCACTTTTGAGTCTTCGAATCTTTAGCAAGGACAAGCTCAGACTTTTAGGTTGCCTATGAGTTCATCGAGGTGAGGATTGTCAAATCTTTGACTCTTCGATTGTCGTCACCTTGGATCTCCACTTGATGGAAGTGCCCTTAGATATCTCCTAACATGGTTACGGCTAGAAAAGGAATCATCAAGTGCTTGTAAAGATGTAATAATAGTTTTTAAGTTAGCAAATGTATGATCTATAGTTTCCTCATCCGATATTGAAAATTGTTCATATTGTTGAACAAATAAATCAATTTTATTATTTTTAACTTGTTGGTTGCCTTGATGAGTTATAACTAAAGAATTCCAAATTTCTTTAGAGGTTTTAAGCATAGAAATTCTTTCAATTCCTTTTTCGGTAAAGCATTATATAAAACCATTTTGCTTCACTATTTTTAGAAAGCTTTTCTTCATTTCATCATTTAGTTTATCATGAGGTATGTGAACTAAATTTCCTTTATCATCATTTGAGGTAGCCTCAAAATCACCTTCAACAATAATGTACCAAAGATCAATATCTTTAGAATTCACATATGTTTGAATCTATTTTCCAATATATAAAACCATTAGTTTCAAGTAGTGGTGGTCGTTGCATAGATTGCCCTTCCTTATAATTTTCGAACCCATAGTGATCGAAAAGTTTTAAAATACAATTTTATTTTAAAACTTTTATAAACTTAGCTCTGATACCAATTGTGGATAACTAGAAGGGGGGGGGGGCTTGAATAGTTTTGCCGATTTAAAGTTGATTTCAAAAACTTTAGATTCGATATTATGTGAAATCGTATGGATGTTGAGAACGTGTAGATCGAATGATAATGCAAGCAAATAAATAAAGTTAAGGGATAGAAATGACACAACCGATTTATAGTGGTTCGGCTACAAGGTCACCTTCCTTGCCCTACTCCACTCCCCGAGTCACCTACTCGAGATTTCAAGCACTATGTCAACAAACTCCTTCACTTGGCGGAGAAGCCTTCACAACGTTGCTTACACTTTTTCCCAGACAAAGCTAGATACCGAGTCCGTAGCACGGTGGACCAATCCAACACAACTATTAAACAACAAATATGTGAAATATCAAATACAAGATCTTCGCTACATAAATCTTGCGGAGTGACAAATCAATCAAGGACCCCTTGTTTGGATGACTTGTAGAATGCTCGTGATCTCGCCTTAGAGAAGGACCTATATGAGGATCACAAATAGAAAGAAAGAAGAACAACTCTCTAGATCAAGTGATCTATATGTTAGAAGAGAATGAGAGTGTATGAGAGATTTAGTAAGAAGAGGGTAAGTTAGAATGAAGAAATGGCTCTCTATTTATAGGCAAATTCCTTCACTGCTCCCACGGATCCCACGGATCCCTTCCACAGCGGATCCGTCTAGTGTAATCCTAGGGATCCGTGGGCGCTCCTCTTGCCCATGGGTTTTTTGGTTATGGGTCATGGGTTATGGGTTGGTCCATGGGTTATATCTAGATTCAATGTATCTAAGTATACATTGTATCAAGTCTCTTTGGGTATGGGTTAAGATCCATGGGTTATGGTCTATGGGTTATGATATTTACCCATCCTAATAGACTATTACAACAAATGCTTAATTACTACATTTTTGTATTTAAATGGCTATATGTAAATGCTTTACAAAACTAACATGTATCCTTTATAATTATACTTAAGATAACATTACATTTTGTTGGGAATTATGTGAAGTATGGATTATGCTGAAATTAATGCTGAATGGATTCTGCTGAAGTAGTGTGGATTCTACCGAAGACATAATTCTGCTGAAACGGTTTAGTGAAGAATTTGTTTCTGCGGAAGTTGTTATTCCGTGTTTAGTATATTAGGAAGTGATTGTGTATATCTTATTTAGTTTTATGTTTATACGTTTCTTGGGAAACGGTTTAGGGTTTTGTTTAGGGTTCCTTGTCTATAAAAGGAACACAATAGTATGAGTTATGTACCGATTGGAAAAACAAAGTTTTAGTTAATATAACGATCCATAGAGGATCACAGAGTTCTTAGTTATTTGTGTTACTTGTGTTTATATTCATTGCTAAATACAAGTTGTAGAGATTGTCTTTTCTTGTGCTTATGATTACATAGGCATAGCTAACGATCCACGAGCTCAAGATCTATCAAGGTCTCGCTAGTTTTCAACAAGTTCCTTCCAAAGTTTTCACCAATGATCATAAGTGTGTTGCTCGCAACAAAGGAAAGCAACACGAGCCTCATACAAAGTCATATCGATGTGAGCATTATTTACGAACCTCTTCACCGCTTCATATGGATCTTTTGGTCCAACTCAAATAAGAAGCATAGATCACAAGTATTTTTGTTTGGTTATCATGATGGCTATAGTAGATTTTGTTGGGTATTCTTTCCGAGGACTAAAGATGAAACATCTCAAGTCTTTGAAAGACTTCATTACCCTTGTGGAAAATCGGTTGAACAAGAAGGTTAAAGGAATCCGTGTGATAATGGGACGAGTTCAAGAATGATGTACTTATAGAACTCGCAGTCTAAAGGTATTAAAAGGGACTATAGCACTCAAGAACCCCACAACAAAATGGGGTGGTGAAAGGAAGAATAGGACCTTGATAGAGGCTGCACGATCAATGCTAGCGACTCTAAGTTACCTACTATGTTTTGATCAAGTCATTGCACACGACTTGTTATGTCTTGAGCAGGTATCCATTACTGCACCTCACTTGAAAACACCATATGAACTTTTGTTTGGGAAAGTTCCTGCTATACATTACCTCAAACCTTTTGGCTGTCAAGTGACAATTCTTAATACTAGTGATCCACTTGGTAAATTTGATGAGAAGGCTGATGATGGTTATATTGTGGGCTATTCAGCTCATAGTAAGGCTTACAGGGTTTACAACTTGTCTGCTAGGAAGATAGAGGAGACTTTGAACCTGAGATTTCTTGAAGATAAGCCTAATGTTCAAGGACAGGGTCATGTGTGGTCTTTTGACCTTGATTACTTAACTGATTATTTGGGTTATTCTAGACATCTGGCTAGCCTAAATATAGGTACTCAAGAGTCTCCTACTACCAATGCTGGTACATTGGATGCTGATTCTGACAGTGAGTTTGAAGATGTTGAACAACCAATTATTGTGCCTTCTTTCTCGACTAACAATTTTACAGGAGATACTACTAAAGATGATGCTGATAAGAGTGATGATGATTCACACTATGCTGAAGATCTTGCTAGGCTAAAGAAACAGGAGTATGCAGCTAACCTAGAAGCTGAGAGAAATGCTGAGGAGAGTGCAAGAGAAGTCATCAGTGGAAACAATCATTCTGCTGATAGTGATCATGTTTCTCCTATTCTCACCAAATCTGCTGATAGACATGTTGTTTCTACTCCTATTTCTACTAGAGAGTCAACAGACCTTGGAGAACCTTATACTCGTTTTCCAAGACCTTCTGACCTTGGTCATCATCAACCAAAAGCTGGCATCTTCACCTCACCTTCCTATGACACTGATTTTGAACCCACAGTGACTAATCTTGATACCTCCATTGATGTCAACACCACTGCTACTAAAAGGATCAACAATGCTCATCCATAGTCCAATATTATTGGTGATCCTAATGCACCTGTTAGAACTAGGGCACCGTGACAAGTTCTAAATATGGTCAAGTGGCTTTTATCTTTATGTCTCCAATCAAAAAGAGACAATCATACTGACTATGAACATTGTCTGCTTGCTGCTTTTCTCTCTCAAGTGGAACCAACTGGTGTTACTCAAGCCCTTGAAGATTCCAGTTGGCTTGAAGCAATGCAGAAGAAATGCAACAATTTCAAAATCAGCAAGTTTGGATCTTGGTACCACTACCTGATGGCAAGTATGCAATTGGGACTAAATGTATTTTGAAGAATAAGAGAGATGCAAGAGGTGTTGTGATAAAAAATAAAGCTAGATTAGTTGCTCAAGGTTATAGACAAGAGGAGGGAATTGACTATGATGAGGTGTTTGCACCTGTTACTAGAGTTGAAGCCATTCGGATATTTTTGGCTTATGCATCGTACATGGGTTTTATGGTATATCAGATGGATGTTAAAGGTGCTTTCCTGTATGGAGAAATAGAAGAGGAAGTTTATGTCACTCAACCTAAAGGATTTGAAGACCCAGATCATCCTAATCATGTTTACAAAGTAGTCAAAGCTCTCTATGGACTTCATCAGGCACCCAGAACTTGGTATGCTAGGCTTTCATCATTTCTGCTGAAGCATGGCTATAGACGAGGTGCAATTGATAAGACACTTTTCCTTAAGAAGAATTCCACAGACATCATTCTTGTGCAAGTGTATGTGGATGATATTATTTTGGATCCACAAAGAAGCTTGGTGCGAGGAGTTTGAGGAGCTTATGAAGGAGAGTTTCGGATGAGTGCTATGGGGAGTTGACTTTCTTTTGGGTCTCCAAGTTCGTGAAACTCGATGGTATCTTCATCGGTCGGGAAAAATATGTGAGGACATCTTGAAGAAGTTTGGTATGGAGAGTGTAAGGAGCCTACTACACCTTATGAAGCTCCAAAACAAATATCATCAATGAAGCGCATCCACTTGTGAATGTTCATTTATACAGTCTATGATTGGCTCTTTGATGTATTTGATGACTTCAAGGCCCGATATTACTTTTCTTTGTGAGTGTTTGTTCAAGACATCAAGTTACTCCACTTTCTTCCAATCTCAATCTTGTTAAGAAGATCTTTAAGTACCTCAAAGGCCAACCTCATCTAGGCCTTTGGTACCCAAAGGAGTCTCCATTTAAGTCGGAAGCATATAGTGATAGTGACTATCTTTGGTGCAAATCGGATAGGAGGTCCACCATCATGGCGGTTGCCAATTCCTTGAAAGAGATTGATTTCTTGGCAATGCAAGAAATGACTATAGTGGCTACCTCATCTCTTGAGCGTAGTACGTTCTTCTTGCTAATTGTTGTGGACGTGTTCTTTGGATACAAAATCAATTGTTGGATTATGGGTATAACTTCATGAACACAACAATTTTTATTGATAATCAAAGTACCATATGCATTGTTAAAATCCGTTTTTCACAAGAGAACAAAACACATTGAAATCGGGCACCACTTTATAAGATATGCATATGACAAACATTTGATAAAAGTGGTTAAAATTCACACTGATGATAATGTGGCAGATTTGTTAACAAAGGCCTTTTGATGGACCAAGGTTTCAACACCTTGTGGTCCATATCGGTATGCTTAACCCTTAACTGCAAAGTTTAAGGGAGGCATAGGCCTCAGGGGAGGATTTGTGTACACTTTGCATGCTTTTTATGTAATTTTGTAGGTTTTTATGTATACTTTTGTTTGCTTTTCTCTAACACTAACCAGCTAATGTAATCTTAGTTTTTTTTTCTTTGTTGGTTTGTGTGTTTTTCTATGTTTGTTCTGTTTTGCAGTTTGGTTATTAAAGTTGGAAGTTACCATGGTTGTTAATTTGGAATATGGTCAAGAAAGCTCTAAAGCTTGTTTCTACTGAATTCAAAGTGCTGAAGTGAGCTATTTGTTTCCACTGAAGACAATGTCTTGAAGTTATAATGTTCATTCAAGAGAAGTATCAAGCAAATTGTTCATTCATTCATTCGAAAAATAGTTTCTGACTTACGACTTCAGAGTAAAATCAACATCTAATGCAACTACAAGAAAAGAGCTAAACATGATCTACTAATCCTAATCTAGTTCATATCATCTATTCCAACATCTAACAGTCATTGGATATGCATGATCGCTCACATCTTTCACACTAGATCTTTGGATATGCGTTTGTGAAGTCTTGCATAACCACCCATTCATTCTATCTTAATGGCTGGAGATACATGACTACTATGACGAGGATGCTAAGGATCAAAATGGAAAGGATAGATTGATGAAAATCATGATGATGAAGAAAAATAATATGTCCTTTGTGCTTCATCTATTGATTTCAACCAAAATGCAATCCATCCACCATCCTTAAGCATTTCCCTATACGATATGTGTTGATGCACCAAAACACAGTGCAGAAGACCAAGAACCACCTCTCTATCCATAGGGGTGGCGGATTGCTCATGGCCTTCGTTGAGGCCGAGGTCTTTGGAGGTTGGGAGTAAGATGTTCTTTCCTTATTGGAGTCATCAGAATCATCAGCAGATTCACTTGGATTCACTACACTATCATCTTCTGAAGAAGGGAGAAAGGGTGATTTCTTTGATCGTGGATATGGTTGTGGAAAGTAATGAAGCCATGGGTTTGAATCATCACTTGATGATGATGATGATGATAAGGATGATGTGGTAAGATCTATGATCTCTAGTTTAGTACTCATGGTTGATTGTGGTCAATTTTGGAGCATTGATGAAATTAGGGTTTGTGATGATATTTGGGGGTTTTTGATGAAGAGTTATGTGTGCATTGGGATTGTTTTATAGACAGTTTCAAGACTTAATGAGATTTAATGCGTGTGGGTGAAACAGTAAAAAGATATTTACTGAAGCTTCTTGAGTACGTGATCTATTTCTGCTGATTGGTATTCTTCAGCAGAATGGCTAGTGTTTCTACCGAAGTTGAAAGTTAAATTGGGTAAAAGTAGCAGTACACGTCAGCACTGGTCAACAATTTGACCAAAATTGGGAAACTACTACTTATTCTCTATACGCATATCTTCGTCTCAAATTAATCAATTCTCTCAAGTTCAAAACACTTCCACTTGTGTGAATCTTAACCTTAACTTACAATTTTTCTCATGGCGCTTCAATTCAAGCATGATCATAATAAAATCGCTTTTCTGGGAACAGCTAAAGGTGATGAGTTGTATAGACCAATGGTAGAATTCTTACAGAAGTCCAAGATTCATTATGCTTTAACACATTCTCCGAATGCAATATATGCATCGTTGGTTACTCAATTTTGGGCAACTGCTACAAAGCGGTGATACGTAGATTGTTGCAATGATTGACGGAATGTAGCATGTGGTGACAGAGAGCGGATAAGAACACAACTTCGTTTGGATGATGAGAATGGGGTTTATCATTCTAATGATGTTGTGGTACTTGATGGGCTAAGAGCAATTGGATATCAAGGTACAAGGACTGATATGTGGTTAAAGAATCAGCTTTGTCCTATGTGGAGGTTTTTGGTTCATATATTGCTTCAGAGTTTAAGCAATAAATCAGGAGGATGGGATCAATTTTCTATTCATTTGGGATGTGGTATTGTATGTCTGTCTCAGGGTTTAACTTATAATTTTTCTAAGTTTATTTTCGATAATATGGTTGAGAATATAACTAGGAAGAAGAGCAAGTTTTAATGTACCCTAGGTTTTTACAAATGATCTTAGATGTTACTACCCAAACCCAAGCTTTTTATCCCATAGAGCTTTATCTTCTAAGCTATTTGCTTCAATGAGAACTAAGTATGAGGGACACATCATCCTTTGCTAGCGACTATGTTGCCTCAAAACAATGAAGTCATTGATGAGGATAATGTTGTTGGTGATCCATCTTCTACCAATACTACTGATGGTAATCCTTCAGTTGCTATTGATGAGGGCCCTTCTGCTACTGCTGAAGCATCTAATGTTTCTCCTGACCTACCTCCACCTATACCTTCACCTAGACCTAGTCCTAGTCCACCACCTACTCAAGTTTCTCTTGATGATGTTGAGCATGAAACTAATTGAGTGCCCACACCTAGTCCTATTAGGAATCAATTTGATGAAGGATTTCCTAATTTTGAGCATGTTTATATTTCTCCTGAAAGGCCCAATGAAGCTCCCATTACTACTGAGCATTCAGATGGTGGAGTTGAGGACCTTATTACAATGACATCTGTATATGCTCTAGTGAACAAGTATGTGGCAGAAGTTGCTGATCTCAAGAAGGAGCTTGCAGAGACCAAGTCCACTCTTGGTGGTAAGATTGTGGAGTTGCAGAATAAAGTTAAGAACTTGGAGGAACTACATGGAAAAAGGAGCAAGAGAAGAGTTTTGGTTTCTTCTGATGAGGAGCAAGAAGAGACTCAGCATGCATCACTAGGAATCTTGGCTGATGCAGCTCTAACAACTCATGTTTCTTCTCCTATTACTGCTGCAACTTCAAAGAAAAAGGAACCTATTCGATACACTAGCAAAAGGAAAAGACTATATTTGAATAAGGAATCTACTAAAGCTTCAAAGGGACAAAGTGTTGCAAGTGTGTCTGCTGATGTTCAAATGGAGGATGTTGCTACTGAACATGGTCAAGCCTCATTTGTACAAGAACAACCAAATTCTCCACCTTCAGCAGATGATGATGAAGTTTTTGTTTGCTGGGAGAAGTTTTAAGTTGAATTCTACTTCTGAAGTCTTTTCTACACCTGTTGAGGCGTTTTCTCAACCTGTTTCTTCTGATGTTGATATGGGTGTTTCTTCCGAAGTTCCTTCTGTGCCTATTTCTCAAATTGGTTCTGCTGAGGAACCTTATGACAAAGGAAAGGAAGCTGTGATTGATGAAGTGATTGGTTCAGATCTGGTGTCTGAAGAAGAAAGGCAAGCTCAAGCTAGGATGTTTGCTGATTATGAAAATATGCAAAAGAGTCGTGCAGTGGCTGAATTTCTTCATGCTCAGTCTGATTCTAATTTGTCTACAGAGAGAAAACTAGAGCTTGATGAATTATTTCCTAAGATTTCGGATGCTCAATGGGATGCCTATACTAATCAGGGTGCATCTGATCCTAATCTTGCAAAATGCATTTTAGGTGCAGGATTTGATAGTGAGAATTTTGTGGATCAAATGGTGGCTTTTGGAAAACAAAAGAAGTAAGAAGCAGCTGCAAAGAGGAGAGCTATTGTTGCTCAAAGGAATAAAGCAAAAAGGGAAAAACCAATGACTGCAGCTCAGAAGAGGGATCATATGAGGAGGATTGTGAAGAATCAGAGTTCTACTATCTTTAACTCTGGCATGACAATGAAGCAAGTTTTAGCTTTATCTGATGATGCTTTGATCAGAAAGTATAATATGATTATGAAGTTTTCTTTATCTGGTTCTACTTCTTCTTCTACAGTGGAAAGGATTGCTAATATGTCTGATGTTCCTAAAGCAAAGAGACCCATGACAATTGAGATTGTAGATAATTTTGATAATGTGGCATCAAAATTAAGTTCTCCTATTGTTACTACTGAATCAGTTGTTAAGGAGAGAAGTTCAGCTGATATGGTTTCTTCTGCTAAACCTTTTCTTGTTTCTTCTGAAGTATTACCTAGTAATGCATCTGTTGATAATTTGGGAGATAAATTGAGTAAGAAAGATGATCTAAAGGTTGCTAAAGCTAAGAAAGCACGAAATGCTTGTCGAATGAATTCCTTACTTCTTTGGTGTTCCAAGTGAGTCTACTTCTGTTTCTTCTACTCAAGCTGAAGATGTTCTTGAAGAGTCTGAGGAAGGATCATCTCAGGGAATTTATACACCTGGTAGGAGGAAGAAAAGGATGGCTAAAAGGAAACTTAGTTTCTTAAGGAGATCTGTGAGACTAGCTAGGAAACATCTTTCCAAGATTAGTTCTTTAGATCTTAAGGCTACTGAGTCAACTTTTATTAAAGAAGGAACTGTTGATGTTTTTCCTGAAGGAACGCATGCTGTATTGATCAATTGGAAAGCTGGGAAGCTTAACACTGTTTATCGTCTGGATAATTCTACTATACAGTTCAACTTCTTGAAGGAAATCTTTCATTTGGTGGATAGACATGATTTGAAGATGTTGTATGAACATGTTTCTCAGCATTATACTATTCATTCACCACAGGGTTCTGGTTTATATTTATTGGGTGATCTTCAAGTCTTGTTTGATTCTAATTCTCCAGATGGTAAAGGGTATTCTATTTGGAAGAATTCACATAAGTGGGAGATTGAGAGTTGGAGATTCTATCCTATGCCATGTGTTCATGTGGTTCAGACAAAATGTGGTATGATTTTGTGTATGTTCTCGGATAAGTCTTATCCTTTGTCTGTTTCATTAATGGAAAGACTGCTTAGACAAAAGTTGGAAGTACCTCCTTATCCAGTTGGCAATGATGACCTTCATGCAGCACAATGTGTTGGATTGATTAAAACTCCGCTTCTGCAACTTAAAGGTTCATCTTGATTGTGGTATTTTGTATCTTTTGTAATATTTGTTTTCTTTATTTTTTTATTAGTTAAAAAATAAATAAATAAATAAATAAATAAAAATAAAAATTTATATATTTGAGTTTGTCTAATTTTTATTGCACGTTTGTTGTATATTATTGATGGTTATTGACTCACCAGATACACCTTGTGTATGTCAAAGAGTTAGCTAGTCCAAGGGGTACAGCTTTGGTAAAGACACCTCAAATCTGTTGATAGTTGTAATGGTTTGCTCAAAATCATAGGGTCTGCAACTACCCATGCTTAATTGCTGAGGGATGTATGGTCATCAATTCACCATGGTTTATTCCTTTTTGGAATCTAAGAATTGACTAGCCCACTTGTATATGGCTTGTGGTAAAGGCATTGGACTACCATATTTGGTTATCAATTCATCAATTCTAAGAATTGACTAGTCCCGAGCAAGCGGCTACGGTAAAGACATTTCAAATCCGTTTATATGGTTCTTGATTTGCTAATAAATCGAGATGGTTATCGATGTACCATGGTTTCGAACTAAAAATTTGGCTACTCCAAGAGTGATGGCTATTGGTAAAGAGACATCAAATCCATTATTTTCAATGATTCACCTCTCACGGGAGTTAACACACCGGATGTGATGAGAATAGTATGAAACTAATATGTTTTGATGTACATGTTGTCATTTGTTCTTTGCAAAGATCCGAGTTTGAGTCTACTCATCAAAGAGATGTTCTTGTTTTGTTTCTTTCTTGCCGATGTTCGTGAACAATCCTCCGTGTTGCATAGTTAAAGATCTATCAAGAAACCGGAACTTAACCTAGTCAAATTCCAGTTTAGGGAGGATTGTTGGGAATTATGTGAAGTATGGATTATCTTGAAATTAATCTTGAATGGATTCTCATCAAGTGTGGATTCTACCAAAGACATAATTATGCTGAAACGGTTTAGTGAAGAGTTTGTTTCTGCGGAAGTTGTTATTCCGTGTTTAGTATATTAGGAAGTGATTGTGTATATCTTATTTAGTTTTATGTTTATACGTTTCTTGGGAAACGGTTTAGGGGTTTGTTTAGGGTTCCTTGTCTATAAAAGGAACACAATAGTATGAGTTATGTACCGATTGGAAAACAAAGTTTTAGTTAATATAACGATCCATAGAGGATCACATAGTTCTTAGTTATTTGTGTTACTTGTGTTTATATTCCGCTGCTAAATACAAGTTGTAGAGATTGTCTTTTACTGTGCTTGTGATTACATAGGCATAGCTAATGATCCACGAGCTCAAGATCTATCAAGGTCTGCTAGTTTTCAACACATTTGTTATCAACAAAACACAAAGAGATCGCAAAATATTAATAAACGTTTTTACGGTTTATTTGTATTAATAATAACATCAAATGTATACTATATTTACCTATCATTTATCCCAGAATTATTGCTCAATTATTATATGTTTATATTTGAATTGATGCTTAATTCATTACTTTGATCATTTTCAGTATTTATGAGCAATTTTGGTGAAGACACGGAAAAAACGGGATTTGGAGCATTAATAAAGAATTTGTATGCAAGCTGTGAAGAGCATACTGCGTATCCACTTATGAAGATACGCCATATCAACACCTGGAAGAATTTAGTGAATTAGAAGAAATACAACGTATTAAACTCTGGCAATACGCCGTATCTGAAGCTCTGCAGTCAAAGTCCAAGTCAAACTTGAAGGCATACGACGTATGAAACTCTAGTCATACGCCATATTGAAGATCTTATCTCCAATCCAAGTCGTCAAGAATTATGAAGAATACGGCGTATTACACTTCAACAATACGCCGTATTTAAAGATACGCACGTATATTATGGGAATATTCTTTTTAATTCCCTACTCCAGAAATCTTGGGCACGCCGTATCACAACCCGATACGCCGTATTGATGCCCTGGATAGAGCACTATAAATAGAACCCCAACATACGGTTTTGATATACAAGTTTCACCACATCAGCCGAGTTCCAAGCTTCCATCACCAAAGTTTTCAGTCCCAAACACAAGAAAATCAAGAGGAGAAGGTCCTAAATCATCATACTTAGGATAATCATTTGGTTTTCATATCGAAATTATTATGATTTCCATTTGTTTATAATTTATTATCACTTTGTCTATCTTTACTGACATTATGGGTTAGCACCTTTAGGTGTTAGCCATGTTATGACTATTTGTTAGCATTAAAGAAAAGTAATTGTTATTCTATGGTTAGGAACTTTGTAACATATTATAGAAAATGTAATGTTTTAGTTTACGGGCTCGTGGATTGGACTAATCTAATAGGTTAGTAGTTATGATAAGCTATTAATTTGTAATCCAAGTCCAATCCATTCCAAAGGAAGCACATAGAAAGCCCATGAGGCGTTTCCTTTTGAAGTATAAAGGCACCTTACAACTCATTTGTAAGGTGAGCTTGAGAGTGTAGTGTGTTGTTTGTTTTAATAAAAGTTCTAGTTTTCTTTCTCTATTTCTTTCTCTATCCTAACGTCACCATCTCTCTTGTTACCATACGAGTTTCATAGTTTTGTATGTTAAGGTTGATATATCTAAGGTCCTACAATTAATATCAATCACCTAACAATGATTTATGAGTGTGTGGAAATCATTTTTTGTTAAAAATTTGAACAAAAGTTGCGTTTCTTATTAAAAACGTGAGCTTTTCTTCTAAAAGTGTTGTTTTTACGTGTTTTAGTGTTAAATTTGTTGTTTTTTATTCAAGGTCTAGCGATTATAAGTGAGTTTTGGCAAAAAGAACGGATCAAAACGTCAAAAAGTGGGTTCTTAATCGATTTGAAAAGTTTGGCAGTTCTTCGGATTTCTCTAAACACCCTCATCCTTCGGATTTGTTTTTCAAAACTCTTTTTCTATGGATTTGACTTCGGATTTGACTTCAGATTTGTCTTCGGATTTGTTCCAGCTACAGATTCTTCGAGCATCACGGATTACTCAGTATTTTTCTAGCTTGGATAAGATAGAAGAAATACTTCGACTTTGGGAATTCTTCTAGCTTGGATAAGTTAGAATAAACTTTCGGACTTGTTTTATTCAGATTTCAGATCTTTTGGATTTGTTTTCTTCGGATTTCAAATATTTCGATTTGTTTTCTTAGGATTTTAGATATTTCGGATTTGTTTCTTCGGATTTTAGATCTTTCAGATTTGTTTCTATGGATTTCAGATTCTTCGGATTTGTAAGATTCTATGGATTTCTAAAAGATTCTTCGGATTTCTCAAGATTCTTCGAATTTATACTTCAGAATTTGACTATTTTGCAGCAAAACTTCAAACCTTCATAACTTTTGAACCGTAACTCCATTTTCAGAGAATTACCAGTCAAAATGTCCGTAACAGCCTAAATATAGTGAGGTTACCTCACTATGTCAGGTAACGAAATTTGTGAGGCCTGAAATCACTCTGGAAAGAAGTTATTGACGATTTTAAGATTTAAAACCAAATTTTCACAACAACAACTTACCTAACCTTACAACAAACACAACTCCTGTATCATTGAACCGATCCTAGACAAACTTTAGCATACATACCTTCATCACTGGCAACTCAGCAAGACATTCATGCAGCCGGTGCAGAAAACCATCCTCCTATGCTCGAAAAGGGTGGGTATCTTCAAGAGACAAGTCATTTGCTTTGTTATATCAAAACCAAGCCTGATGGAAAACTAATGCTCCAATCAATTAAGAACGGACCCTTCAAGCCGCGACAAATCCAAGACCCTGAAGACCCTAATGGAACACCTTCTCTTCAACCACATCTTTGCGATCAAACAAAAGAAGAATACAACGATGGTGATAAGAAGCAGATCAAAGTTGATGATATGGCAATGCACTTAATCCAAATTGGATTACCACGACAGATCTTCCCTGTCGTGGATAGCTGTGAAAGTGCGTATGAAATGTGGGAACGAGTTAGACCATTATGTCATGAACATAAATTGGGCAACAAGACATGGAAAAAAATTTGCTAACTAAATGGGAGAAGTTACATCCACTCCAGGAGAATCCATTGAATCCTATTATCAAAGGTTTTGCACTTTGATGAATGAGTTAACGAGAAACAAGTTGACACCAAGAACCATCGCGGGTAACATCAAATTCATCAACAACTTTCAAGAAGATTGGGGATGATATGTCACAATTGTCAACCAAACAAAAGACTTACATAAGGTGAATTTTGATCATCTCTACGATTTTCTAAAGCAAATTAAAGTAGAAACTAATGAAGTTAGGAAGGAAAGATTTGCAAAGAATCATGACCCTCTTACATTGATTACAACGACACAAGCTCCTTATTCAGTGTACACACAACATCAACCATCTTCATCATCCACTAACAACTTCATGTAACAATACATTCCACAACCACAAACTACTATCACTCCACAACAACAATTCTACCCACAATAACAAAAAGTCATTCACAACAACAATATCCACAATACCAGGAACCCGAGATCACTGACACTGAATAAGAACAAACAGAAGCTTGACTAAAGCATTTGCTTATTTAACTAAGGCATTCAAAGGACGTTATTCTACACCAACTAACAACAACCAAAGGATTTCATCAAAACACTCGCAATAGGCAGATTGCACAGTCGGGTTTGTATATAGGTCAAGCAGGACAAATGGTTGTAGTTACTGGGAATCAAAAATGATATGCTACTAGATTTGACATAGGTATTAGAATATGCAAAATGCTGGTCAATATGCTGGAAATCAGATGGTTCTGTATAATGGTAATCAGTTGGTTCAGAATGTTGGAAATCATATGGGTCAAAATGTTAGGAATCGAATAATGGGTAATCCTACTAGGAATATTGTTGCTCCAGTTGCTGGGACTTATGGAATTGTCAATCAGGGTAATCAGATTAAATGTTACAACTGTCATGGATTGGGTCATATTTCAAAGAATTGCACTGTCAAGACAAAAAAGAGGGATACAACATATCTTCAGAAAGCGTTGCTTTTGGCACAGAAGGAAGAAGCGGTTGAGGAACATGATTTTTGGCTCTTATGGATGAGACGAAAGATCGAGAGGAAATTAATGCGAACTGCATCTTTATGGCAAATCTTCAGGAGGCAAAGTACGACACTGATTCGACACACCTCATGTTTATGACAGCAATGCACTATCTGAGGTACCAATATACAATTCATGCTATAATAATGTCATATTCGAAATGTCTACTCATGGGTAACAACATTCTGGGACTCCAGTACCCACTTATGATACATATATGGATGAGTCGAGTAGTAGCAATATTAACTCTGCAAATCCAGATGTGGATTTTAGTGGAGGCTCAGTTACACATAATACTGAGACTGATGAATAAATACGTGCTCTTTTTGAATCATTAATTAATATTTGTAGCATTCAAATTGAGAAAGTGAAAATGGCCAATCGCGAAGTTAAGGCTGCGAATGAGAAATTGACCACTGAGCTTGAGAGGTACAAGGAAAACGAAAAAGTTCTTGAGTTCAATAAAGAACGAGATTCAGAATTTGAAGCTAGTTATCAAAATTCCATTTTAAGAGAAAAACAACTACAAATCAAGTATGACACACTTGATGTTAATTTAAGCATGAAAATAAATCTTTAAACGAGAAAATTTCTGATCTTAAAAACCAAATTTCTAAACACAAAACAACTTGTTTTGAACTTGAAAAAGAGAAGAAACACTTGAAAGTTGATTTTTCAAAATAAGAAGATGAACTTCTTGATAAAATTCTTGGGAAAAATGATAAAATCAACAAATTGGGAAATTAGCTTGTTAAAACAGGTCATTCAAGTCAAACAATCAATATGCTAACTAGTAATCCAGATCCATTTTACCATACAACACAAAAAATGGCTCTTGAAAACAAAACTCCTTGTACTCTCAAGAAAGCTCATAAAGAATAGAGTTTTGTATAATGGAAAGGTTTTGTTAGATAAGCATGCCCCTATCAATGTTCATGATTCTGAGGAAACGATATAACTTGCTGAAGAGAGTAGAAGAAAAAAAATGACACAATAGAACCAAAAAATACAATCAATAGACTATAACAAGCTTAACAAACTTTCTTCAGTTGCTTTTGTTCCACAAAAACAAAAGTCAAATTTTCCCATAACTTCCAGTGTTTCAAACAAAGTGTCAAAAATAGTTTCAAAACATGTTTCTAAACCACTAGTTGTCTCCAAATCTTTCTTGAACATGGAACAGATGTCTTTAAACAATACTTTTAACACAAGTGCTGCAAGAGGATTTCTAGATGACGTTAAAACAAGAATTGAGAAACTTCAAAGGACTGTTGAATCTAAAACCAATCTCAGTATTAACAACTGGAATTCAAGCTTTCATTTAGAGATGAAAAAGGTGTTTGAAAACGAAATTGCTACTCCACTAAATAACATTAATGCGAGGGTAATTCATTTTGAACAAGCATTTTTGAAAGAAACAGTTGACTTTGTCAAGGACACAAATCCCTGGTAAATAAAGCTAATGAATGTCTTGAAAACATCAAAGTTTTGGAAAATTTAAATGATTCTCTCTTCGAAGTAGTTATGTTTGTTGATATTATGTCCATTATCACACAAACATATTTTGTTGAAAACCATGAAAGAATCCAGACTGAGACATCCACAATTGTTTCAAAATATGAAAATGCTCTTAAAAAGCTTTAAAAAGAAAATGTGTCCTACTTTAAACAACTTGATCAAAAAACCGAGGAATGCAAGTATGACAAACTATCATATGAGCGTGCTTACAAGGACATGAAAGAGCAAAATGATCTTTTGAGAGCTCAGCTGGAAAGTCAAAATGGGAAGGGTGAAGATACTAAGTTTGCAAAACCACTGACTGTGGAGAAACAAAATGCTTCAAAACCAAAAATGACAATTTCTCAGTTTGCTCCAAAAGTAAATGAGAAAAATGATTTGACAAAACCATTCACTCCACAACCCTTGCCTAAGAAAAAAGAAAAAGAAAAAGATCATTGAAAAATAAAAAGAGATTGTTGAAAACCCCAAAGTTCTAGCACCTGGCCTTTATAGGATGAGTATAGGGCTGCGCAATATCGATCGACGATCGACGACCGACCGACACCTGACTCCCACCGACACCGACCGACACAAACCGACCTTAACTCGGGTCAGGACTCGATTTGGGTTTTCAGCCTTATCGGGACTCGGGTCGGGTAGGGAGTCGGGATTACCCGGGATAACATGAAGAAAACCATACAAACCGGTTTCATTTCAGGACTCGGGTCGGGATTCGGGATTACCCGAACTAGAATCGGGTCGGGATTCGGTTAGGATTTTTAGCCTTGTCGGTTTCGGGATGGGTCGGGATCAGGCCGGGACGGGTCGGTTTCGGCCCGATGCTCAACCCTAGATGAGTACCACTATTGTGTCTTCCTCCACATCTAAACCATATGGGACAAACAACATAAGCTTAATATTACAATCCTGATGGGTTTAGGAAAACATAAACTTGTTCTAATGTCAAATTTTTGACTGATAAATTCCTAATACATGTGCCTTACCTTCTACAGGACTAAAAAGCACCTCTAGAAGCAGTAGAATACAGTCTAGGAGCAATACAAGGAATAATAGAGTCTTGCCTATCTCTAAGATCTAGGTCACCCAGTAGTGATAAGACACCTAATACTTGTCGTAACTGGAAACCAACTAGTAGAGTATTTGTACTCCAGAAAAGTCTATGGGCCGCAATTTGAATTGAAATCGTAGAAACTTTCTATGAGTGTAACGAGGATTTTATCTCTAACCCCAAGGAACCTACATCAAAACGATTTCCAAAAACAAAATCGTATGTTCTTCACAGATTATCCAAAAACAAAACCTTCCTTGTGTTGTTGTCCTGACTCAAGAGATAGCAAAAGAGGTTGTTTGTGTTGTGTGATGAGATGAAATGAGAAGGTTAGGTTGTAGTCTCTTTTATTGGTAAATTGGTCTAAAATTTCTTAGAAGCTAGTTGATTTGAAAAGGCATGGTGTGACTTCAGGTGTTGCCTCCTTGTCGTGTAAAGAGAAGGAAAAAGGAAAGATTTTCTACTACTTTGCATGGAACCTTAAGTATGAAAATTTTGCATTATGGGTATTATCTACTTTAGCCTTGTGAGAACTGATATAGTAGAAAATACCAAATATAGGATATACGCGCGAATTGACGAATCGACCCTTTAGGAAAAAGGTCAACAAGCAAAACCCGCAAATATACGATAAGTGATACCCAACAAGTGATTGCCCGATTCGTGTCCCAACGAGGGGTGAATTGACGGTTACGTTATAGGTTCGTTATTAAAATGCTTGAATGGTTCGGGAATTTACGTTTTTTATTACGTTTTCTAAAAATTAAAGCACGGGAATGTAAATAAAGCACGTAAACAAAGTAAATGACTAATTTAACAACTACTAAACATAATAAATACTAAAATGATGCTAAATTAGGTCCTAAGACACTAAAACTAAAAAAAGCGAAAACCCGGGCTAATCCTGAGCTTCAAAAGTGAAAATATTGCAATTTAAAGCCTAAGGGTATAAAACTATTTTCCTACATTCTAAACGACTAAAAATAATTTTAGAAAAAAGTAGGGTATTTTTTTCGACTTATAAATTATTTTTTATGATTTAAAAACTAAATTAAACTAATTTAATTATAAAAAATAATAAACTAATTTAGAAAAATCTAAGAAAATTACCGAAAATACTATGAATTATGCTGGATTTAAGAAAAATATAAAAAATGAGGATTGCTTTTGTAAATAAGCAGTAAATAAGCTAACTAGCAAATAAGCTTTAAATCTAAAATGTTACTTAAATATTAAATAGGGAAATGAATGACACGCAACAACATAGAGCAGATTTGGTTTGGGTGTTTGGTGTTGTGGTTGTGTGGTGCTTAGAGACCAGGGTTTAACCTTGGCTCTTGGCACTTTTTTTTAACATTTTTTTTTTCAAATTTTCTTTTTTGGAAACTAATAAGTGATGGAAATAAGCACTTTTTTGTAAATACAAAACTTTTGAAGAAGCTTAATAAGCTTAATTTCCCCACAGTTATAACAGTTAACCAAACACACCTTTATGCGAGTTTTTTTAGCACAATAAGCTATTTATAAGGAGTTTTAAATGAGAACTAAGCTAATCATATATAAGGGAACAATAGTAAGCTAAGATTACCAGTGATAAGCACAATAAAGGGAAGCAATAAGCAGTTTAGGTGATAAGCTATACTAAGGGGACCTAAGGCTACAAGTTTAACTAAGAAGCATTCAAAAAGCACTTTATAAGCTGGAAACTAGCAATCCTAATCTAAATAGCTTAAATACACTAAATGCACCTAAATTAAGCTAAGGGGGACATGCAATGTATTAAGCTAATAAGCTAAAAAAACATTAAGATCTGATGTTGGACTACAGTCCAAAACATCCTAAGGGGGTTGTTTGGGCTTAAAAATAAGCACTTAATTTAACTCTAAAGTCCTAAATAAGGGTAAACAGATTAAGATTGGACTACAGGGATTCCAAAAAACTTTTTTGTAACTAATTCTGAGATTCTATTAACTAAAATAAAGAGCATGCAAAGGGAGCTGTTTGGACAGTTATGACCTAAGACAGAATATGAGAAGGACCATGGGGCAATTTTGGGAGGCACTTTAAGCTAGGTAAAAGTCATCCTAATGGCTTATAACTCAAAAACAGATAAAGTATGGTATACTAAGGTTCATAAAAACAAGTTTCTATTTTGACAAAGGAATTAAGCTAGAAAATTACTCCTGAACAGCAACATAAGCTGTTAATACAAATAAGCCATAAAAACATTTTGTTGGGTTTTAGGTTCCACTGAGAAGAATTATACTAAGTATGGAACCACCGCTAGTGCAAATGAACCCATGGCTAGTAGAAGGAATCAACTGCTGAAGTTAAACCACGGCTAATGTATTGTAACCACTGCTAGTTGATAAGTCGATTTAATATTTTGTATTAGATAAATATGGAAAAGATATTTATCTTGTAGGTTACGTATTGTATCTTGTAAAGGACTCCTTAGCCTATAAAAGGAGGTCCTAGGTTAGATTAGATATATGTGTGTTAGTTATATCTAAGGTCGATGCACTTCAAGGTTGTAAAACCCTAATACTGGTTAGAGTATTCGTTATTAATATAATTGAGGTGTTTAGTGTTATTACTGTTCTTCTTCTTAAGGTTAAGTATTATATTCCGCGTAATATTTAACAAGTTATTATTAAGTCAGTTTCTATAAGGATCGTTTGCTCAACTGGGATCAACAAGTGGTATCAGAGCTTGTGATCTAGAAACTGTAATCAAGAAGAAGTCGTCTTTAACTCAGATTTGTTTTATTCAAGAAGTTCAAGATGTCTGATGAAACTCATATGGTTACTGCATCAAAGGTGCCCATGCTGAAGCAGGGTGAGTATCAAGTATGGAGGATGTGAATGAGGCAATACATTCGCATGATTGACTACACCATTTGGGATGTTGTGGAGAATGGTGATACTCTTCCTAAGAAGGGTGATGATGGTAAGGCAATAAGTATTGTTAGTGAAACTGACAAGGCTAAAAGGAAGTTGGAGATTAAAGCTCATAGTATTCTTAGTATGGGAATACCTAATGAGTATGCTTTGGACTTTGAACAATATGAGACTGCTAAGGAATTAATGGATGCCATTGAAACAAGATTTGCTGGTAATGAAGCTACAAAAAAATCCAGGAAAAACATGCTCAAGCATCAGCTTGAAAACTTCACTGCTCTCAGTGGAGAAAAACTTAATGGCACTTATAACGATCGCGGCCGATAAGTCAACTGAAATTGGTGGACTACAAAGTTGCTCAAGAAGATATATATCTCAAGTTCATCAGAAGATTGTCACCTGAATGGGCTATGCATACTGTTGTGTGGAGGAACAAAGATGACTTTGATAAGATGACTTTGGACAATCTCTACAACAACTTGAAAGTTTATGAGTCTGAAAAGAACATATCTGACTCATCCACATCTACACAGAACATTGCTTTTGTGTCTACAGGCATAGGAGTTCTCAGGATGTTTCCACTACTGCTTATGAAGTATCCACTGCTATTGCTAACAATACCACTGTTAGTGATAATGTTAGTGATGGTGCCATCTGTGCTTTTCTAGCTGATCTTACAACTAGTGTTACTGTGCTAAATCAGGATCTTGATCAAATTGATCCTGATGATCTTGATGAAATTAATCTTCAGTGGCAAATGGCAATGCTGACATTGCAAGCTAGGAGGTTTTTAAGGAAGACTGGTAGACATGTCAAATATGATGGTCAAAGAAGAGTTGGGTTAACAAAAGCAAGATGGAGTGCTTTAACTGCAAGAAGAATGGGCATTTTGCTAGGGAATGTCGAGCTCCTAAGAGGATTGAAGGCATCAAGAAGGCTATTGAAGAGCTTGTTTCTTCTTCTGCTTTGGTTGCTCAGGATGTTCTTGGTGATTATGACTGGAGTGATCAAATTGATGAAGGACCCAATGCAGCCTTCCTGGCTAGTGAAGCTTCTAAAGAGCATAACTTTGCTCTCATGGCCTATGCTTCATCTTCTGGATCATATTATGAGGTATCTAATGATTCAAAAAGTTCTACTTGTTCTTTTAAATCTTGTCAAGATAACTTAGAATCACTTAAAGCAATTATTGCTAGTTTGAGAAAAGAGGTTGATAGACTTGCTTTAGATAACTTAGGTTATAAAGTTGGTCTTGAAAATGTAGAAGAGAAGCTTAACTTTTGCATTAAGTATGAGTTTGAGTATGTAGATAAAATCAATATACTAGGTGGTGAAATTGAGCTTAAAGGTAGAGAGATTAATATGCTTAAACAGAAACTAGAAGAAGCGGAGAGTGTAAAACAACAGGCCCTAGAGGAAAAGGAAAAACATGTAGTTAGGGTTGCTAAAACACAATATGCTTCTAATTTAGTAAATAAGTCAATTGGACAAAAATTGTTTAAAGAGGGTATTGGCCTAGGTTACAACAATATGCCACCACCCTCTCTCATGAAACATGCACCACCAACGAAACAACTGTCATTTAGCAGTGAATTCAGTTTCAACAAATCTGTAGGTGAGAAAAGTAAGTGTGAGTCACCTAGGGTAGAATCTGATAGGTTATCTAATGAACCAATCATGGAAGATTGGGAGTCAGACAGTGATGTAGAATGTTTTGAGTCAAAAAAGCTTGAAAAGAAAGAAAATGTTAAAAGATTTGACTCAAAACAAGCAAATTCAGGTATGCCTAGATTTGGAGCTCAGATCACTAAGAAAGTTGTTGAAATCAATGAGGTACCTAGGGAACAAATGAAAAGATACATACCTAGGGGTAATCAAATAAACTTCAATGGCTTGATTTCAAACAGATTAGGAGATGAGTTTCAATGTGTTAAGAAAGCTTGTTTTAAATGTGGTAGTTTTGAGCATCTACAAAGGAATTGTTATAAAAACCAACCACATGTCTGGAATCAATGGAGGAGGGTAAATCACCAAAACTTTTCAAAGAAAACAATCCCTCATCCAAAAAGTAACATGATTCCAAGTGCAGATCTAATGAGAAATGGTGCAACAAAGTCAATAATCACTGCTGCACCCAAATGGGTTCCAACCACTGCTAAGCAAAATGTAAACACTGCTAAGAAAAATCTTTCCACTGCTAAGCAAAATATCACCTCTGAAACTAAAGATGTTTTAACTATACCAAAGGTGATTACTGACACAGTGGTTGGAAATCATTTCTATGTTGTTAAGGCCTCAGCAAGCTGGCAATGGAAACCTAAGACCAAGGTTTTACACCATTCCAGTGGTGCATCAATGGACCTAAAGAAATTTGATTATGTTGATGCACAGGGCAGACCCAAGTCAGTATTGGCTTGGGTCCATAAAAGGAACTAATTTGTTTACTTCATGTGCAGGGCAATCTACAAGATGAACTAAAAGATAAAGGAATATTTTATAGTGGTTGCTCTGGGCACATGACTTGGGATGGGAGCAACCTTGATGATTTTGAAGCTTATGATGGTGGACATGTGGCATTTGGAAATGATCCAAAAGGAGGAAAGATTGTTGGCACAGAACAATCAGAACAGGAAAGCTGGACTTTGAGAAAGTTTATCTGGTACAGGGACTGAAGTATAATCTATTCAGTGTTTCACAAATGTGTGACAAGAAAAATTAGGTATTATTTGGTGAAATTGAATGTGTGGTGTTATCTCCTAATTTCAAAATGTTTGATGAAAAGTTTATACAGCTAAGGGTGCCTAGGAAAGAAAACATATACTGCTTTAACATGAAAGATGTTATTCCTAATAGGTCCTTAACCTGTTTGTTTGCTAAGGCATCAGTAGATGAGTCAAAATTATGGCATAGAAGGCTAGGTCATCTTAATATCAAAACAATCAATAAATTGGTAAAGAGAAACTTAGTGAGAGGGTTACCTTCTAAGGTTTTTGAATGTAAAGAACTTTGTGTGGCATGTCAGAAAGGAAAACAACATAAAGCCTCTTGTAAGACCAAGAAAGTTAACACCATAACTCAACCACTGTTTATGCTTCATATGAACTTATTTGGCCCTACTTTTGTTAGAAGTTTGAACCATAAGAAGTATTGCATAGTTATTACTGATGATTATAGTAGATTTTCATTGGTATACTTTTTAGCTGCTAAGAGTGAAACTAGTGAGATTCTCAAGAGTTTCATTACTAAGATAGAAAATCAAGTAAACCATAAGGTCAATGTAATCAGATGTGATAATGGAACTGAATTTAAAAATGATGTAATGAATAAGTTCTGTATGGCTAAGGGTATTGAGAGACAGTTTAGTGTTGCTAGAACACCACAGCAAAATGGTGTAGCTGAGAGAAAGAATAGGACACTAATTGAAGGCTGCAAGAACTATGTTATCTGAATCTAAGTTACCAACTACCTTTTGTGTTGAAGCTGTAGGCACTGCATGTTATGTGCAGAATAGAAGTAAGGTAGTGAAGCCTCATAACAAGACCCCATATGAGCTATTGCACAATAGGAAGCCTATGATAGATTTCCTAAAACCTTTTGGGTTACATGTTACTATCTTGAATACATTAGACCATCTAGGCAAGTTTGAAGAGAAAGCAGATGATGGATACTTTTTAGGCTATTCTTTCAATGGCAAAGCCTTTAGAGTATACAATAGGAGGACTAGGATTGTTGATGAGAACCTACATGTTAAGTTCAGTGAAGAGTGTCCTTGTGTTGAGACAAAAGGACCAGATTGGCTGTTTAATATTGATATGCTAACCAAATCTATGAACTATGAGCCAATCTCTGCAAGTATTTCCACTAATGTTTATGCAGGTACACAAAAAAATTCTGATGCAGAAACAATTTCTAAGGAAGCTGATTCTCCAAAAAAGTTCTATCTGGTTGAAAAGTGGAAAGTTGGTTCTGTCTCACCCATCATTGAAAAGAAGAGTCCCACTAATGATGATGGTTTGGATTCTGGAAGCAAGGGTGATCATCATCAAGATAAGGAAGAGTTATTGAAAGATAACTCAGTGTCGGTAGAAGAAATTAAAAAGAAGAAGAAGAATTCTGAAAGCACTGCTAAGCATAATGAAAGCACTGCTAACCCAAGTTCTATCACTGCTAGTTCAAGTGAAACCCCTGCTGCAAGTACTGATGATAATACTTTCTTTGGACCCACTGCCAAGCCACTATTTGGTGATGATGAGTATCCAACTGATCCTGACATGCACCCTTTGGAAGAAATGGATACTCCTACTGATGATGAAAACATGGATGACTTTTTCAACAATGTTGATCTTACAAATTTGGACACAATCATCACAGAAAGTCCAATTCCTACCACAAGAGTGCATAAGAATCATCCCAAAGAGCAAATACTAAGAAATTTGAACACACCAGTTCAAACAAGAAGCAGGACTCAGAAAAATCAAACCTTTCCTGAACAAGGTTTCTTTGCCAGGTCACTTCACAAAAGAAATAGTCACAAAGACTTGCAAAATTGTTTATTTTCCTGCTTTCTATCTCAGAAGGATCCCAAAAGAGTTGAAGAAGCTTTAGATGAAGAAGGGTGGGTTGAATCAATGCAAGAGGAGCTGTTGCAGTTCAAGCTTCAAGAGGTGTGGACATTGGTTGATCTACCTAATGGAAAAAGGGCTATTGGAACTAAATGGGTGTTCAGAAACAAAAGGGATGAAAGAGGTATAGTGGTAAGAAATAAATCAAGATTGGTTTCTCAGGCATACACACAAACTGAAGGTCTGGATTATGATGAAGTATTTGCCCCTGTTGCTAGGATAGAGGCTATTAGACTGTTCTTGGTTTATGCTTCATTCAAGAATTTTGTGGTATTCCAAATGGATGTAAAGAGTGCATTTTTGTATGGCACTATTGATGAGGAGGTATATGTTTACCAACCTCCTGGTTTTGAAGATCCTGATCATCCTGATAAGGTCTACAAGGTAAAGAAGGCTATGTATGGGTTGCATCAAGCTCCAAGGGCATGGTATGAATGCCTTTCTACTTATTTAATGGACAATGGTTTCAAAAGAGGACTGATTGATAAAACATTGTTCATAAGGAAGCACAAGGATGATATTCTATTGGTTCAGGTCTATGTAGATGACATCATCTTTGGCTCAACAAATAAGGAGTTGTGCAAAGATTTTGAGAAAATTATGCATGACAAGTTTTAGATGAGTTCTATGGGTGAACTCACTTTCTTTTTGGGGCTACAAGTTCAACAGAGGACTGATGGTATATTCATTAGTCAAGACAAGTATGTAGCAGATGTTTTGAAGAAGTTTGGGTTTCAGGATGTGAAGAGTGCTAGTACACCAATGGAGACTCAGAAACCATTGCTACCGATGATGGAAGTCCCAGGGTTGGTTTGAAGTTGTATAGATCCATGATTAGGTCTTTAATGTATCTCACTGCTTCTAGGCCTGATATTATGTTCTTAGTATGTGTGTGTGCAAGATTTCAAGTCACACCAAACACAACACATACGAATGCTATTAAGAGAATTTTTAGATACTTTAAGGGTCATCCTAATTTGGGCCTTTGGTATTCTAAAGATTCACCTTTGATTGGTGGCCTACAGACGGTGATTATCTTTGGTGCTAGTTTGGATAGGAAGTCTACTACTGGAGGGTGTCAGTTTTTGGGAAGCAGGCTAATCTCATGGCAGTGTAAGAAGCAAACAATTGTGGCCAATTCCACCACTGAAGCTGAGTATGTGGCTGTTGTTAGTTGTTGTGGTCAAGTTCTTTGGATTCAGAATCACTTGTTGGACTTTGGGTACAATTTTATACATACTAAGATTTACATTGATAATAACAGTACAATATGCATAATTAAAAATCCTGTTTTGCATTCTAGAACTAAACATATTGAGATAAGGCATCATTTTATTAGAGATTGTAATGAGAAAAGGCTAATTCAAATGGTAAAAATCCATACTGATTTCAATGTTGATGATCTTCTCACCAAAGCTTTGGATGTGGGGAGGTTTCAGTATCTTGTAGTCAGTATTAGCATGATAAATCTCTAAATCTCAAATTTGTTTTGTAAAAGTTGGTGAAAGTTATGTATTGTTATTAGTTGATCTTCGTACTGCTAGTTTATTTCTATCCACTGCTTGTTTCTTTGTGTTTCCACTAACTGTTTTGCAGATCAATATAAAACACAACCAGTATGATGCAATGGACTTAAAAGGATAACATGGTGATATTATTCATAAGATAATAACTGCATACTGAGATGCAGATGTTACAACCATGGTTAACAGACTACCAGCAGATTACATCAAAAGACAACAACCATCTAAGGACACAAGCTTCACCACATTCCCCAACCCCACCTAAGGCTTCTTTGCAATGCCCCACTTTGGCATCTTCTTCTGAACCCTTGGTCCACCAATGACTTTCCAAACTTTGGGGCATGCTAGCCCAATCACGCTTCCTCTGACAGGTGGTGATGATGATGATGGACCCTCTGGTGGTGGAAGTTGTGCTTGCAGAGATGGTGCTTGAAGTTCTTTTGGTGGAATGACTGCAGGAAAGGGAGGTACAACATGGACACTTGAAGAAGTTTCATCATCAGTGCCCTCATATGGAGACACATAACTTGGCATGGAACTTAGGTCTGAACTGGATTCTTTCATGATAGCTTTTTGTGACCTTGTTTGGATGGAAGAAGGTCCAACAGCTGAAGGGTGTGTCTGTTGGAATCACTCCTAAACAATATTTCAAGTATTTATATTTCATATGTAATAGGTAGCTTTATTATGGCCTTTATGTTTGTTTAAGGTCAAGCTTATGTAGAAGGCCCATAAGCTTAGGCCCAAGCCCAATAAGGAATAGGGAAGGAGAGGAGTGTTGCCTAGCTCCTTGCCTATATAAACCATGTAATAACCCTCACTTGAGGGTTGGTTGTTCAAGTTTTCTTTTCACATATGCCTCACGCCTAAACCGTATCATTACTATTGTGTGTATGTGTGATTTACTTGTTCATCCGCCTTCATCTCTTTCTCTATAACTTGTGTTTGTAAAACTAGTGACCTAACAGTGGTATCAATCGCCAAATAGTTGGGTGTACTCGTTTGTTTTTGAAGTTTTTTTTGGTTTTGGGTCTTACGCGTAAGGTTAACGCATTCTTTAGCTCTTTTAAAAACTTGTTTTTGCAATTTTAATCCAAGATTCTTGTACTTTCAACGTTTTAAGGTGTTAAAATACTTGTTTTTGGTAAAAGTTTCAAACTTTATCGTGGATCATTGTTTTTGAACTAGTTTTTATTCGTGTGTGTATTTCTACGCATAACCTGCTTTGAGTGCTTTGGATCATCAAGTTTCACACTTTTGTGTTATTTTGGTGTTATTTAAGCTATTTCATCACACAAAACCGGTTTAGAAACCTCTTTGGGCAAAATCAAAATTACGAGTAATCCTACGCGTATCAAAACCCTAAAATTACGCGTAAGATTTTTCCTTGGTTTGATCTTCATTTTCCTGGTTTATTCCGTGTTTTCTTACTTGGATAAGTCCGAAAATACGTCGACTTTGGATATCTTTTGCACCGTGATAGTGTAAAAGATCATTTGGGCAAAACCCTAAAATTACGCATAAGCATAAGCTTACGCGTAGAAATTCTACGCATAAGATTCACTTTACGCGTAAACTTAGGTCTACGACAAGGTAATCCCACGCCTAACTTTCACGCCTAACTTTTGTCTACGCTTAACTTTAGTGCTTTTATCCTACTTACGCAGAAGCTAAATCCTACGCCAGAACTCCTTATTGTTACGCCGTAACTTTTGGTGTTTTTACGCTTAAGTGCTACTTGGTTTCTTGTCTTTTCTACGCCTAAGGACACTTCATCAACAAAGGTTCATTCGACTACAAAGATCCATTTTACTACACAAGTTCATCAACATGTCTCAACCACCATACTCTAACTATTTCCTCACACTTATAATCATCAACAACAACAACAATTAACTCCACAACATCAACAATGGAATCAACAACAAGCTATTTATCAACAACAATTTAATCAACAACATACTCCACAACTTGGTGCAATTCCACCACCACAAATGGTTCAAACACCACCAAGCCTTCAAGTTTAACCCTACACAACCGATTTCAATCAACATCCATCACGGACCACTATGAAGGAACCCACTTGGTTTGCAAAGATGTGTGAAGCTTTAAGCGACCAACAATCAATTCATGAAGTCGGATCACTTGATAGACCTCCAATGCTCACTCCAGAAACTACGATCAATGGGTGATAAGGTTCTTTAGGTTTTGTGATCTAAAGAAGCCACATGGAAAGTTCTTAAAGAAGGTTATCTTGAAGGTCCATTTGAGATGCCTATTGTCATTGTACCCGGAGATCCAACTTTGCTCCACCAAGAGATGAACAAACCAACATTGCTATCAAGCAGATTTAAATCCTACGTAACTTCTACACTATGAAGTCGATGAACTTGCAATGGAATACATCCTCTTAGGATTACCAAACCCAATTCTTCGTAGTGTTGATGCTCAAAAGACCGCACAAAAATGTGGGATCATATTCGCCTTCTTATGGAAGGATCTCGTACTCAATCGTGAAGATTTGGAATCCAAAATTTACTTGGCTTATGAACACTTCATGATTGAACCTAGAGAGACACTAGAGTCCTATCATCATCGATTTTCGACATCATCAATGATTTGGATAAACACAACATCATCATGCCAAGAATTGCAAGTGAATACTAAGTTCCCGAGTAGTCTTGGTCCCGAATGGGAGAAGTATGTCATCTTTCTCCGTCAAGCGAAGAATATGCATCATTCTACTTATGGATTGTTGTACGATTACTTGAAGCCTCATGAAAAGGAAGTTGATCGGGAAAGGATTCTCCGTGCTCAAATTGCTAAACAATACATCCGGATAATCAACAACTTGCCTTGTATGCTCAATGTAATTATCCTCTCAACCAAAGAACTCAACCAACTGCTTCAAACACACCTTCACAAAGAACAACCTCAACAAAATCAATTGGTTCCATACAACAACAACAATGCTCAAGCATATGTCGTTGAAGCGACCGAGGAAACCGATCCGCTCAAGCATTGCAACAAGGATTTGTGATGATTGCTAATGCTTTTGGCCGTTACACCAACAAATCCAACAATCGATTCGCTCCTCATCTAACACACGGACTCAAGTCATGTGAACAATGGACGGTTGAAGTTCGTAATCGTGATTATGGTCGCCGATGGGCGGTGGTCAAGGGTTTAATGTCGTGGGTAGGAATAACAACAGAGCTCAAGTGGTGGAACAGGAAATGCTCGTAATCGGTTAAATGGTCTTAGATGCTACAACCGCAATGAGAAGGACACTGGCTAATGCATGCCCAAAGCCAAGGACTAGGGGCGTGCTTATTTCAAAGAGGCTTTACTTTTGGCTCTTAAGGATGAAGTCGGTGGATCTCTCACGCACAAAGAACAAGCTTTATGGCGTATGCGACTCGGATGATGATATGGAGGACTTGCAGCCAATGCAACCAATTATGTTGATGGCTAATATGCAAGAGTTACACATGAGTGAAACAGCCCAAGTGACACATCGATGGCTTGTCTCGTGTACCGAACAAACCATCATCATATCTCGAACTAATATCTCCATCAATATCCGAATCCGCACGGCTCGAATGTTCAAAATGAGTCATCTACATCTCATTCGACGATTTTCAAATAAACCCGTAGTTACATTTGATGATCCGAACCTTATGATAATCAAATTGACTTCGTGGTTATACTTGAGGATCTAAATAATGATCATGTTGTGACTCACGTTGAACAAGATGAACCTTTGCCCCATCCGGATCTTGTTCTCATACTTAAAGACCAACAATCCCAAATTGTTGCATGTGTTGCATTAAATCGGTCCTTAAAAGTAAAATGCACTGTTAACCAAGGATTTTGAATGTTTACAAATGCAACTCAACTTTTTCAAAACTCAAGACAACCGTGAAAAAGGTTTTGAAGCCGCTTTGCAAAATCTCATCAAAACGAAAAATATTTAGAGAGACAGATGTGATCTAGCCGCCTCAAGAATGCTTTGTTGTCTCGAATTAGAACAATCAAACACGAACATAAAAAGCAAATTAACGCCTCACCTTGGAAAATCAAAAAGCTAAGGTCGAGTTGTTAAATTGTCAAAACAGCTCCGCATACAAAAAGCATTCAACGAATCGGGTAGATGACCTTCTTGAAGAAATTATCGGCTTGCAAAACAAACTTAAAGAGTTTAAAATGTTGTTTACAAACATGGTGAATCAAGAATGACTATTGAAAAGTTTACCTTAAAACCCAATCCAAAAGGATATGGAAAAATCTAGCCGATTACAAACCAAAGCTTTCACTAAAAACATTCAAACCAACTCCTCAAGTTTCAAGTGCGTAATACAAAATTGATAATATCACATGAGTGTTGTTGAATATCATCGTCAAGAGGAATTAGATGCGTAAGACGAGTCGATCAAAATTAAAAATGTTGTTTACAACAAACCTTTAATTATAAAACGCGGTCACTTTCGTCACACCAACGGATTCTTCAAACACACCAAGGGTTATCATCAAAACACCGAGTCTTCTAATGTTAATCCCAAAAGACTTTGCACAAACTTATGGTCCTTTACCTTCCATTAGTGAAGTAAACTCACAACCGAAAATCGAAAAATTCTTCGATATTTTGACATTTTCATGGTCGACCTCAAAATTTTACAACATGAGATAGAATATCGATCCGAAATCAAAGTTGAACATTTTCAATCGCCTCCGCGCGAGAACAAAGAGACATTTTTCGAAAAATCTTTTACCTAATGTTAAAAACTTGAAAAGTTGTGCAATTGCTCGGGAAAAGGATTTTCATAAGGAACTTGGGGTAATGAAAACGTTTCGAGAAAATGAAACATCTATTTCTAATACTAAACGTAAAAGAAACTCTTGAGAAAAGATGTTGATCGACTCTTGGAAGATGTTATCTGTGCCGATATCCATAATGTTGTGTTATTCTATTCTTTGCCATATGCATCCGATCATATCTCTCCGATATTGTTGAAACTGTTATTATCATGGAGAACACCGATAATGTGCTTCAGATCGAGTCTTTAAAAGTGAAAATAAACGATTACTCAATGAAATTTACAATGCAAAACGTCGTCTTCATTGGTGTGAAAAGATATTCACAACCATCAACTTAGTTTTCAAAAGAAAATCGCCGGTTGAGTGCAAAATCTTCGATCCTAAAATTGAGCAACTGGATGATCAAAACGTGTCTTTGAAAAGTCAAATCTCAAAATATGAACAAGAACTTTTAAAAGTTAAACAGAATATGGTGTCATATTTGATTTACTCAAAAGACTCGACTTGAAGCATCAAACGAACTTGATCAATATCTTGCTCACACTAGAGATGTCATGAATTTTGCCGAAATATTCGCTCGAAAATCAAGATCCGATTCACACTATCTCTAAGTTACGGAAATGTTAGGAAAGTATGAACAACTTCCGCCATCGTGATTAAGAGATTAGCACCAATCACACTTAGTAATCGTGAACCTAGAATTCCCACCGCCAAATCACAAGTTGCTAATGTCTTTCCCTCATCAAACAGAATAGTTGCATCTTTTCCAAACGTCCGCACTTCACAACCTAGAGCACTCAATCGAAGAATAGGAAGTTGCACCTAAGAAAAGATCAATAAGGAATGCTAAAGTAGAAGAACACCCTAGGACTCGAATAAAACTCATGTTGCTTCCACTATAGATGTTGCGTCTGCAAATGTAATACAAATAGTGATGTAACGAATGCTAAACCGTTAAGTACTTTTGATATTCATCGATGCACCTTGTGTTATTTGTCGAAGAGTATGAATTCGATTGTCATGACAAATGTGTTGCTAAAGCTATAATCTCTCGATTACGAAATCCTAAGAATCGAATACCTCTAGGCCCACTAATCATTCTAAGTCCGCTTGGTAGACCGCCTTCTTTAGATTCTAAGGCAACCATTGCTATCACAAGAGCTCCCGCTTCACCTCCTAAGAATGTAGTACCACCTAGTGTTTTCACTAAGACTAAAGCAAAGAGTAGTTATAGATGGCGAAATGGATATATAACACACTAGGATTTAAATGGATGCCTAAAATTATCAATGTGTGTATGTCTAACATACCGCTTCGAACCCTCTAACATTTCGGGTTCCACATCTACTTCTATTCCATCCGTGTCGCCTGTGTGTAATGCGGTGATACGATCATTCTCTCGGATTGTTGATAGCGGATGTTCCCGACACATGACAGCAACCTTAAACTGTTATCAAACTTTATTGCAAAGTTCATTGGCACCGCCGATTCGGGAACGATCACTTGCAGCTATCATGGGCTACGGAGATTATGTCAATGGGAACATCGAAATCAGCAGGGTTTACTATGTGGAAGGCCTCGGTCACAACTGCTTTCGAGAGGTCAATTTTGTGATGGAGATTTGGAGGTTGCTTTCGGGAGAAAACTTGTTTCATTCGTGATCTACAAGGAAATGACCTTATGTCCGGCTCGCGTAATTCTAGTCTCTACACTATCTCTATGCAAGACATGGTTGCTTCCTCTCCCATTTGCTTACTTTCAAAGGCAACATCTACAAAATCCTCGGCTATGGCACCGCTGCCTCTCACATCTAAACTTTCAAACCATCACCAACCTTGCTCGACACAAACTAGTTGAAGGACTCCCACGATTCCGGTATTCAAAAGATCACCTTGCTCACCGTGAACAAGGGAAAAGCACTCGTGCTCATTTTCCTTCAAAGGTGGAACACAGCCTCAAAGATGTACTACATCTTCTTCACATGGATTTGTGTGGCCCGATGCGCGTGCAAACGATCAATGGCAAACGCTACATCTTAGTAATTGTTGATGACTACTCACGATGGACTTGGGTCTACTTTCTTCGTAGCAAAGACCAAGCTCCACAAATGATCATCACCTTTCTCACAAAGATACGTGTTCACCCGCAACACCGCCGTGATAATTCGGACGCACAAAGGAACCGAATTTGTTAACCAAACCCTTCGTGAATTTTATGAGAAAGTGGAATTCAAGATCAAACATCTATTGCACGTACACCGAACAAAACGGAGTTGTTGAAAGACGAAACCGAACGTTAGTGGAAGTCGCAAGAACAATGTTAATCAATGCTAAACTTCCAGATTACTTATGGGCGTGTCGATCATCGCATGCTATACTCAAAACCGTTCTATGATCACAAACGCCACAACAAAACACCTTTCGAGCTTGTCCACAACTATAAACCGAACCTCAAACACTTTCATGTATTTGGATCCCTTTGCTATCCGAATAATGATCGTGATGATTTTGGAAAGCTCAAAGCCAAAGCCGATATTGGAGTCTTTATTGGATATCGTGACAATTCTAAAGGTTTCCGAATCTGAATCGTCGAACTAAGGAGGTAATGGAAACGATTCATGCTCATTTCGATGAACTCACGGAAATGGCTTCGAGTATAACACTTAGAACCCGGTCACAACCGCTTAAACTTCCTCAACCCCATCATCACCGAACAAAGCCCCACCACTCTCGTCAACAAATGGAAAGGTTATTTGCTCCTCCGCTCGCGATGATATTGATGAACGTGCTCGTGTGTATCCGTTGCTTCACCGCACAACCCGATAATATTCCTATACCGATACACCGCTACAACAACCATCGTTGAAGATGCACCTACACCGCTTGACTCCAACACAACAGCTTGAACACACCGCTTCCAACAATGATGAACCAAATGATGATATTCTCAATGAAGTACCCCACCGCAGATTTTGATCCAAATGCGTTCTTCAACCCGTTTGCTAATGAGATCGCCGCACCGATGTCGCGGAATCTTCAACAAACCATTTGAATCCTCGAATCTGCACAATGTATACCAACATCAACCTCTACACACCCATGGACAAAAGACCATCCTCCGCTAACATTATTGGCAACCCGAATCAACCAACCATTACGAGACAACGTCTTCACACAGATGGTGAACATTGCATTTATGCACTCACCGTCCGCCAACTGAGCCTAAAAACATTAAAGACGCAATGACAAAAGACAACCGGATTGAATCCATGCAGAAGAACTCAACCAATTCAAACGCCTTGAAGTATGGAATCGGTTGAAAGACCAACAGGGTCTACGCCATTGGTCTAAAATGGATTTGGAAAACAAATTGGATGTCAAGGAATGTCATCCAAACAAGTCACGCCTAGTTGCTAAGGGCTATCGTCGTGAAGAAGGAATAGACTTTGAAGAATCTTTTGCTCGGTTGCTCGCCTTGAGGTCGTTCGGATATTTCTCGCGTCACGCTCATATGAATATGACGGTCTCATCGATGGATGTCAAAATGGCGCTTCTCAATGGACAACTTAAAGAAACGGTCTATGTCACCAACCGATGGATTCGTTGATCCCGAGTTCCCGAACCATGTCTACAAACCGAACAAAGCTCTTTATGGTCTCAAACAAGCCCCTCGCATGGTACGATAAGCTATCATCTTTCCTCATTGCCAATAATTTCACCAAAGGCTCGGTTGACCCAACTCTTTTATACAATATCACGGGCACACATCTTAATTGTTCAAATTTACGTGGATGACATCATTTTGGGTCTACACAAAAAGTTTTCAATCGCTTTTGCAAAACTAATGAAGAAAAATTTTGAAATGTCCATGATGGGTGAACTTACGCTCTTTCTAGGACCGCAAGTTCATCAATCACCCCGTGGTATTTTCTTGAGTCACCCAAATATGCCCTTGAACTGTTAAACAAATTTGGAATGACAACTGTGACACTTATGCCACACCAATGGCTCATACCAAGAAATTAGATGTCGATTTACATGGGAAATTGGTTGACCCTACCAAATACCAAGTATAATTGGGTCTCTCATGTATCTAACAACCTAGCGACTGATATTGTCTTTGCCGCTTATCTATGCTCCCGCTATCGTCGCGACCAACCGAAACCCACCTCTCGAGGCTAAAAGAATCCTCCGATACATCAAGGGAACCATTAACTTGGGGATCCGTATCCGAAGGATTCGGTTTTGAACTAATCGCTTTTGACGCGATCACGCAGGATGCTTAGACTCAAGAAAAGTACTTCAGAGCTCTACAATTTCTGGTGATAAACCGTGTCTTGGCAATCAAAGAAGCATGATTGTACATCATCGCCATCAACCGGGCAGTAATATGTAGCCATGTCCGCGTGTTGTGCTCAAGTCATCCGGATGAGAACACAACTCAAAGACTATGGTTACGTATTTGATGAATCCCGATGTATCGCGACAATCGGAGTGCCATTGCCATCTCGCAACTCGCTCAAAGACTCAAATCAAAGCACATCGATCTACGCTATCATTTCATCAAGGACCACGTGGAACAGTGGTACCGTTGAATTATACTTTGGGTATCGAATACCAATTGGCGATCCGCTCACCAAAGCCTTGCCTCCCGCTAGGTTTAATGAGTTGGTCCACCGAATTGGTATGAGGTGTTTGACTCAAGAGGAATTGGATGACCTCTTAAACAGCCTTAAAAACCCGTCAAACACCAAAACATCTTCTCAAATAATTTTTCAAAACAAAATACAAAAATATAAAATCCGATAAAACAACAAAAATATTCTCCTAATCTATCTTTCTTTCAACATGGCAAGTACATTTCTTCCGTCAACACTTTAATCTTTCAAAATTCAAGATTTTTCCGATCAAGTGTTGAGGGGAGAAAATAATCTTTAACTGCTTCTAAACATCTGTACTTGCATGTTCTCATATCTCGTTGATTCTTTTACAAATGGTGGTACATTTTCGGTTCAAAGACACCCTCGGACTTAAATTAATAACCTTTCATTATTTTCTCAAGTCGAGGGGAGTGTCACATGTTTCTTTCCTAAAAATCTTTGTTTGATAACCAAAATGGAAGTTAAATGGCTTTGTTTGAAAAAGGAAAAGGTGGAGGGACCAAAACTGCCAAATGCACAAAGTCATTTTTAATAAAATACCTCCACCTAACTTTAACCTTTCACATTTATTACTTTCACCTATATATCATCCACGATCCAAAATCGTTTAACAAATCCGTGCTTTCGATCATCAATTTGTAAGTGTTTATACATTCTTTGCAACAATCTAAACATGGGTTTTGAATCGTTTTTCAAACTAACGGTTAGATTTGCGCCTAGAAGGGTTTTTGTGTTCTACGCGTAAAGTATGAACACATGATCAAAGTTGTGTGTTTATGAGTAAAAGGATAGTGCCAAAATGTTATTATTACATCAATGAATACATTTTCATCGTTTAAACACACCCAGAAACACGAATTGATTGATTTTCAAAATTAGGGTTTATGCGTTAAATTGGGTGTTTTCATATAAGAACGTTTTGGTGATAAAGATTGTTGTATGAGGTTGCTTTCAAGTTGAATTGAGCATAGATAAACCCGTAAATCACCCGAAACACTATGGAATCATTAATTGAAAATTAGGGTTCTAGTTCATACAATTGGGTATTTATGATTCATGGCTTATTTGATGTTAAAACTTGGATAAACACACTCTACACGCTTCTTAGTCCTCCCGAAACACTTTAGTGCAAATCCTATGGCTAAAATTTTATGCGTAAACTTTGAACTATTAGGGTTTAGACTACGCGAAGATTTTCTACGATAATCGATAAATTGTCCAATTGTGTTATGATCTCATCATAAATTGAATGTTATGTGTTAAACATTGATGATATGATGCTTTGTTTCGTGCTTGCTACACTTAATATTCGTAATCAAGGTTGTTGTTACTCTCACGATAAGGATCACCCACGCGTAGCTTGTTATGCGTAAGATTAGTCTTACGCGTAGCTTCTACGCATAAGGTTCTACATATGGGACTACGCGATCCCGTGAAGGATATGCGTGTGAAGAACCTCACGCATAAGGTCAACTCTTACGAGTAGCCTTACGCGTAAGGTTAATATATGCCTCACGCATAAGCTCTACGCATAAGGTCCCCTTTTCCCACGCGTAACACTTCTTACGCGTAGTTAGGATCCTATGCGTAAGTTTACGCCACGCATATATCATTCCCGCTCACGCATAACTTTACCAATCCTACGCATAAGCCGAGATCATACCTTCGTTATGAATTGTTACGTGTACAAACTTGTAAATAAACTAATCATATCGTCACGAATCCAATAATGTCACTAATAAACTTAAATCGTTTGATATGTTGTGAACAATAAGTGATAAAATAAACTTTAAAACTTAAAGTTAACTAACTCACGAAACATTTCACTACGTCATTGAACTATTGAACATACAAGTGACTTAGGACTCGTAACAATCATTGACACTGTACATTCAATAACTAGACAATAAGACCTTCGTTGACTAACATTATGTCTTTCGATATGTTGGTTCTTTTGGCTAATGTTATTTCGCATCACAACATGGTCGAACAAATGAATGTGGATGCATCCAAGTTCTCTCCATTGCCGATATCTATCCTCATGGCTATCCAATGAAGATAGGAAAGAACAATCTCCGTGTTGACTTTGACACCCTTACTTGCTCGTAATCTTCGTGTCTAATTGCTATTGACATTCGAGGACTCATCCGTATCGTAACATGCTTACTCACCGCAACTGCTCCCGAGATCTACATCCAACAGCCTCGGAACACTATGGAAAGGGTCAAAGACGATCACGTGACGGTGACTCAATCACAAACAAGTCACCATTACACCGCAGACTTAAGGGTCGTTCTCCTAATTCTCAAGTCGATCCAACCAAACTATATGCCACACCGTTGAAGAGCTCACTCTCCAATTCTTAATCGATATCGGTTATGACGAGGCTACAGGAGTAATCACCAAGCATTCTCACGTAGAGCTTAAGAGTATTCCTCAACCCCGAGAACTCTCTACATGATCATCACCAAGTCTGCTTACGGTCGTGATAATGCTATGAGCACCCTAAGCTCATGGAACCGCAAATATTTTGGGCATTGGTCAACATGAAACACATCGCTATCGAAGCTCGATTTGGGATGACATGATGTCATTTCTCAACAAACTTGGCTCAAAGATTCCTACATCGATATACTAAATTGTTGATCCAGAGCACTTGGACTTCATCCCGATATTCCCAAGAGGCTCAATGACCCCGACAATCACGATATGTTGACGGAACCTATTCTATCCGCCGAATCAAGGAAACGTCTACAAAGAAACAAGGTGTCAGTCTCGCCGATTTCTTCTAATCAAGATGTCGAAAGCTCAAACGCATAAAAGGTATCCGGAAGCAATCGAGACAAGGCAAAGTTGGTCATCTCGACGAAAAATCTTCGGAACACCTGTAAGGAGAACCGAAAAGGAAGTGCTGGAAGTGTCACAAGTTCGAGATAGTCGAGGAATGTTCCAAAGAAGAAACCTATTCCAAAGAGGAAACCTACCCCTAAGAAAAAGTTCCTTCTCGTGAAGCCACTCCGATCCCTTCACCGAACCGCAAAGACAGCTCGTGGACGAGGACTCGATGCTACCGACACGTATGAAGAGATCACATACTCAAACCGCAAAGGATGAAAATCCTCAAGACCAAAACCTCCAAGTCCTCAAACTAATAAAGGAAAAGGAAGACTCATGCACTTGTGTCACATGATGAAAGCTCAAGATGAAGAAGAGCAACCGGATCAATCATACAGAAGAAGTTTCACAACGCCGACACCTTCAAAAGGTCAAGAATTTGCTAAAGATCAAATGGGTGGCCCCGAGGATCAAGTGGTGTCGCTTACCTCACCGATCCCGACACGGTTAATCGACCCGGTAAGGGATCCGTGCCACCACTCTTCCGCAACAACAACAACTGTGGAGGATACTATCGATATGAGTTTGAGAACCCCAAACCGAGAAGTCCGAGAAAGATAAAGATGATGATTATGACAAGTTGCTTCAGGCGGTCCCACACGTCACGTAAGGAAACTTCGAACCGCCTAAGGACCCCAAGTCTCCTCACATCTCATCATCATCGACTCATCATCTCACTCATCACCACCACCATCAACGAAGTCAACCGATCATCATCCAAACCGTGAAGAAACCACCTAAATCTTGGATTTCTCGGACTCATGAAAGAATTGTGAAAGTCATCCAACAAGTCGAAAGAAGGACATACTTTACGTAAAACCGAATTGGTTTGTCGACCAAATTCAAGACTTAAATGATGAGAAAGACAAGATGGAGAAAGAAAGGAATTTGTTCGAAGTTCATGAAGAGTCATCGTAAAGAGGAACTAAACGAAATGATCAAGGTTACACTAACAAGTACCTTCGTGGATATCGCTCCTAAAGTCCAAAAGGAACCGGAGAAGACAAAGAAGAGATCATACCCACAAGTTTCTTCTCGACACCGTCCCCGATGTGACTAGAGAAGTATTTTCCGACAACTCACTCCTAACATCGCCGCATTGGTTAAACATACAATGGCCAAAGAAGTCGATCTCTCGAATGAAAGTTAATCGCTAAACTAGTGATGCAAATGTCAAAGCGATCTCGAACGCTTACTCGGATGAAGCTAAATTTTTGAAAATCTACTTGATTTTCAACTCGATCATCATGCAAGGAGTCACCGATCAACCCAAACGATCAAGAGATGACGATGATAAGGATAAGGACTCGCACCTAAACGCCGAAGCGCCCGGTGAATCTACTTGATGCCACCTCCTCCACCACGGATTTCTTCTCAACAAAGTCTCCTCCACCTCGGTCTTCTATCGATAAACCTCGGGACGATTCCGAGTTACCACCCCGACTCATAAAACAGTGATTACTTTGAGTATACGGGTGGTGACGATGAAGAGGTCCTTGAGCCCCAACAACAACCCACCTCTCCCAAACAAGTGCGTAAACCAAGATCATCATCAAGGCCTTCCAAAAGAAGAAGAAGACGACTCACTGAAGTCGTATCATGGCTAGATGACGATAAAACCAAGAGTTTGAATGGTTCTCCACACTTGTCAATCAAACTCCCTACCCCGATGAAGGTCAAGACTTGGTAGACGGTTCTACATTGAGCACGCAAAACTTTTGCAAGAAAAGTTCCATGTGAAGAAAATGACGAAATCTGAGTTGAAGCGAATCAAGAATGAAGCGTTTCAACTTCTAAAAGACAGCTCGAAAGCGCCTCGAGGTCGAATATCATCTTGAGAACATCTCCGAGCTATGTCTAACAACATGGATTGGCTCAATCCGAAGCAAACATTGACTTCACACAAAGGGACAACCTCCATACTACACCGATTGGACCAAACCCCTACCGACCATTGGCCAAGCAGACGAACCACGGATTCCTTTCGATACTTTTTAACAGAGACCGATTTTCTCTTACACGGTAGCGATGGTTCGCGAAAATACGCTACATCATTGACTCTTCCATTCCCAGTGACTATTTACTCAAACCGCATAGCTATCGAGGAACGTGCAAATCACTTGTTTTCGACAACGCAAGCATACGACCAAGATGCATTGTATGGGATTCATCATTGGCCCGAACGTCAAGAATCTACTACGTGTCGCTGGTTCAAGTCTCAACATGCAGTGTATAGTTCTAAGGACATCGTGGCCATCAAACACGTTGATCTCAAGTCTAAGTGGGACTATACATTCTTGAAGAATATCATAGTCAAACGACAAGATGAACAGACTATGGATTCTCCGAGGTCGACTTTGAGAACTTATCTCTCAACGACATGGAAGACATGTACCTTGCCAAAGTATGTGGTCGTATGAGACAATTCTCGATCGACGTTCAACGTGAATTTATCAAGTCGGTTCTCATCTTCATTAGACGATCGTGATCAAAGAACGTGTTGAAGATATCCGGATGGTCGTTGAATCTTATCGACGCGTGTCAACCTCACTCCTCCAACGCTTACTCTTCCCGATCTCAACCAAATATCTCAATATACACTCATCAAGAAACCTTTCGGTGTTGTTTACCATAGTGAACTTCAAAGAAACCGCTTAATGGCGTGTAGTGAGCTCCACAAATTGGGGATCATACCTTGAAGATGGTTAGGGATGGATTGGCGTGCAGTTTGAAGGATATACGCCGAAAGTTGGGTCTCCTAAGCTACCGGAATTCTCGTGAAAGGAGGGATGTGAGAAGGATCATCACCATGATTGATGAACGGTTGTTCGAAGGGATCGCCTGACGATTGGAGAGCTATGTTGGTGGTCGACCCAGAGAAACATCACCGGCTTTCAACGCCTGTCGCACTCTGGAATATCACCGCACTTCCCGGTACCCCTTAAATTGTTTCCTTCATATAATTTTGGATGTGTGATTATATATGTCAATGGCTTGTGCACACATAACAAGTGTACAACCCGTAATGGTCAAGAAAGGACCCCGTGGTACGCCTCGCCACAATCCTTATAAAAGGAGCGAAAGCTTCTTATTTTGAGTAAAACCTATCAAACCTTTCATTTTTCAAGGTTTTGCTCAAAACACAAGTACTTCCCATATGATTTTCAAAACCTCAACCGCTTATATCACTAGTTGAGGGGAGTATTTGATTTAAAACTTTGTTCACAAATTGTTCATAGTGATCATCTTCCCATGACACTCAAAATGGTCATATTTATTCTCAACCGCTCAAAATAACATTTTATATGCCATTTTGAGGGGAGAAAATTTTGTGATAAGAAATATGTTGTGCAAAATGCAAATGAATCTGTACCTCGGACTTAACCAACGAATTGACGGTACTAAATTGTTTGTAACTCGAAAAGACTTGTCCTGGACGGGTAATAATTTCAAGCTAGTTCGCTAGTAATGTAAACGTGTCTCGCAAAGGACTTGTCCAAGTAGAAAGTACCATTCGAGAAACTCTTGATAGACATGAACTCGACGGGTATGACAACCTTCGAGGTTTGTCTACACCTTCAAGGTAGTTATTAGAGCTAGTTGTCACCTAAAAGTCGACAATGTAACTCTTTAACTATGCAACGAACCGTGTCTCGCGGGGATTGTCTACCTTCGATGGATCAATTCAAAAGTGCGCTCTTTCCTCACCGTGCATTTAACCATTAAATCTATTAAGCACATGTGGGGGAGTATTTATGCAAAACATCATCTCTCATCATGGTTCAAACATGTTTTCATTAACAAACCCTTTGAGAGATATTTTCACAAACAAGTGGTTTTAATGGCAAACATAGGTTAGTCATGGAGTTATAAGGTGACTAAGGTTAGGAATAACTGTCCTATGATCCGCCAGAGCGGAGGAATCTACCCAAGGACACTACCATTAGTTAGTGTTAGAAGTCCTTAGGAATGATTATAAAAGGAGAAAATGAGAATCGGAGAAAGAAGGAGTTGAAGAATCAAAAGAAATGTAAAGTAAAGGGTGAAAAGAAATAACCCTCCGTTATTCAACTTAGGGCGTATAACGGGTTCAATTCATATACTACTTGGTTGTCACTTAGTGACACCGGTATTGAAGATTAAAAGTCGTCATGGACCCAAAGGACGCATGCACTAAACCTTCTTAGCCACTCAAGTTTTTCTCAATGAAGCTTGTTTCATTCTCACAGGAACCCTACGTAAACTATTGGCTTTCTCTAGAGATCACCGGTATTGAAGAAGGAGACCCTCTCCTAGTCTCCGCGGAAAACCAAAACGCACTATTGAGTCTAGAGCCACGAGATTCATCAAAAGATCTCTTAGGAACACTTGACATTTAATCACTTGATGATCAACAAATAAGATTATCGATGGTTCATATCGAGTCCTTCACGATCTTAGCAACTGTCGAGAACATTTATGAGAGGTTCACATCCGTGATCCTCGGTGATTGAATGGAAACTCCCGCCGTGGTCAACATCAAACACCTCGACAAAGCGGTCACTTCGGTAACTCCCGTGGATTACGCGGAGTGTGTCTCAAACGGTCTCTGATCGTGAGGTGATGCTTGGTGTACCTCAATGACTCATCTCGAATCAGAGATGTACTTGGTACATCGCGTTATCTCACTTGTGGGACTCAGGTTCAGAACGGCCTTTGTAAGAATTAGAGTTGTGTTTTCACACTATGTCGTTAACACTCTCAAGTTCAAACTTGTAAGTGCCGGAAACCGCTTATTACTAACCGCTTGAAATGTTTTCTTCTTATGGAAGCTCCGGAGCGGAATGATCGTCTTGATTCTTCTCATGCTCATGCCAACATCATCACTAATGGAAGTTCTATTCAATGCAACACAACCGTCGTAATGATTCTTCATCAAACAAAGAATCTACAAAGTCAATACTTAAAGAACTTCTTCACCATTGAATTCCAACGTCAAAGAGCGTGTGAGCATGTTGAAGAATGACGTGAGACACCGAGCAAGCGGCACTGAAGCGCATCGATGCGAAAACAACATACTATCACTTTCACCACAAAGAACAATGATCAAAGAACAAAGTTAATGATGACGTCAAGCATAACTGCTCAAAGATAACTATCTCTACACTGGGAGATTGTTCGAATCAAGGCAATTCCTCTCACAAGAAAGAAGAATGTCGAAGACGTCACAACTACTATTACATCAACGCCTTCACCGTTTACATTCATATATACTTGAGGGAGATTGTTGGAATCACTCCTAAACAATATTTCAAGTATTTATATTTCATATGTAATAGGTAGCTTTATTATGGCCTTTATGTTTGTTTAAGGTCAAGCTTATGTAGAAGGCCCATAAGCTTAGGCCCAAGCCCAATAAGGAATAGGGAAGGAGAGGGAGTGTTGCCCTAGCTCCTTGCCTATATAAACAATGTAATAACCCTCACTTGAGGGTTGGTTGTTCAAGTTTTCTTTTCACATATGCCTCACGCCTAAACCGTATCATTACTATTGTGTGTATGTGTGATTTACTTGTTCATCCGCCTTCATCTCTTTCTCTATAACTTGTGTTTGTAAAACTAGTGACCTAACAGTGTCTTCACACATGAGAGGGATGTTTGCCTTGGTGGAAAGTAGTTGTTCCAACCACCTTTAGAAGATTCAGAGTGTGCTCTTTTCTTTGATGAAACTTCCTCATCAACCCTACCTGTTTTCATAAACTCTTCCCACACACTGTCAGAAGAAGAGCTGTCTATTGAGAGATTGATGAGGTTTGAGTTACTCATGATTTTTGGTGAGATGGTGTTTGCAAGTGTTTTGAAAGAGAGAAATTGTTTTTGGGAATGTGTTTGTGGTATGTAAGTAAGATGGTCTTAAATAGAGTAAATATGAAATCAGTGTGGTTAATGTGGGAAAGGTGTGAGTTGTTGAGGAGTAAATGAAGTCGTTGACTTTGGTGGACGGATAATGACTTTGAGTTGACCTTTTGACTGGGTGTTTAGAATTATTTTAATCACTGCCAGTACAAAATTTTGAAACCACTTCTAGTTATTTCTAACCACTGCTAACCTTAACCATGTTGCAAGTGTTTGGTTTGTGTTTGTGATGTGCAGGTATGAAGGACTTATGTATCATTTGGATCTTTTTGGATGTTTAGTATTTAAAAAAAAATTGAATCTTTTGTAATCCTTCATATTAATGCTTGCTATCACTATTTTTGGCTTAGATTTGATTGTTGCAATCTTAGTCAACAGATTGGAGGGTGATTGCTGTATCCACTGCTAGACTATCTCAAACCACTGCTTGTGGGTTTCGATCCACTGCTAGTGTTTTAATGAAAATGGATACTTGAGGGGCTGTTTTGTAACTTTGGTGCTATCGTATTTATTTCCCCAAATCACTGCCAGATCATTTAATTGATCTTCAAATCCCTTTCAATTGGCGCTTCACACAAACCCTTACCACTTCCAATTGCTTAATTCACCATCCCACATCATATCCCATCACTAATCACAATGCCGACATTGTATTCCAAAACCCATACCTAGTTGCATATTTGATCAAGAACAATCAATCAGAAGGCTTTCATGAGATGATTGATTCCCTTAACCACAGTCCGATCCACTTTGCCTTAACCATAGCACCTACAATCCTTAAAACATATGTACATCAATTTTGGTGGAATGCTGAGATTCAGGAGCGAGATGGGTTCGAGGTACTTAGGACTGTAGTAGATGAAAATGAGATTTTGGTCAATGAGGATGTCATTAGAGGTGTCTTGAAGCTAGAGGATGTTGCTGGAGTAGTTAATCTTTCTAATGAGGCTATTTTTTAAGGTTTAGAAAGGTTAGGTTATGAAAGAAGAGGTGATAATATTAAGTTTCTTAAAGGTATGTTTTCACCTCAATGGAAGTTTTTGATTCACTTTGTTGATGTGTGTGAGTACTAAGACCACAGGGTTTGATGAGTTTCCCTCCAAGATTGCAACTGCAATTATTTGTCTTTCTGAGGGGAGGGAATTTAATTGGTCTCGGATGATTTATGATAGATTTTTGAAGAATATTAAGGGGAAGGGTAAGTATTATTTGTACCCTAGATTTGTTCAACTGATTGTGGATAGTCAAATTGCAGAACCTATAGGTCATAGTAGGGAGTATGATGTTCATTATATGCTACCTAAGGTTTTTGCACATATGAGGCACAAAAATCCAAATTTCTCAGGAAGAGTTACCCCATTATTTCCAAATATGATACTTTTGCCTGATATTCCTGAGTCTGATAATGATCCTGAACCACAAGCCACTGCTGCAGAAACCCCTGCTACCACAACTGTAACCTATGTCATCACACTTGAAACCACTGCTATCACATCTGAACCTGCTGCTGCACCTTTCACCTCAACATCTGCACCCCATAGGATTTTTACTAGGATAAGGAGGAAGGGCACCAAGCTACCTCAGGCTGGTGTTAGTGGTGTAGTTCATGAGGTTGTCACAAGGAGTGGAGGTGACATGATTGGAAGGGCTTCCACTACTGACTCATGCTTAGATGCTGGTCAGGACAGTGGAATCATCAATAAGACCCAACCTTTGGCAACTCCTAATGTGGAGAGTTCCTTGGAACTCAATACAGGTGGAGGAATCCCTAGCCAACTGGCGAATTCAGGGTGCATAGATGATCAGGCTAGGTCTGATGCTATGTTTTCTATACCCAAGGATTCACCTCTAGGAGCAAAGTGATAAGGGTAGTTTGGAACATGATATTGAATTGACGGATCCTACTCAGGTACATGATGACTTTTCCAAGGAACCACCTCTCGGACCAGTTAACACATATCGAAGTGGGGAGGATATTCTTGAACAATTAACTAAATTGACGGCCAAATGTACCAAGATGGAGGAAACTATCTATGGTCTTAAGGAGCTTGCAGTGTTTCAGGGGAGGCATATCCGAAGACTGCAACATAGGGTGTCTTTTTGGAGAAAGTTAGAAGACCAGGGATTGCTGCTTTGAAGAGAGTAAGAAAGGTTCAAAAGAAGGCTAGCTCCTCAGGTGTTCATGGTTTGGAGGATGCATCCAAACAGGGGAGGAGTGAGTGCATAGAAACAGGGGAGGATGTGACTATGAATGATTTGGATAGTGGAGATCAAGGAGGAAATTATGTGGTGTCTGATAAAGATGGAAATGAAGCAGTTCTTGAAATTTTGAAGAATGTAGTAGAAGACAAAGAAAAGGAAGTGGTTCAGGCAACAACCACTGCTAGTGTTGCTGAAACCACTGCTAGATCAACTGTAACCACTGCTGCAACTTCATTAGAGGTAGGTAAACTTATCCACTGCTACTTTAAACACACCTACTGTTGCTGTAACAACCACATCCACAATAATTACAACTACTGCCATATCACCACCCAAACCTAAAGAAGTTGAGAAGGAAGCTGCTAGTACCCTGATAAACTTAAGTCAAACATCATCCAACCCTGCACCTACAACTGCACCTATACCTATCTTTCTTAAACCTACTGGACCTAAACCCTTAAGTAAAAGTTTGATAATTGGTGAGCCTTTGAAGAATAAGGTAGTTATACCAGACATTGGAAAGGAGAAAGGTATTGTTGAGCCTAAATTGAAGTTTAAGAATAGAAAAGAGCAGATTGATTATGATGCAGTGTTTTCAAAAGAATTGCAAGAAAAGGAGGATGCTGAAGCTCTAGCAGCTAGAGAAAAGCAAAAGAAAGAAGATGAAGAAGCTACTCAGAAATTGATAGCAGAATGAAATGATCAACAGTTTGTTCTTGAAGCTTCTGAAGTGATAAAGACTGAATACACTACTCAAGAATGGGCACTGTTATCTATTGATGAAAGGGCTAAGGTGTTGGCTGCAAGGGCAAAGAAACTAAGTCAAGAGAAAAAGCAAGTAAAAAGGAAGAAAGCTCCTACAAAGAGTCAGATGAGAAATTCAATGATGAAGATTATCATAAATATGGATATGTACATTGGTGAAGATCTAAGAAAGTGTACATTTGAAAGGATTGAAGAGCTTTATAATCAATGTATAAGAAGAAGAGATGATTTCCTTCCTATGAATTCTGAGAAAGAAGCTGAGTGGTTAAAGAGAATAGCTGGTTCTAAGAAGGAATCTAGTTCAAAAAGACAAAAGGTGGATGAAGAGATGGAGAAGAAAGAAAGAACATAAAAGTATCTTCTGGAGTGTTCTAAACCTGCACCTATTAATCCTACTCCAGTAAGAGCAATTCATCTTATTGAAGATTGGCAGATTATCATAGAGCATGGTAAAGAAGTAATTGAGATTACAAGAGCTGATGGATGGAAAAGTACATATCTCAATTTTGGATTGTTATTGGACTGTATGACTAAAGGTGATCTGGAACAATTGTGAAAGGTAATAGGATTTAGGTATGGAAAGTTTGGTCCAACTGGAGAGTTAGCTAAATTTGTATGGACTTCTGTAAAGAATTTGTGTCAGCCTAATCCTAATGATGAATTTTAGGAAGACTGTGAGGTGGTTGAGTGGCTAATGTATTCATATTGCAAAGTTCATGTTGTGCAGGCTACAAAAGAGAAGTTCTTTATGTTTGCTGATAAGGATTATTCATTATCAAAGAAAGTGGCCAGAAAAATGTTGGATGCCAAACTTACTCCACAAGGAACAAAGGCTACACATCCCATTATTGATAAACTGTTTCAGAAGATTGAAAAGATTGAAGGAATACAAAGACCTTTGGCAATTATGGCTAAACCTCAAGGAAGACTGAAGAGGAAGGCTGATATGTCTAAAGTTGTAGATTATACATCTGAATCAGAGACTGAAGAGGAGGTTGAAGAAAGCAAGAAAAGGTTGATGGTTCTCACTAAATTGTCAAGTTTAACAGAACCAGAGGTTAGTGGTACAATATCTCTTACAAGTCATCATCAGATAATTTCTTATACATTTGAGCTTACTATGAATGGAGGATATTGGGAGTTTGAAAGAGCCAATGGTGAGAGTTTTGGTTGTATCAAATTTTCACAAATGCTTTACTATTTGGAAAGAAATGATCTTATGGCTATCTGGAAGTTATATAAAGATAGATTTGAAAGTATGGCACCAGTTGCCTATCATGAGAGAATTGTTTATTTTAATTTGAAGATGATATTTAAACCTACTCATGCTGAACCTGAATGGAAAGGACTCTACAATGGCAGTGTTTCAAGTTGGTATTTGTATCAGTCTTGTGGAGTTCATGTACTATCTGTTTTTGGAGAAGTTATTCATATGTGTGTAGAAACTGATTATCCAAATTTGAATACTCATCCAGAAGTCATTACTCAGATGTTACAGCCTCATGGATTGAAGTTGCAGAAACCCTTTGATTATCAAGCTTATAGGTTGCTGAGGAAATTTGAAAAGACTTTGAAATCTGATAAGTGTTTGGACACATCCTCCAAGTAAGAAGTTTTGGGCTTAAAAGAAACTTGATGTTTTTAATGGAAAATATCAAGTTTAGGGGAGGATTGTTGGGTTTTAGGTTCCACTAAGAAGAATTATACTAAGTATGGAACCACCGCTAGTGCAAATGAAACCACGACTAGTAGAAGGAATCCACTGCTGAAGTTAAACAACGGCTAGTAGTATAGAGAAACCACGGGCTAATGTATTGAAACCACTGCTAGTTGATAAGTCGGTTTAATATTTTGTATTAGATAAATATGGAAAAGATGTTTATCTTGTAGGTTACGTATTGTATCTTGTAAAGGACTCCTTAGCCTATAAAAGGATGTCCTAGGTTAGATTAGATATATGTGTGTTAGTTATATCTAAGGTCGATACACTTCAAGGTTGTAAAACCCTAATACTAGTTAGAGTATTCGTTATTAATATAATTGAGGTGTTTAGTGTTATTACTGTTCTTCTTCTTAAGGTTAAGTATTATATTCCGCGTAATATTTAACAAGTTATTGTTAAGTCAGTTTCTATAAGGATCGTTTGCTCAACTGGGATCAACAAGTTTATTTATATTTTATGATCTTCTAATATTTTGTCAATAACAAACGTAAAATCATTTTAACGAAACAAATAAAATACGTAAATGGTTTGAGCCAATAGTTTACTAACACACTTACGTTTTCATATAAAACACTAAACAAGTATTATTGTTTACATTTTATAGAAATACATATGTATAACAACTAGTGTTTACATAATATAGAAATGTACATATATACTTGGTATATATTGTAATGGGTAATGTAATGGGTAAAAATCTAAGTCCTTGACCCATTGACTAGGTATAATGAATGTTGTTGGGTAAAACCCAAAGTCCATGACCCATACCCATGGAGCTTGATCCATAACCCATGACCCATTGCATGACATCATGCATGAAGTCATGTTGGGTATTATCCATGATCCATGACCCAAGACCCATGTTGGGTATTATCCATGATCCATGACCCAATATCTTGTTGGGTATTCATAAAACATTACCCATAGCCCATGGTTCATAACCCATAACCCGGTTTGCAACCCTAAATCCGGAATTAAGCTGACCCAACTGCCGGATCCATAGGATTGCACTAGCCGGATCCCTCTGAGGAGGGATCCGTGGAATAGTAGACAATTTTGTCTATAAATAGTGAGCCATTTCTTCATTGTAAATCACCCCTTTTTACACATACTCTCTCTTAGTATTGTAACATATCTAACCTTAGATCCAAAGGATCTTTCTATGTAGTTTTGTATTTGTGTGATTCTCTAGGTTCCTTTTAAAGGCGAGATCACCACCTCTTGAAGACGTGCAATGTCACACCCCCAAATTACCTGTTTTGCGTGAATGGAATTCACGGGATTGATGTCATAGCATCACAATCACGAGTTATATTGAGCGACCTAAAGTGTCGTTTGGAAAATACATCGTTTGATTTAATAAAATAATCAGAGTTACAAAGTATAGGTCCCAAATGAAAGTTACTATGTGCGGAAAGTAAGTTTAGTACAAGTCAAACGATGTTTTTAAAGTATATAAATCCTATGTGAGACGCGTCGTCACCGCGACTCTATGATATGTCCACATGCATGCCATGAAGTGAATGCCTTAGTTACCTGAAAATACATTGCTAAAAGTGTCAACACAATGGTTGAGTGAGTTCATAGAGTTTATGTAAATGTTTAATCGACTACCACAAGTATAAATTATGTATGACAATGTCGCCACAAAATGATACAATTGCTTAAGCACATGACACGAAGCTTGACCGATGTTCGCCTAACAGTGTTTTGCCAAACAACTCAATAATGATAATGAAGTGAAATGCATCCGTCCGGTTGGAATCCGCCAACCCGGATGGAGGTGTCACCTCGATAGATCTATCCACTCACCCTCGCTTCTATGAAATTAACGGTTCATGATTATGAAATGGGGACATTTAATCGGCAATGAGGTAACTTAAGCAATGTAATGAATTTGAATATACTTGGCATCGTAGTAAAATGATGTGCAATGTATTCTCCCCGTAGGTTTGAAATAAGTAAAAGTTGAATAAATCGGGCTATGAAAACTCACTGTTGCAATGATAATGATGATGTAATGGCAAAAGTGGATACAATGAAATGTAGCGTGAATCTCGGCCGACCTATTATGAATGATATGATATGTAATAAGTCATGATGTAATGTTATGCATGCAATTCGGATGATATTTATACCACTTATGAATTTTGAAAACAATACTTCTCGTCGAAAATATAATATTTTAACGTCTTGACCATTTTAAATTACTTCACATGTATTTACGTTGAAATGATATCCGACGATAATCATTTGGTGATTTATTAAGAAAATATAACTTTTAAATCGTAAAATAATGTCATTGATATTTCCATGAAAGTGACAAAAACGGCCTCTAAAAGCTAGTCGTAAAATGGTGCACGTCGAGCGTTAGGAAACAAACTCAACGGTTTTGGGAAGCTCGTATGATAATCTCAAAGTTTTAGCATTTAAGTTTTCATCCTAGAGGTCTCGTACATAAAGAAAATTAGAGGTTAAGTATGGTACTTTTAGTCCAAAATATAGTTTAAGGATGGTTTTTCGGCAAAGTTTGAGCGACCGTAATTAATTCATTACAACTCCGCTAAACAAACGATCGGACATTTTGATAAGTATACTTGGCGAACTTACTTTTACTAGAAGACATCATTTTTATAAGAAAATGTACTCCATTTTAGTTCTCCAAATTTTGTTCTCCAAACTTTGTTCTCCAAAACTTTGTTCTCCAAAACTTGTTCTCCAAATGTTTGTTCTCCAAAACTTGTTCTCCAAATGTTTGTTCTCCAAGATTTTAGTTCTCCAATTGTTTCAAAGTAACTTATATATTTTTGAGAAGTCGAAATAATTTATAACGCCTAAGCTTCATTTTTGACTCGTACAAATTTGACGTAACTTGCTGAAATTCCAGAAAATTATATTTTTCGTCGCCAAATTGAAAAATTCATAACTTCTTCGTTATAAGTCCGTTTTAATCCGTTCAAGCGGCCACGGTTTCGTTTTAAAGTATATTTTCTAAATATCTAGGCCAAAAATTTTTATCCACTGTCGGATTTTCCAGATTTTGAAAATAAGGACAGACCCTTTTCCAAACTTGTCGAAATGAGTTTTTCTCGCGCCAAACCTATTCTAACCCATTCAAAACAACTCCGAAGCTATTCTAATCCTACCATACACCTTCTAAGGGTGTCATGGTTTCCTAGACATCACCAAACTAATACATAACAAGGAGTAATTATAGGATGGATTATATATATTTAACACTTAAAAACCTTAAAAAGTGGTATAAACATCACATAACTTGCATGTTTCTCAAATAAAATGATATGACCATAATAATGAATGTGAAATAAAAACATGAATATGAATGCTTACAAGAAATATGATGAGGTTTAAGGACAAAGGGTTTTCCTAATCACTTGAGGTTTTATTGCAAAACCTATACAACAAGTGATACTAGTGTTTAAAAATCTTTGTCTTGAAAAATTTGAGATGATCCTCCTTTGGTCTCCTTGGCTGCCGAATTGGAAGAGAAAAAGGAAGAGCAAAATGGATTTCACTTTGTAAATAATAGATGTATGTGTAAAATGTGTATAATATCATTTACATGTAGTAGATATTTGTCCAAGTTTGATGACTAACCCCTTGTATGTCGACAAGGGGTATAGTTGGTCATGGAAATACATTTTTTTTTACTAAGTGGTTATATGTAAGTAAGTAAGGTAAATGTAGTTTTAGTTAAGTATAAGTAGTAACTTGTGTACACATTTGAGTATTTAAGGTAGCGTTAACTAAAAATAAATTTTAACGGGTCAAGATAAAATATATTGAGGTCATAAAAATTATAAAAATACATTTCTTGCAAAATTTGAGTGAAATAATAACTATCGTATAGTATTTAATAAAACCGTCGTAATTATATAAATATAACAATTTATATACGAAATAAATTTAAAACACTGGTAAACTCATAATATTATTTTTATAACTTAATATGAGTATAAAAATATATCGGGATAATTTTGGAAGTAACGGATCAATTGTTCAAAATAATTAGTTACGCGATAACGTTTATTTAATATGAAAATTATACGTTTAATGAAAAATGCAAAACCATGCATGAATTAATATGATGACAATGATGTTAATGAAATGTAGACTAAACTTAGTCTATATGAAATGTCCTCGATGATATGATCATGAATTCACAGCTAAACCATTACGGTTACGTGAATTTGATGCTCGTAAACCCAGTTTACAATAAACGATAAATGATGAAGCATGAAAAAATGTTTTGAAGTATGACCTGAAAATACGAGTTGTCACATTCGCCCAACCAAAAAGGAATTCAGTCCCTGAATTCAGTTCGTGTTAGTCTATCGATTTTTTTTTTTTTTTTTTTTTTTAGTTTATGAAGAATAACGAGGAAAGAAGACATGAGGAGGTGTCGTTACGGTTATCGTTGATTGAGAGTGTATAAAACATCATAGTAAAGAAAATATTGGATGAATCTCCCACGAGTAATACTTTGACTTTGGAATATGTGAACATTTTGCTTGCACTAAGATTTATAAATAACTGCTCCCAACATAACATGATCCCTCCAGAATTAGACATAGTTAGCTAGGCTATGTATAATTAAGGAACGATAATGTGACATTCGGTTTAGTTGTTATAACTCTCAATGTTTACAAAGATTTAAACCGTGTCGTTAAAATGGTCGTTAAAGAAAAAGGAAGTAAAATTCTCCTAAGTTATAACAAATCGAAAAGAAAATAAAGTACGATAGATGAGAATATTTGACAACGAGTGGTTTATCAAACAGTAAGACATCTTAAGTTATAAAGATTCGGATACGATGGGAGACATAAACTTAGTACAACATAGTACATTTAGAAAAATAAGATTGTTAGTTTCCGAACTTCTTCAGTCTTCCGCGTTGTTGAAATCCTGTTGAGCTTCACCTCCTTCTAACATGTATGCATTCCCATGAGCTCCTTCAACTTGTTGACCTTCGTTTTGGGGACATTGGTTCTGATAGTGTCCTTGTTCCCTACATCCGAAGCATGTGACTACGGCTTTACCTTTACAATCCACGGCTAGATGTCCGGTTTTGGCATTTGTGGCACTTGGCGGGGCAAGGACCCGAGTGATGAAAATTACATCGATTACATAGTGGGTGTGTTCCAAGATAACCTCTCGCCTTCCATTGGTGCAATGACATAAACCATTCCGACTTCTTGCCTTCTATTTTGTTGTTGATGATGGTTAGTGTTACGGTTTTGGTTGTTGTTGTTATAACCTCCTTGGTCGTTTTCCCATTTCCTTTTGTTGTTGTTGATTTGGTTATCGTCGTTGTTGTTGTTGTTTTGGTTATTGTTGTAGTTGATGTGGTTGTTGGTATTGTTGTTGTTTCGGTTGATGTTTGCGATTTTGCCTCTCTTTACTACCCGAGCCATGAGCTTTGCGACACTCGAATGGACTCCTCAATCGTTTGTGGATCAAATGAAATCACATCTCCTTGAATAACTTCGGAAGTCCCCGATGAAAGCCTCCAGTAGCTTCTCGTTATCCAAAACCATAGATGGGCATAACGCTAATTCTTGGAACCTCCGAACGTAAGCATCAATATCATACCCAATAGTTACCAACTCGTAGAATTCGGTCTCCAACTTTTTCACCTCCGTGCGGACAATACTTCCTTGTTAGCAAACTCTTGAATTGCACCGGTGATCCCATGATGCATTTTCCATTCCCATCGGTGAGCATATGAATTCCACCACGACATTGCCCCATCCAAGAGTGTACTCGTAGCAAACTTAACCTTGCTATCCTCCGGCAATTACATAACAAAACACGGATTCCATTTTCTCGAACCATCTAACCATGGCGGTTGCCCTTCAAGACCCTTGAACTTAGTGGGATCTCCACTTTTGAAATCCTTATCTGAACACTTCTAACCCGGACCCTCCTGCATTACCCGCAAGAAGAAAGTCTAGCGACCTCGGCGATTGCATGACCCAGCAGCAAGCCGCCACCGATGCTCTCTTGGTCCTTAGTGCATCGGCTATGCTATCATTCACATATTTACGCATAGCGACTTGAGTCAATTCGGTGTGGCTTTCTTGGTGCCATAACTTCTTCAAAATAAGAGGAAAGGTGAGACGTAGCAAAGTCTGATGTTAATAATAAACGCTCCAAAGAGATATGATATGAGGTGATAAGTTTGAGGTTATTTTTCAAAATAATCGATGGTTTCCTAAGAAATGGGTTATGAGATGTCGTAAGTGCTTCAAATGTATGATGGTTTAGTGACTTAATGTGTGAATAGCGTGCAACTCGACATGTTAGTGGTGAAACAAATGAGTGAGAGTGCCTTCGCTCTACTTAAAGGTTTTATCTCGGCATTCGACGTTATCGGTGATGAATCGGCTGATATTAAAATTGTGATAGGGAATGACAAGGCATTCTCCACATTAGAGTATGAGGAAATGATAATGGAATGGGTAATTAAAGGCATCCATGTGACAATCGTTTTGAAGTGAAAGTAAATAACTCGAAAAATGTACGTATAAACCGCATGTAAAGTGAACATGCACTTATGATGAAATGATGAGATGCTATGATGATGTAGTTATAGTCTAGTGTCAATGATGCAACCTAGTTCTCTATAATCTGAAGCTCGATGCCAATCATCACACCCCAAATTACATGTTTTGCGTGGAATGGAATTCACGGGATTGACCGTCATAGCATCACAATCACGGTTATATTGAACGACCTAAAGTGTCGTTTGGAAAATACATCGTTTGATTTAATAAAATAATCGAGTTACAAAGTATAGGTCCCAAATGAAAGTTACTATGTGCGAAAGTAAATTTAGTACAAGTCAAACGATGTTTTAAAGTATATAAATCCTATGTGAGACGCGTCGTCACCGCGACTCTATGATATGTCCACATGCATGCCATGAAGTGAATGCCTTAGTTACCGAAAATACATTGCTAAAAGTGTCAACACAATGGTTGAGTGAGTTCATAGAGTTTATGTAAATGTTTAATACGACTACCACAAGTATAAATTATGTATGACAATGTCGCCACAAAATGATACAATTGCTTAAGCACATGACACAAGCTTGACTGATGTTCGCTTCAACAGAGTGTTTTGCCAAACAACTCAATAATGATAATGAAGTGAAATGCATCCGTCCGGTTGGAATCCGCCAACCCGGATGGAGGTGTCACCCTCGATAGATCTATCCACTCACCCTCGCTTCTATGAAATTAACGGTTCATGATTATGAAATGGGGACATTTAACGGCAATGAGGTAACTTAAGCAATGTAATGAATTTGAATATACTTGGCATCGTAGTAAAATGATGTGCAATGTATTCTCCCCGTAGGTTTGAAATAAGTAAAACTTGAATAAATCGGGCTATGAAAACTCACTGTTGCAATGATAATGATGATGTAATGGCAAAAGTGGATACACCAAATGTAGCGTGAATCTAAACCGACCTATTATGAATGATATGATATGTAATAAGTCATGATGTAATGTTATGCATGCAATTCGGATGATATTTATACCACTTATGAATTTTTGAAAACAATACTTCTCGTCGAAAATATAATCTTTTAACGTCTTGACCATTTTAAATTACTTCACATGTATTTACGTTGAAATGATATCCGACGATAATCATTTGGTGATTTATTAAGAAAATATAACTTTTCGTCAGTAAAATAATGTCATTGATATTTCCATGAAAGTGACAAAACGGCCTCTAAAAGCTAGTCGTAAAATGGTGCACGTCGAGCGTTAGGAAACAAACTCAACGGTTTTGGGAAGCTCGTATGATAATCTCAAAGTTTTAGCATTTAAGTTTTCGTCCTAGAGGTCTCGTACATAAAGAAAATTAGAGGTTAAGTATGGTACTTTTAGTCCAAAATATAGTTTAAGGATGGTTTTTCGCAAAGTTTGAGCGACCGTAATTAATTCATTACAACTCCGCTAAACAAACGATCGGACATTTTGATAAGTATACTTGGCGAACTTACTTTTACTAGAAGACATCATTTTTATAAGAAAATGTACTCCATTTTAGTTCTCCAAATTTTTGTTCTCCAAACTTTGTTCTCCAAAACTTTGTTCTCCAAAACTTGTTCTCCAAATGTTTGTTCTCCAAAACTTGTTCTCCAAATGTTTGTTCTCCAAGATTTTAGTTCTCCAATTGTTTGTTCTCCAACCTTTTTGTTTCAAAGTAACTTATATATTTTTGAGAAGTCGAAATAATTTATAACGCCTAAGCTTCATTTTTGACTCGTACAAATTTGACGTAACTTGCTGAAATTCCAGAAAATTATATTTTTCGTCGCCAAATTGAAAAATTCATAACTTCTTCGTTATAAGTCCGTTTTAATCCGTTCAAGCGGCCACGGTTTCGTTTTAAAGTATATTTTCTAAATATCTAGGCCAAAAATTTTTATCCACTGTCGGATTTTCCAGATTTTGAAAATAAGGACAGACCCTTTTCCAAACTTGTCGAAATGAGTTTTTCTCGCCAAACCTATTCTAACCCATTCAAAACAACTCCGAAGCTATTCTAATCCTACCATACACCTTCTAAGGGTGTCATGGTTTCCTAGACATCACCAAACTAATACATAACAAGGAGTAATTATAGGATGGATTATATATATTTAACACTTAAAAACCTTAAAAAGTGGTATAAACATCACATAACTTGCATGTTTCTCAAATAAAATGATATGACCATAATAATGAATGTGAAATAAAAACATGAATATGAATGCTTACAAGAAATATGATGAGGTTTAAGGACAAAGGGTTTTCCTAATCACTTGAGGTTTTTATTGCAAAACCTATACAACAAGTGATACTAGTGTTTAAAAATCTTTGTCTTGAAAAATTTGAGATGATCCTCCTTTGGTCTCCTTGGTCGCCAAATTGGAAGAGAAAAGGAAGAGCAAAATGGATTTCACTTTGTAAATAATAGATGTATGTGTAAAATGTGTATAATATCATTTACATGTAGTAGATATTTGTCCAAGTTTGATGACTAACCCCTTGTATGTCGACAAGGGGTATAGTTGGTCATGGAAATACATTTTTTTTACTAAGTGGTTATATGTAAGTAAGTAAGGTAAATGTAGTTTTAGTTAAGTATAAGTAGTAACTTGTGTACACATTTGAGTATTTAAGGTAGCGTTAACTAAAAATAAATTTTAACGGGTCAAGATAAAATATATTGAGGTCATAAAAATTATAAAAATACATTTCTTGCAAAATTTGAGTGAAATAATAACTATCGTATAGTATTTAATAAAACCGTCGTAATTATATAAATATAACAATTTATATACGAAATAAATTTAAAACACTGGGTAAACTCATAATATTATTTTTATAACTTAATATGAGTATAAAAATATATCAGGATAATTTTTGGAAGTAACGGATCAATTGTTCAAAATAATTAGTTACGCGATAACGTTTATTTAATATGAAAATTATACGTTTAATGAAAAATGCAAAACCATGCATGAATTAATATGATGACAATGATGTTAATGAAATGTAGACTAAACTTAGTCTATATGAAATGTCCTCGATGATATGATCATGAATTCACAGCTAAACCATTACGGTTACGTGAATTTGATGCTCGTAAACCCAGTTTACAATAAACGATAAATGATGAAGCATGAAAAAAATGTTTTGAAGTATGACCTGAAAATACGAGTTGTCACATGTTATTAACAAAGAAACACCGAGCAATCTTTATTAAGTGCGGAATTTACTTAACAAAGCTAAGAAGAATAACTTTATTATAAACTCTAAATCACTTATTATGCGATACTCTAATACAACTCTAAGATAATCGAACTTTTCTCTAAAACACTAATTCGTAAACTCTAAAACTCTTTTCCGAAATCGCACCTCTAATGCCAATCTAGGAGTCCTTTATAGGCTCAAGGATATCCTAGTCGGTTTACAATTGATAACCTTGTACGACAAGTAATCTAAACATGGAATACAATTCTTTCCATAAGCGAATATAACAGTTTGTTTGTTCTAGCAAGACTTTGACTTCATCTTGCGGTACTTTGACTTCGTCTTTAGCGATACTTTGACTCTTTGACTTCTTCCAAGATTTCTTGCGACTTACGGTGCTTTCATATCTTGATGCTTTGATATCTTGACACTTTCATATCCCAACAATCCTCCCTAACTTGAATTCTACTTGCTTGACTTCAAGTTCCTTTATGAATATATCTTTAACACTTCATCTTTAAAATGGATTTTCTTTAGTCTTTAGATTGTATCTCTGTAATATCTGTGCTTGTCAAAATATCTCTTAGAATTGTTCTCTTCACAGCAGCATCTAGCAATCTCCATCTTTTCAACAACACAGCAACATATGACAATTTGTACAATAATTTAGTTTAAGTTGCATACTATTCTCATCACTTCCAAGTGAATCATTGAAAATTTAATGGATTTAAAACTCTTTACCAAAGCCATTATCTCTGGAGTAGCCAAATGTTTTTGGTGTGTAAGACCATGGTACATTGATAACCATATGATTTTTAGCAAATCACCGACTATCAATGATTTGTTTTGTCTTTACCAAAAGTTGTACCCTTCCGGACTAGTTAGTTCTTCTATCTAATGGTGAACTAATTACCAATAATGGTTTTTCCATTGCCTTTACCACAAGCCATTTTCTTGTGGGCTAGCCAACTCTTCACATTCTTGATATGGTGAGTTGATTACCATCCAACTTATTAGCAAGTTGTCAACTAAAAGCGGATTTGATATATCTTTACGAGCCGTTTGCTCATGGATTAGTCAATCCTTTTGTAATCATGGTGGATTGATAACCTATTGATGTTATCATCACAAAACCATTTATTCAACCTTTATTTCAAAATATTTATTACTTAACAAAAGGTTTCTTCTAAAATTTACTTAAGCGGTTTAATCTGAAGAAAGCAGTTACTTTGATGAAATCTTGTCGACTAGCGATACTTTGAATAAAAGTACTAATATATCAAAAGTATTTATTCAATTAAAAGTCATACCGGTTATAGATCATTCTCAAGAATGGTAGTCCGGTCTATAAACAAATTGACAACCATGCAAGCGGTTTCATCGACCTCTTCTACTTCCAATCCATGCTCTAGCATTCTTCTCATGAGCTCAAGCTGTAAGAGGATATCTTCTTTCTACAAACATGTGTATCATTGTTCCATTTTCTAGCTCCAAAACATGAACTCCAGTTCTTCAAAGAATCTCCAAGAAACTATTTCCCGTTTCTTGATCCTTCCAAATATCATCGATGCTCTCTTCATTAGTTTCCCACATGGTTATGATATCACCATGTAAAACCAATCAATCCCTTCTAATGGATTATCTTCAAAATAAGTCTTCACAACATGATATAAGTAGAATAGATCTACTCTGTCTATAATATCAAAGAAATCCATAGTCTTTTGAAAACTTTGAAACTTTCATCTTCTTTGTGAAAAACCATGTAATCTCCATTCTTAGATTTCTCAACTTTGAAAACACTAATCTTTGATCATTCATTTTCATGTCATTATCTTCCTTGGTATAATCAAAATCTACCACTCGAGATAATTCTTCAATTCATCACTAGTCTCGGATCTTAATTCAACCTTTTCTTTCTTTGAAAACGAACATCAGAACATCGCTTTTTCTTTTTCTCTTTAAGCTCTTCTTCCTTTCAACTTCAGTCCAATAAGCTTCTTCTCTAAAATCTTTAATGCCCGCAACATCTTTCTTATAAGCTTCTCTCGAAGATCATATAATCTTTTCATATCCACATAATTTAGCTTTTGCAATCCTTTAAATCCTCTGCCTTTTAAATATGCCATCATTGCATTCCTTTCTTTAGCTAAATTAGGTCTTCTTGACATAAATCTAACGGTGTTGGAGACTCTAATGATTCAAGAACCAAAGATTCAATTCCTCATGTAATTTACGAGCTACTTCTCTATTACGAGCTTCTTGAGCTTCTGTTCTTCTCTATATTTAGCATTTAACTCTTCTTGAACTTTTCAAATTGTGACTTCATTCCTAGCAACTTCAAAAGCTCTAAGTTACTTAAAGTGAGTTTCTTTTTCTTAATTTCAACCAAAATACCTTTCCCTTTATCTTTTGGATCAATTGCAGGTTGATCAGTTCTTGGTTGTTCTTCTTCTTGTACATATCTAATAGTAACTCCTCCTCTTGGTTGTGACAAATCAAGAATTGTAGCAACTAATTCATCATCACTCGAAGAATGAATAGGTTTGAATCTAGGTTCCTCCTCTTCTTCTATAACAGTTGTAGAAGGACCAGCTTCTTCTTCAAAATTCAATACCCTTGGAGTTATTGGTGTTATTGCTTCCGCCTAGATGTATCATGAAAAGCAGACTTTGATGTTCAAGACCTTGATCATCATTACCTTGAACATCGATACTTTGAACTTGCACTTCTTCTTCTTGTTCCTCTGAAATAATCTTTTCTGCAAAACTTATAGATTCTTTCTTCTTTGTAATATCTTCTTCAGATTCTTTCTTCTTCATAACATCTTCTTTCAAATTATCCTTTTCTGAATTCCTCCCCAAGTTGACAGAAGATGATTTAGGAACCTTCTTTCTTTTCAATTCCTTACGAAGTGCTTTACGACGTTTGTTTTCCTCCTTAACCCATAAGTTGAAACCTTGAATATAGGGTTTAATAAAATTCCTCAACCAGAAATAGTTACGCTTCAACTTCCTAATGGTTTTAGCTTGACGCTCAACAGTCTTGTTCAACCGAGCTAACTCCCTTGTCAAAGCATAATTATCCAAAGTCAAACCTTCATGAGGTATAGTATGATCATCATCATGAAGTTGTGAATGTGCCTCGGAAGCAGAAACAGATTGTTGAGGAGATGGAGTAGGTGTTCTCTCAATCTCTGCTTGAACCTCAGGGCTTGGAGAAACATCACCTTGTAAAGATGCAGTACCTTCAATAGAAGCGGTGCTTGCAGATCACGATGCCTTGTGAAGCAACACTTTGTGAAGCGAAGAGCTTGTGCGAATCAAGACCTTCACTTTCTTCATCCTCTCCACCGCATCACGGACGACTTGTACAACTTCCATCATTGTTGTAGTTAATGGAATATCTCCACCTCCGAACAAATTACTTCTATTAGCCATGAATGTATAAATTTTGGCTTGTTGCACAATGACAGTAACAAAGTAGCGGGTTTTGGAATATCGACCAACCGCTTGTTTAAGAAAACTGTATAAACCTTGGATACATCAACCAAGTTGCCCCGGATGATATATGCGATAGCATCCCATCCAAAATAAGCCGTGAAAAATTAAGCACTCATGTCAGTAGTTAAGCCAACCACTGCGGATGCTATATTTGACCCAAACCGCTCCCAAGTGCTTTTAGAACTTATGCAATGGAGCAAAACATGAATCAAAACTTCCATTGAGGATGAATAAGGCTTTCTTGAAAGTTTGTTCAGTCAAAGAACCTTCATAACCAAGATTTCTAAAAGTATCCCAAATCAGTTGCTTGTCAAATCTAATAGCCCCATCTTTATCACCAAATAATAAATCATCACGAATAGAGGCCTCTGTAATCTTGATAGTTCTTCCAGCAACTGAGGATCTAATATAATATTCATCCTCCTCCATATTATCTCTAGCATTAGCCCAAAATTCTTGAATCCATGGTTCAATTATATCCGGCTCAACTAAAGAGCATAACTAATAAAGCGACCAAAGAAGATAATCAATTATATCATAGAAAGCCACATTCGCCTCGGTCTTGTCCAAATTAGCCACCATATTGTGCTTGAAATGCTTAAACGATTCACCATTGTTGAAAAAGTGAGCACAAGAAAGATTGTATCAAATAATAAAGAGATGGTAATTGGGAGATAAGTATGGAAGCGATGTAAAGTAATAATGAGAGGAAAATCGGAAAGTAGTTATTTATAGGTGAGATTTGAAAATCACGGCCTAAATAACAAAGTTACCGTTACTACCAATTACCCATCAATATTACCATTGGAACAAGACTTTAATACGACAAACAAGATTTTCCACATAAGCGATACTTTCCCAAGCAAGACTTTTCCAAGCAAGATTTCAGAAATACGATGCTTTGCCAAAAACCTTCACATAAACTAAGTATAAACTAACATCCTCCTCAAGCAATACATACGGACTATACCTAACATCTTATAGTCCTCCCTTAAACATAGCTTAGTAGTTAATCATTCCAATGCTTACGACCAAGTGATTGAATCGTGACACATCAAAACCTTTTGTGAGTAAATCACTACATTGTCATCCGTGTGAACTTTAACCACATTTATGAGCCTATGCTCATAGCAATCTCGATAAAGTGATGCCTAATCGAATATGCTTTGTCTTGGAATGATAGACAGATTCTTCACAATACAAATAGTACTCTCATTATCAATATTGATAGGAGTATTCTTAAAATTGAATCCATAGTCCAAGAGTTGATTTTGCATCCACAAAACTTGACCACAACAACTTGCGCAGACTACATATTCACCTTTTTCAAGATGAGGTTCTTTGCAATTGTCTGCTTTTGCATTGCCGTGAGACTAACCTTCTTCCAAGATATTGGCATCCACCGGTTGTGGATCTTCTATCATAATTATCACTGCATAGTCACTATCCGAAAAAGCTTCTAAGTGGAAAGGTGACTCTTTAGGATACCACAACCCCAACTTAGGTTGTTGTTTCAAATAACGAATATTCGTTTCTTGCATTCGGTGAGAGATCTTTGGTGAGACTTGATATCTTGCACAAAGACAAACTGAAAACATGATATCGTGCCTTGATGCGATAAGATACATAAGAGAGCCAATCATAGATCTGTATAGCTTGACTTCAACAGTCATCCATCTTCATCTTTTCCTAATGAATTGATAGATTTAATAGGTGTAGTAATGACCTTCATACCATCAAAATTAAACTTCTTAAGTATATACAGAACATACTTGTCTTGGCTAATGAAAATTCCTTCCTGGACCGCTTAACTTGAAGTCCTAAAAGAATGTTAACTCTCCCATTGAACTCATTTGAAATTCCTTCGCATCACCGCTCAAACTCCTTAACCATGGATCGTTTGGTAGCCCCAAAGATGATATCATCAACATAAACTTGAACTAACATGATATCCTTCTTTTCTTTCTTGATAAACAAAGTCTTGTCTATAGCTCCCTCCTGTATCCATGTTGTAATAAGAATGTAGAGAGCCTCTCATACCAAGCTCTAGGTGCCGATGAAGACCATATAGAGCCTTAACCACCTTATAGACTTTGTTTGGATGCTTAGGATCTTCAAAACACGGAGGTTGTTTCACATACACCTCTTCCGTAATAGTGCCATAAAGAAAGGCACTCTTGACATCCATCGATAGACTTGAAAACCCATATAAGAAGCAAAAGCAAGAAATATTCTAATAGCTTCAATCCTTGCCACAGAGCAAATACCTCATCATAATCTACCCTTCCTCCTGCTCATAACCTTGAGCAACTAATCTTGCCTTGTTTTTGATAACATTGCCTCTTTCATCTCTTTTGACTCTAAAACCCATCCGGTTCCAATAACTCTCTTCCCATCCGAAGGTCACATAAAACCCAAACTTCTTGAAGTTTAAATTGAAGAAGTTCTTCTTGCATAGCTTCAACCCACTTTCTTTAGTTAAATCTTGAGCAATATTCTTGGGTTCCTCTTGAGAGATGAAACAAGTAAATAAAGCGTGTTTGATGGTCCTTATGATTTAGCTTTGTTTTGTTTATACACAAAGCTAAGTAAAGCATTGTGAGGTTTTGTGAAACCCTTAGCTTTGTGTCTTGTCATAACTCCAGTAGAAGGACCAATGATTTGATCGATTGGATGATTCTTATGAATTGTAAGATTGGAGGCTGGAACTGCATATGTATCATCCAAGTTAGTATAATCGGCACCTTCATTGGAATCTGTGAAAATACCTTCATCTTCATGCTCATCATCGGTTTCTTCTAACCCGGGCATGGTAGGATCATCCAAATCATCTAAAATCATCAGCAGTGCGTGATGCTTTGGTTGAAAAATCTTGTCAAAATCTTGTAAGAGTACTCTGCAGCCTTGTTCTTCTTCTTTGCCTCTTCATAAGCTCTCCTTTGTTCATCGATTGTAAGAATGTGCTAATACATCTTGAAGAAGCATCGATTAAGTTCCTCTTGAATAGATTGATCCTCGGTGATAATGAGGATTGTGGTGCAAGATTTTGTTTTGGAGAATCGATTACTTTGCTTAGGAACAACAATGATTTGTTTTGGACTCACGGGATCTTTATCGTGAACGACATCGTCGAATATGAACATCATGAACAACATATTGAATATCTTCTTGATTGTGCAAAGGTTGATTTTCTTCTCTAACAGAACATAATTCATTGAAGGAGATAAAATCTCAAGATCAAACATCCAATCGGGACCTTTTCCTTTCTCATTGTCTTGATCTTCTAAGAACTCAACATGAAGACAATCTTGAATCTTCTTAGTAACTCTGTTGTATACTCTAAAGCCTTTCTTGTTAGTGCAATATCCCAATAAGTAACCTTCTTGGACTTGCCATCAAACTTCCCTAGATTATCAATGGTGTTCAAAATAGTAAGAGGGCATCCAAAAGGCTTCATAAAGCGAATGTTGGGTTTATTGCCCATCGACAATTCATAGGGTGTCTTCATCTCGTGGTTTGGTGACGAGACCTGTTAAGTACATAGCATGCAGTGCTTACACCGCCCAAAATTGAATAGGAGATGAGAATCTGCTAACATGGTCCTTGCCGCTTCAATTAAGGTCCTATTCTTCCTCTCTCAACACCATTTGTCCTTGGTACTCTAAGTACTACCAAGTCATCATCAACGGTTTGAAGTCGAAGAAAGGATGAGACATTCGTGTCGATGAATAACACAGATGCTTTTATCACAAATTTGAGAGACCGACAACAAGTTGAACTTTAGCTCCTTCACATATCCGACATTCTCAAAATCGATTCTTCCACTTTAATTGTTCCTTTCCCGTAATCCTTCCTCCACGGGATCATTCCCAAATGCAACTTTTCCTCCACTAATAGTTCTAAAATCGAGACGGGATCTCTTTATCGCTTTGTCATACTTCTGAAACAACCACTATCCACAATAAGATGATCTTTAAGCTCCTCTTACGGGTTGCCACTGCACACAAAGAAAAGAGTTAGAAACTTTTAGGAACCCAAGCCATTCTCGACTTGTGTTCCCTTGAGAAGTTACAAACTCAAATTCTTTGAGTATGTAATTCTCACTATCTTTCAAATGATGATCCAAAATTATCTTTTGATGTTTAGCATGTGGATTTTCAAAACTCTCGGTTTTCAACATAAATTTCTTTCACCGATTATTAGCATTTTCTTTTGACACAAAACATCCGATTCACTTTTTGTTGAGCGTCTTGTATGTCTCTCAAAGTACTTTCCTTTTAACCCATTCGGTTTTAACAGGTGGTTCCCGTGATCTAGATCCCTATATGAATTGTGATACCTTCTAGGTTGATAGTGAGATCTCCTAGAATTTCTATCCCAAGTATGGTTTCGTTACCTTGTCTCGAGCAAGTTTTTTGAAAGTCTTGTGAGATCTTGAGGTCTTCTCGATGTGGGTATCTATGATCCGGTGTGAAGTTTCGTGATTAACCCTATTTGTATTAGTCCAAACCGGTTTGTGCTCTCTAGGTCTCGATTGTTAGACTTATTCCTTGAAACTTGCTTAGATATTACGAGTGTTTGTCACAATCTTTGATTAAGTGAGTAGGAATATAACACACAAAACACGGTTTTGACCTATATGACCAAAGTGATTTCTTCTATGTCTATGCCCAAAATTATTTTGCCTTCTTGATGGTGATAAAAGCTGCCTTGACCAAAATTATCCCAAAAGGTTTAGCATCTTGCTTTGAAAAGGTTTTGCGAAGGTCTTGCTTGTTGAGCAAGATTTGATTTAAAGGTTCTTTGGATTTTGAACATTGTTTTCAGGATTTCTTTGGGTTTCTCGGACCTAGATTGAGCAACAAGCTTCTTCCCGAACTCTAGACTATCTACTCCATAGCAAGAAACATCGTGTCTAGAGGGTGATGACCGATGGGATGAGGAACACATGATAACCATTGTCTTTCTTATATTCGGAGGTGGTTCACTTCATCGAGCCCTCATTACTAGATGAATCTAAATAGTTAATGAGCTCATCATCACTAGTGGTTATGTCTTCAAAAACATAATCATCCCGATCACTAGATTGGTTTTCATCTATGTTACTAAAGTCCATTCCAAATCCTAAGCCTGTTCTAATGTAAGCCTTCTACTGTTTTTCAACATAAGCAACATGGGACAAGCGGACTCTCCCCAAGCAACAAACTTAGCTAACAAATCATCTCTTTCTTTAGTTAATTTCTCAATTTCAACAATTTTACAGTTTAGTTTCCATTCACTAAGTTTTAATGGTAATCCTTGTTCATACTTTTCATTGAAGCCATTTCATTATTTTCATGTGTTATGATTTTAGCTTCTATAGACTCTAAAGTGATTTGATAACCCGCTACCTCGCACCTAGCCCTAATACAATTATCTCTTTCAATCACATAACTCAGTAAGTAATTTTGATAAAACTCATAACAGTTTGAGCATACCTCGAGATAGGAGGCCGAGTTGGTGAAGTAGCCACCATTGCAAGAAGAACAGGATCATCTTCACTTTCTTTGCTCCAATCAAATCCTCCAAAGCAATCATCGATTCCAAAGCGATGTTCAGATTCTTCATCAAAAGCGGTGCTCGGTCCAATGCTTCCACGGTGTCTTCAATTGCATCTTCCATCGCTACCATACAATGAAGTCACGGTTCATCATCAAACTCTTCACTCCATCAACCACGATAACTTCTCTTGAGCAACCAAAGCCTTTGTTTGATTATTGGAATTTCCTTGAGCTCAAGTTTAGGCTTCTCGGATGTTCTGCTTGCTTTATACTTAGCAAACCCGCACTCCTTGCAAAGTGACGATCTTTTGACAATTGAAACATTCAATTTTAGATTTGTCAAAAGTTATTCCTTGTTTTGGTTTGAAATCAATACTTTTGCTGTCTTCTTCATGTACTTTTGATCCTTGCGTTGATCAAAGCAACTTGCCACGATATCAATTTCTTCAAGTGCATCTTCTTCAACTGCTAGATCCTCTTCATAAGTGGCGAGTAAGCTTGCTTGTTGTGCAAAGAAAGAGCACACAACTTCATCCGAGTTCAAAGTGGTAGATGGTGGGCTTCTTGAGCATATGATGGGGATTGTAAACGCAGACTTTGAGAAACAGTGCTTTGAGGAGAAGCGAGATTTTGAAAGTCTTGCTCTTCTTTCGATGATAGAAAAGCGATCTTGTGAGATTTGGGCTGGGTTGACCACTCATCTCATGTTCATACACCTTGAGTTGATGATAGAGATCATCAAAGTCCATAACATCAATCCTTGTTGTCCTCTCGATCATAGTAGCAATCACATGCCATGAAGATGGCAAACTCCTTAGAAACTTCAAATTAGCATCCTCAATCGATACTTGAGCCTTGTATAATTCCAACATGTTGAGGAGATTCTCAAACCTATCATATGCGACATCAAGACTCTCTCTTCTCCCACTCGTGAAAGTTTCAAACTGTTGTTTCACAAGTTTCGTGCATCTTCTTAGAGGCTTCATTCCTCCAAATCTGGTCTTGAGAGCAGCCCAGTGCTTGGCATCTTTAGCATCATGAAACTTGAGAAGATGTCCATCCGGAATGGCGAACAAGAGAATGTTTAGTGCCTTCTCTTGATTCCTTATAGTTGCTTGTGGTAAGACGCCTTTGGTCTTTAGGGTTGTCCAGGGAACAACAATGGGATCTCAAACTACTTCATTCCCATTCACAATTACATTCCATAAAGCATGGTCTCAGAATGGCAATATCTTGCCTCATCTTCATGCACCGTAGATCATATTCTCCTTCTTGATTATTGGAATTACGAGTGAGGTGATTGAGGGTGGTGGAACATCTTCATCGACATCTTGAATATTGTTGAAGTAGGGTTTCTTCCTAGTCGGAGTTTCCACACAAGCTCGATACCACTTGTTGGATCGATATACTTTAATCAAACTAACTTAACTAGCTTGTTAAGGTTTAATAACCTTGGATAAATCCTAAGTTATTAACAAAGAAACACCGAGCAATCTTTATTAAGTACGCGAATTTACTTAACAAAGCTAAGAAGAATAACTTTATTATAAACTCTAAATCGCTTATTATGCGATACTCTAATACAACTCTAAGATAATCGAACTTTTCTCTAAAACACTAATTGTAAACTCTAAAACTCTTTTTCCAAATCGTACTCTAATGCCAATCTAGGAGTCCTTTTATAGGCTCAAGGATATCCTAGTCGGTTTACAATTGATAACCTTGTACGACAAGTAATCTAAACATGGAATACAATTCTTTCCATAAACGAATATAACAGTTTGTTTGTTCTAGCAAGATTGACTTCATCTTGCGATGATTTTGACTTTGTCTTTAGCAAGATTTGACTCTTTGACTTCTTCCAAGATTTTGACCACAAGACTTTCATATCTTGATGCTTTGATATCTTGAAGACTTTCATATCCCAACACAAAACAACAATGAGAAACTTTATTGTAGATACACACGAGTATGCGGAATCTACTTGAATGTACTTTAGAAGATTAATGTAAGAACAAGTATAACACCAACAGCTTCAATATTATTTATTAATAATACGAGTACTCTCCTAGTACTAGGGTTTACAACCTTGAAGCTTTTCTTAAGACAGCTAGAGTATTGGTATATTCTTAACCTAGTTAGGATCTCCTTTTATACACTAAGGAGATCCCTTACAGAGATAACTATGCATTAAGTATATCATATCTTCTATTGGAATAGAAGATATGCTGTTACAGACCATACACGACATTCCTAATATAGAACAGTACAAACTCAACACTATCAGTACTAACATTTGCACTATCAGTACTAACTAGTTAATACTCTTCTAACATCACTATCAGTACTAACTTTAAGACTATAAGTATTAACTCCCAAAAGTGAATTTCCCAACAAGAAGTGTAGTGTTGAAGGCATTAGTGAAAGGTGCCGAAGGGTCGTGTCGAAAGGCATTAGTGAAAGGTGCCGAAGGGTCATGTCAAAGGCATTAGTGAAAGGTGTCAAGGGTGTACATTCGATATGGTGCATCGATGTACAAGATAGATAGTTTGGGTTAAAGGATATTGATATCCTTATGATGTTGTAATAAGGAGTGTATCTCCTTTGGGTTAGTTATGTTGTGTTGGGTAGTAGTTCCTCCTTTTTAATGGAACTCGGTATCTAGCCTTATACCGGATAAAGTGTAGGCGACATTGTGATAGGTTTGGTTCTACCTCGTGGAAGAACCCGATGTCTAGCCTTGTACCGGATAAAGAGTAGGCGACATTGTGAAGGCTTCTCCGCCACATTAAGGAGCTTGTGTTGTGTAGTGCTTACGAACTCTCGAGTGGGGAACTCGGGGAGTGGAGTAGGGCAAGGAAGGTGTCCTTATAGCCGAACTACTATAAATACTTGTGTCGTGGTTTTGTGTTCCTTACTCTTTATCTTTGCATTACTTGTTTATATGCTTATCTATCATCATCCAACACACACATTTAATAGATTGACATAAGTCGATCTAAATATTTTAAAACAAAGTTTTAATCGGTAAAACCATTCAACCCCCCCCCCTTCTAGTTTTCCACAATTGGTACCAGAGCTTCGTTACCAAGTTTCTTAGAGTATATTGTACTTTAAAAACTTGATACGATCCGTGTATGGTTGAAAACTACAAAGAAGGAAATCTCTTAAAACAATTTTTTTTAATGTTGGATAGTGATAGATTATTCTAACAATTTCTCTTTAAGAAATTTTCTTGCTAGGACTATTCCAAATACTTCATTTCTATCCAAATAAAAATGAATCCAACACCCTAGAAGAACCCAAAGGTAATCACAAACTACTTCTACTAAGTACAATGGATTACTTTAAAAGCTCATGAAGTATTTCGGATCTATAGTTTCTAAAAACCATAAAAATAATTTAAGGTATGTTCCCTTACCCACAACTAGTTGATCTTTACTTATAGTATTCTTATATGAATATAATGATGATATGTGTCTTTCTTTCATGATAAAAACCGTGCATATAAATGTAGTCTTATAAAACTATAAGAACACATGAATTAGGACTTTAACTTCAAAGTCGCAAGTCTCTAAAAAGTCTCTATTCACTACTTTCCATCTTTACTCATTATCGGAAATAGTATTCCTTTTTTATTCTCTTAAAAATACTAAAGATTATCAAACCTACGCCGTCATCACAAAATAGACCCTCGATAGTTAATTTACCAATAATCGATAAACACTCCTCCTTCTCGTCAAAACACCTTGGCCAAACGTCTATTCAAATAGGAACCTCATTCTACAAGTTCTTTTTCAAAATAAGTTATTGTATAACTTATTACAAGTAAAAAGAATAATTTTAAATACTTCATTTTCTGTCTGCATACCTGGATCCCACATGTTGTAATATTCGGATCCCTAAAACAAGAGATCCGGGGGAACCGTGTACACATACATCAGTTATACGCTTTTCAAAACCCAAAATAATCCATTTTCTCTTCCTAAAAACACAAAAACGACCTAATATCTGCTTTAATCTCCATAGGGCTTCATACTCTCAAGCATCTCATTCTTGAACATCATTGTAAGTAATTACACTCATATGTTCTATTCATCATCATCTCCATCCTAGGATTTATGGTTTTAAACTTTTCAATTAAGATTCAATTTTTTTTTATCACCAATTGAAGAACTTAGGTATTATAAAATTAGTTTCATTACAAAAAGGTTCTATACAATTAAAGGTTTTCAAAACAACATTGTTAATACAAATCAAAAACCATAAACCCATTTTGACAAATTTTACCTAATTGGAATATTTGTTTTCTAGGATCAATCATGCCTAAGGCTACCCAACAAGATCACCATGACACCGTTCACTACCTTTCTAGATACTATCGGAAAGAAGGGCTATCAAAAACCAATCGCAAAATCTTCAAAAAGCTAGAAAAATGACTTATCCACGAAGGTCGTGTAGTTAAGTAATGTTTCCTGGAAAACACCGACATTCATCAAATCTTTTCGGCAATCAACTTTGATTGTCTCTTAGAAATTGATGAACAAATTTGTCCGGTCTTTATCTTTGAATTTTACAATAGTGTTAGGATTGTTCGAAACAATGATGAAAATATTTCAATCACTTTCATTATAAACAACCAAAGCATTACCTTACCCCTCAACACATTCTGTAACACCCCCAAAATGGCTCAGCGGAAGCATACAAGTATTGGGATGCTACTAAATTGGTATCACAACATAAGCATAGAACAATTGGTTTTCCATAAATAACTTTTCTTCATTCTTGAAAAAAATGTTTACATTATTGATTAAGTGCGGAAAATGGCACATTATAAATAAGTGGTCCCAATACATAAATCAGAGTCGTCTATGACCATGCCATGCCTTTGCCTTGCACCTCCAAAGATAAGCTATCACTTCAAAACCTGAAGATACATGCTAAAAGGGGTCAGCTTACGCTGGTGAGTTCATAGGTTTTAGTTGTAAAAGTTTTATGGACCACAAGATTTAGTATTTAATTCATTTCATTATGTGACCAGTACACTCGGTCATGGTTCACTCGGCAATGTGACCCGTTCATTCGGTCATGTATGTACATAGCAAATGCAACCAGTACAATCGGTCATGTGACCAGTTCACTCGGTCATGCAGGCATAACAGTTTCAAATACTTGTGTCCATATGTAAAAGCATGTATTAACTTTACACTAGAATGCATCTAAGTAATCAAGTAATTGGCAAGTAAACACATAATGCATTCAACATTCAAGATAGATTTTGTAAACAATTCACTTATTCGTAAAATCGACATTTAGTTTAAGTAAAAACGAGCATGTATTTTCCCCCAAAACAGTTATGAAAACAAGTAAAGTAGGGGCTATGAAACTCACCTTGGCAATGTGCAATATGAAGTCTAAAGGGAATTAAATCAAGGAGTGATAGTGCACGGGTCCAACACGCAACCTAATTAAGTACGGCATATTTAGTCTCCATGTTTAAGACTGTAAGCTCCGGAAAATTTCAATGTACTTAACGTTTTAATCAAGAATTAATCACGATCTATTTTGTCATGAAATTTTCTAAACATCACTTTTGCATATCATTTGGCATATGCATGATCAACATATACTTTTAGCGTTCATAAATATACCGTTGTGATCTAAATAAATTTCCCACTATCTTGATAACCTTAAAATACGTAATGAATCGTAAAATTTGTAAAAATTACGAATTAAATTATAATAAAAATTTATAAAAATTCGTATTGGGCCTCGGAACTCATTGGACTTTTCACCACTCGAACCCGACATGTAAATGGGCCTCACAACCGGGTCAAGCCCACCCCATTATCCCTTTGGGCTTAACCTTAGTTCACGAGCCCACGAGATAAGCCCAACTCACTTAACAACCATTTCGGGCCTAACATAGTACACGAATGAACTTGGAAGCCCAACTCATCCATATTTCCTTGCATTGGGCCTCGTTCACAACCCTTAGCCCATGACCATATAATAAGAAACTTGTAGCAAATATTTTTGAGTGTTTCCTTCTGTTGGATTCGAACGAGCAAACAAGAACAAAAAAAACCAAACTAACAAATGTGTCAAACCAAAATCAAAAAAAGCATGTTCCTTTTGGTCTTTGGGTTGTCGTGTGAGTGAACAAGAGAGACAATCCCATACTTAGCCACCTTACAAATGATAGTTTAATAACCTAAACCCACTTTGACCTAGCTTGACTCCAAGACCCATTGGATATTATGTTTCTAATGACTTGACAAGCCATGACTTGCTTAGAACTCAAATCCACGCCTAGCAACATACACAAACAAGACCAAATACATTTCAACATGTGACTAATGAAGTAGAGATTAGGAGAGCTAGTGAAATATAAAATGTAAAAGCCATGCTTGTGTTTTCTTTAAAAAGCACACGACACACACACACTCTTTCACATAAACTCTCAAAACATCTACACATCTCTCACTCTAAAATCAACCAGCGTGGAAGTCGATCGAACTAGGATAAGGATACATTGCAAGGTGAAAGCTAGGAGAAGCTTGGGTAAACATTCAAAGCGAGTAACATTATAAGGAGAACAAGGGGTTCTCGTTGGTCATTCCTTTAAGCTCACACCTCACACGTATCATCACCACTCATTTTGAGTGAAGTAAGTCCCTCCCAACTCGTTTCCATTTCATTTCTTTGCTTACATTTAGTTCTCACATTAGATATGATATGCACCATTACAACACAACTCGTATGGTATGCTTGATCACAACACATAGTCACACGTTAAAACTAGTCTAATATGTTGAGAACACATCACAAATCTTTAGAAACACAACACGAGCACATAACTATCACACCTACACTTCGTTAAACACTAAGACAAACGGGCCTAAAGCCCAACATCGAGCCCAATAAGCCCAATCCGGTCCAATAATGATCTAACCCCGCCCAATGTAATCAATATAAGCTAATAAGCTAAAGAAATAAGCTAGAGATAAGCTTGTACTAGTTTTGTAAAGTTTTCATTTATTTCAAAAGTAGTTCGGATCAAATTTGCAAAACAAATGAGTATCGGGTCAAAAGGTAACATATTTAAAAGTTAAAGGGTCACTTATAAGTGAAACAAATACTTTGTAAAAGTCTAAGGACTGGAAAAGTCATTTCGATAAGTCAAGGGAAATATGTGCGTGCATGCGTATGCATGGAAACCACAAGGACCGATCATGTAAATCTCTTAAACTAGTTATAATATAAGTTTTGGGCTAAAAGTGTAAAATAAGAAAAATGAAGGTTTAAAGTGAATAAGTGGAACTTAAGGGCTGATTTTGTAAAAGCAGTTTACCAAGGGTCAAAGTTGTCATTTCGAAAGTTTCGGTATGAAATATAACTCGGGTGGAAAGTGTCATTTCTAAAAGTATAGGGACTAAACTTGTACTTTTTGTAACTCGAGGATAAAAGTGTAAATTCGGAAAAGTTTAGAAAAACTTATAAACCCATAATAACCGTAAAAACAAGTATTTTGATCTTATGAGTATTTTATTTTCGGATAACGTTAAATGTATTACTTATATATATATATATATATAAGATTATAATTATATATATATGTCAAATCCGATAAAACACACGAAATTTATTTCAATACGTTAAAATACTCAACAAATCTATTAAGATCACAGCGGGGAACATTTCACTTATGCGTAAGTGAGGATCACTAATTAAGACAATGTAGCATGAAAATTAACTTAAAACGTTAATCACGATCGCACACTATTGGATTGGACAATCCAATGATCTATTGAATAAGAATATTCAATGCTCTATTATTTTGGTCATGAACCAAAATGCTCATCTTGAGACTCGCCATCTCATCATTTTAGGTTTCGAGTTGGAACCTCCGCTACATTGTGCTTGATCTATTTTTGCGTGTGCATTATCATCAAGGTGAGTTCATAGCCTCGCTTTTACTTTATTTTATAAACCCGAGAGGAGATACATGCTCTAAACTAGAACACAAGGGTTTTCATAAATGCTTGATCTTCTTGATTATTGGTACTTGCCTAAGTTGTTAGCCACAAGTCCCCGATCATGAACCATTAGTCACCGCGAGTGAGCGTAGATATCGTGAATAGTACTATGGGGAATAACGAACCCGTTTCGGTTATAGAGAAATAACAGGGCGCACCATATCGAATTTCTTTAGGTAATTGGCTATTACCTCCTTTGGGGCATATTTTACGTACCTTGGTAATTCGATTGTATGCGGTTGAGTCTTGGTTTCATGAGCTTAGCGCATAATAATCGTGATATTTTCTTATGATATTGTTAGTTTACAATGATCATGATCTTATACTTGTGTTCAACTTATTTTAAACCTATGGACTTCACTCAACATTTTGTTGACCTTTTAAGCATGTTATCTCGGTGTCGGTGAAGATTATGACCAAGGTGCGGAGCAGGGCATGGCAAGGCTTATCGGTGGTGTAAAACATAAAGTTATCATTTCTTTCAAACTCATGATCTTTCTTTTGGGAAAAACACTTGATCTATTTACAATATTTTGTAACAAACTATGAGTTTTCGATGAATGATAACTATTTTAATAAACGTCTCTTTTGAGTCGTTTTCTATAATTATTGACTATGATCTCCATTCAAGTAACACCGAATTAGTCTTCCTGTCATTAAGATTTTCGGGTGTTCTGATTAATGTCGAGCCAAGGTTATAGAGAACCAAAGAGTTTTCAAAATCATTTGGACTATAACCGCACTTTTAAAGCAGGACTATTTTACACCTTTGCTTACGCCCTTCCGTGACCGCTCTATGCATTAGGATTGATGCATCACTAGATCATAAGTAAATGACATTCATTTTAAGTTAGGCATGGAGATTTGCTTAGCTAACTAAAATAATTATATTATTTGGCATTTACTTACATTAATTTATGGGTTGTTCACGATACCATATCGCATCCCACCCATTGTTACGTCCTCGAGACACCGAGATGGATGACACCATGTCCTCTACGACATCACTATGCCGACTCATCCCGATCTGTCATACCGACTCTTGTTTGAATGGCCCGAACCTTTGAGGAAGGTGAAGTTGCCCGAACTCCTCTTGCTCGACTATGTTGCTCATCCTCAAGAGTACAATGCTTTTGCTTCCATGACCCTAGATCGATTACTATGAGTCGCGACAATGGCTACACCTTGAGATGTTCTTGTGGATGATGAATCATCAAATCATCGAAAGCACCGACTACCTTCATCGATTCTTACGGATCATCTGCGCCAAGCTATCCGTCGTCGTCGACGTATGATTCGTGTTCTTAAGCCTAATGAACTGAGCCGTTTGGAGTACCTTATAGGCGCATCCTAATGGTAAGACCTTCAAACGCCTTTGCTAGGAAGCGTGTGCGACCCATCACTATGACTCATGTGATGCCACCACTCGATCATCACCACTCGGTCACCACCGCTCGGTCATCACCGGTTTCACTGTTGTTCCACCTCGCTACTTCACCACCACTTGCCACTTCATGTGTTCTACCATCGGACTACTCTTATTCTGTTTCATCACCACCTCTGACATCACCTCCTTTGGACACTTTTAGTGAGCCAATTTTACCGCTCTGCATCAAGTGCTATCCACCATCACTATCGATCCGAAAAGCCTACTCAAGTGGACAACGAGGCGGGCCAAGGAAGAAATCCGGTGCTAGAAGATGGTCATTCTTGATACCTTTACTCGGGCGTTGGAGAGAGAGAGGAGGGCACCTAGTTCCTTTGAGCTTGGAGAAAGCTCGACTCTTGCACCAACTCGGTCATACACATTACGGTGAACGATTACACCACACTATTCCTCTGTTGGCTACAAGACTTATCGAGCACGAAGATCAACCGAATGAGCTCATGGCACATTATGATGAGATTCCACTAGTGAGGATAGAGAGCTTGGAGGAAGAAGTCGAGAACCTCGTGGTAGGTCGCTACTCCATCGAGATTGTGTTTGATATGATGAGTACTCAGTTGTGGAGGCAAGAGGGCCGTTAACCAATTGACTCGGAGATTGGAGACTACTATTCGTGATGCTAGCACTTTGAGAGAGCGCTTTGGGTCGAGAGAGTCCTACATCACGAGCTTGCATCTGCTCATGCTCGCACTGCTATTCGGAGGAGAGGATTGATAACCTCGAGGCGAGAGGCCGAGCCCGTGAGCGGCAGATTCGAGACTTGGCGGCTATGGTCGAGGAGATTCGTCGTCGTCGGGATGGCGCGCGGAGATCGTAGATCCTAGTCATCTTTATCTTAGTATGTATCATAAAGCCGCCATATGAGGCATTAAGGCTTGTATCTTTTGGTTTGTAACCTTGGAACAAGTATTATGATGATGTAACTTATGGTTGTGAACAAACTATGTAACGATGTATTCCATGGTTGTATTTCTATTATTCTAATGTTATGTTATTATTCCTCGGTGATGTATGCCGAACCAATCCTTATGTCCTTATATATATATATGATTTGTTGAGAAAAATCATATTCATATCATATCATTAATTTAAAGTGGTAATCGGACTATTATGAAATGTATAATATGAAATCAATTTTATCATCGATCGATAATTTCTTAATCTTGGTATTTATTCTTGGAAATTTTAGAAAATGGTCAAGAAGAAAGATACCTCATCCACCATCACTCCATGACTATTCGAAAAATGGTCATTTGAAAGTGTTAGCGGCTATAGCTCAACATGTCGATCTTGCTAAAGCGGTGAGCATTGAAGTGAGCGACTTGCCCAAGAGGCACGTGAAGTTGAAATTGCAAGGCAAGTGAAATTGCAAGAGAAGGCGAGAACGCCCGAATTGCTCGAGAGGTGAAGGCGGCGTGTCGCTCAGCGACGCGTGGTGAAGGCGCTCGCATTCTTGAAGAGAATCGTGTCATGAAGGCTGCCGTCTTCTTGAAATGGCAAACTCAAATGCAACTAACACTCCAACAAATCAAAGTGAGTCCACTTTAACTCATGAGTGTAATTACAAAGAGTTCATGAGCGCAAGCCGACATTCTTCAAGGGCAATGAAGGTGCTATTGGTTTACTTCATTGGTTTGAGAGGACCGAGGCGTATTTACGCTAAGTATTTGCACAAATGATTGCAAAGTCAAGTTTGCAAGCTGGAACTTTGTTAGAAGATGCGTTATCTTGGTGGAAAGGCCATGCTCAACCAATTGGAATGGAAGAAGCTTGTAAGATTTCATGGTCGGATCTGAAACAACGCTAATGAAGCAGTGTTGCGGGGGCGAGATCAAGAAACTCGAAGATGAGTATTACCACTTGGTGCTAAAGGTAATGATCTCAAGACATACTTCAAGAGATTCCATGAGTGAGAGCTCTATGTCCTCATCTGTTTCCACCAATGAAAAACTTTTGGAAGCTATGATCGGAGGTTTACCTCGAAGCATCGAAGGAGATGTCATCGCTTGAAGCCAAAAGCTGTTGAAGAAGTTGTCATTGTATCCCACCGCCTTATGGAACCAATACTAAAGCTTGCAAATGCACAAGGCTCAAGTGACAACAAAAGAAAGTTTGATGATCGGAAAACCTCAAATTCCAACCACTATCGATCCAACAACAACAATCGAACAACAACAACCAATATCACCACAACAAATCAACACCACAATCGGCAAAACCGAAGGCAAGAAGCCGCAAGGGCTTATCTTTGCACCCACTTTGGAAAAGGGTATGTAGGACCACATCCCGGTGTAACCGATGTTTGATGCACCATTACGGACCTTGTCTTTGTGAAGTGCGATAAGTGCAACAAGGTAGGTCATCAAGGTAAACATTGTCGAAACCACGGAAGAGGCAACAACATGACAAACATGAGCGCTATGGATGTGGAGAACACGGTCATTTCAAAGTCAATGCCCAAAGTTAAATGTCGTTCAAACAAACAATGCGGCGTGCAAGAGTGTACATGCTAGGAGATGGAGATGCACCGTTGAACCACGACATTGTGGCGGGTGCGTATTCTCTTAACAATCATTCGCAAAAATCTTGTTTGATTACGGAGCCGATAAGAGTTTTGTATCTACTACTTTTGCACCATTACTTGAAATATCCCCAATCGCCTTAGATACAACTTATGAGATAGAACTTGCCGATGGGAAAATAATAGGAACCAACACCGTAATCCGTAATTGTCCTATTCTATTACAAGATCATTCGTTCCTCATAGATCTTTTGCCAATCAAACTTGGAAGTTTCGATGTCGTAATTGGCATGGATTGGTTGTCCAAACACCGTGCTAGGATTGTTTGTGACGAGAAAACCGTTCATATCGATCAACGGTGAAACCTTAGTCATCCAAGGAGATCAAAGTAGAAAGTACTTAAGTATCATATCACGTGCGAAGTCAATAAAGTACATGGAAAAAGGATGTTATGCCTTCTTAGCTCAAGTAACGGAAAAGAAGTCGGAAGAGAAACGACTAGAAGATGTACACGTAATCAAGGAATTTTACGAGGTATTTCCGGAAGATTTGCACGGACTTCCACACCTTTCGACAAGTCGAATTTCAAATCGATCTTATTCACGGAGCTACTCACATGCACGAGCACCGTGCCGTTTAGCGCCTCGAAATGCAAGAGTTATCCAAACAACTAGAAGAGCTATCGAGAAAGGATTCATTAGACCAAGTTCCTCACCACAGGGAGCTCGGTATTATTCGTTAAGAAGAAAGATGGATCATTCGGATGTGTATCGATTATAGAGAATTGAACAAGCTCACAATCAAAACCGCTATCCCTTACCAAGAATCGATGATCTGTTTGATCAATTACAAGGCTCGAGTGTATACTCGAAGATTGATTTAAGATCCGGATATCATCGATTCGGGTAAGAGAAGAAGATATACCCAAGACCGCATTTAGAACTCGATATGGCCATTATGAATTCCAAGTAATGCCATTCGGTTTAACTAATACACTCTTTGTTTATGGACCTCATGAATAGAGTCGCAAACCATATCTGGATAAATTCGTCATTGTGTTCATCGACGATATTCTTATATACTCGTAATAAAGAAGAACATGCGGAACATTTGAAGACATCACGAAGTTACTCAAGGATGAAAAATTGTGCATAAAGTTTTCCAAGTGTGATTTTGGATTGAGGCAGGTCCAATTTCTTGGTCATGTGATCGACGGTGAAGGAATCCATGTGGATCCAAAGATTGAATCTGTTAGGCGGCGGTACCACTAATCCCCAGCGAAATTCGTCAATTCTTAGGACTTCTTGGTTATTATCGAAGATTCATCGAAGGTTTCTCGAAAATAGCTAAACCATTGACCGAGTTAACCCGAAAACGAAGAAATTCGAATGGGAGAGCGATCAAGAATCGACTTTTCAACTCTAAAGAACAAGCTGCGAAGCACCTATCTTGGCACTACTAGGAAGGAGCCGAAGATTTTGTAGTATATTGTGATGCTTCACACATGGGTTTAAGCGCTGTTCTCATGCAAAGGAACAAAGTGATTGCTTATGCGTCACGACAACTCAAAACTCATGAGAAGAATTATACTACTCACGATCTAGAACTTGGCGCCGTGGTATTTGCACTCAAATTATGGAGACATTATTTGTGCGGAACCAAGTGTATAGTGTACATCGATCACAAAAGTCTTCAACACATCTTAGATCAAAAGGAATTGAATATCGTCAGCGTCGTGGCTCGAATGCTTAGTGATTATGATTGCGAGATCCGTTACCATCTGGAAAGGCAAATGTTGTTGCCGATGCTTTGAAGCGAAAAAGATCGCCTAAGCCACTTAGAGTGAGATCATTGGGAATGGTAATCAATTCACCCTACCATCGAAAATTCTTGAAGCTCAAATCGAAGCCCTTAAAGAAGAAAATAGGCGAATGAGAAGATTTATGGCATCTTGGGAGAATGAGAATGGATTCGTGAAGAGATCGGACGGAACGCTATGTTTCAAAATCGAAGTTGGATTCCACTCTTTGGAGGTATCAGAGAGCTCATCATGCATGAATCACATAAATCAAAGTATTCCATACATCCCGGTCCCAACAAGATGTATCAAGATCTAAAGCTTTTGTCTTGGTGGCCTAATATGAAGGTGATATCATTGTATCATGATAAATGTTTGACATGCTTGAAAGTTAAAGTTTGAACATCAAAAGCCATCTGGATTGCTAACTCAACGAGAACTTCCCGTGTGGAAATGGGAAAGAATCACAATGGACTTTATCACAAAGTTGCCAAAAACTTCTAATGGTTTTGACACCATTTGGGTTATTGTGAACCGCCTTACAAAGTCCGCTCATTTCTTGCCAATCAAGGAGAACGACGAGATGATTACACTCGCTAGATTGTACATCAAAGAGATTGTTTCTCGTCACGGTGTACCAATCTCTATCATATCGATCGTGATAGCGATTCACCTCAAGATTTTGGCAAGCGCTTCAAAAAGCCATGGGTACCAACTTAGATATGAGTACCGCGTACCATCCTCAAACGGATGGACAAAGTGAAAGAACGATCCAAACTACGGAAGACATGCTAAGAGCATGTGTGATTGATTCGGAAAAGGATGGGATAAGCACTTACCTCTGGTGAATTCTCTTACAATAACGGTTATCACGCCGACATTAAAGCTGCTCCTTTTGAAGCACTCTATGGAAGAAAATGCCGATCGCCCGGTTCTTTGGCGGAAGTTGGAGAAGTACAACTTACAGGCCCGAAATTGTCAAGAGACAACGAAAAGATAATGCAAATTCGGCAAAGATTGCAAGCGACTCGAGATAGACAAAAGAGCTACGCAGATGTTCGAAGAAAACCAATGGAATTCCAAGTCGGAGACCGTGTAATGCTCAAAGTATCACCACAGAAAGGGATGGTCGATTGGGAAAGCGAGGAAAGCTCAAACCTCGATCGTCGGACCATTTAAAATTCTTCAAAGAATTGGTCGATGGCATATAAACTTGATCTTCCGAAGAACTTAGCCGAGTACATGACCGTTCCATGTCTCAAATCTTAAAAAGTGTCTTTCGGATGAAACTCTAGTCGTACCACTCAAGGACATCCACTCAATGACAAACTTAGCTTTGTCGAAGAACCGATCGAGATCATGGACGAGAGAAGTTAAGAGGCTTAAGCAAAGCCGCATTCCTATCGTTAAAGTTCGATGGAATCATAAGAAGCGAGTCTGAGTTCACACAGGGGCGAGGATATAATCGTTCCAAGTATCCCCACTGTTCATCTAGATCACCCATGACGACCTCTGCGAGTTTAACCCGCGGGCGCGGTTCTCTTAAGGGTAGGTCTTGTAAGCTCCGGAAAATTTCAATGTACTTAACGTTTTAATCAAGAATTAATCACGATCTATTTTGTCATGAAATTTTCTAAACATCACTTTTGCATATCATTTGGCATATGCATGATCAACATGACTTGAGCGTTCATAAATATACCGTTGTGATCTAAATAAATTTCCCACTATCTTGATAACCTTAAAATACGTAATGAATCGTAAAATTTGTAAAATTACAAATTAAATTATAATAAAATTTATAAAATTAGTATTGGGCCTCGGAACTCATTGGACTTTTCACCACTCGAACCCGACATGTAAATGGGCCTCACAACCGGGTCAAGCCCACCCCATTATCCCTTTGGGCTTAACCTTAGTTCACGAGCCCACGAGATAAGCCCAACTCACTTAACAACCATTTCGGGCCTAACATAGTACGAATGAACTTGGAAGCCCAACTCATCCATATTTCCTTGCATTGGGCCTCGTTCACAACCCTTAGCCCATGACCATATAATAAGAAACTTGTAGCAAATATTTTGAGTGTTTCCTTACATTGGATTCGAGCGAGCAAACAAGAACAAAAACCAAACTAACAAATGTGTCAAACCAAAAATCAAAAAAGCATGTTCCTTTGGTTACCTTCTGGGTTGTCGTGTGAGAGTGAACAAGAGGAGACAATCCCTTCCACTTAGCCAACTTACAAATGATAGTTTAATAACCTAAACCCACTTTGACCTAGCTTGACTTCAAGACCCATTGGATATTATGTTTCTAATGACTTGACAAGCCATGACATGCTTAGAACTCAAATCCACGCCTAGCAACATACACAAACAAGACCAAATACATTTCAACATGTGACTAATGAAGTAGAGATTAGGAGAGCTAGTGAAATATAAAATGTAAAAGCCATGCTTGTGTTTTCTTTAAAAAGCACACGACACACACACACTCTTTCACATAAACTCTCAAAACATCTACACATCTCTCACTCTAAAATCAACCACTTTGTGGAAGTCGATCGAACTAGGATAAGGATACATTGCAAGGTGAAAGCTAGGAGAAGCTTGGGTAAACATTCAAAACGAGTAACATTATAAGGAGAACAAGGGGTTCTCGTTGGTCATTCCTTTAGCTCACACCTCACACGTATCATCACCACTCATTTTGAGTGAAGTAAGTCCCTCGACTCGTTTCCATTTCATTTCTTTGCTTACATTTAGTTCTCACACATTAGATATGATATGCGCACCATTTCAACACAACTCGTATGGTATGCTTGATCACAACACATAGTCACACGTTAAAACTAGTCTAACATGTTGAGAACACATCACAAATCTTTAGAAACACAACACGAGCACATAACTATCACACCTACACTTCGTTAAACACACGCCTAGAACAAGCGGGCCTAAAGCCCAACATCGAGCCCAATAAGCCCAATTCGAGTCCAATAATGATCTAACCCGCCCAATGTAATCAAAATAAGCTAATAAGCTAAAGAAATAAGCTAGAGATAAGCTTGTACTAGTTTTGTAAAGTTTTCGTTTATTTCAAAAGTAGTTCGGATCAAATTTGCAAAACAAATGAGTATCGGGTCAAAAGGTAACATATTTAAAAGTTAAAGGGTCACTTATAAGTGAAACAAATACTTTGTAAAAGTCTAAGGACTTGGAAAAGTCATTTTCGATAAGTCAAGGGAAATATGTGCGTGCATGTGCATGCATGGAAACCACAAGGACCGATCATGTAAACCTCTTAAAACTTGTTATAATATAAGTTTTGGGCTAAAAGTGTAAAATAAGAAAAATGAAGGTTTAAAGTGAATAAGTGGAACTTAAGGGGCTGATTTTGTAAAAACAGTTTTACCAAGGGTCAAAGTTGTCATTTCTGAAAGTTTCGGTATGAAATATAACTCGGGTGGAAAGTGTCATTTTCTAAAAGTATAGGGACTAAACTTGTACTTTTTGTAACTCGAGGATAAAAAGTGTAAATTCGGGAAAAGTTTAGAAAAACTTATAAACCCATAATAACTTCGTAAAAACAAGTATTTTGATCTTATGAGTATTTTATTTCGGATAACGTTAAATGTATTACTTATATATATATATATATAAGATTATAATTATATATATATGTCAAATCCGATAAAACACACGGGGAATTTATTTCAATACGTTAAAATACTCAACAAATCTATTAAGATCACAACGGGGGAACATTTCACTTATGCGTAAGTGAGGATCACTAATTAAGACAATGTAGCATGAAAATTAACTTAAAACGTTAATCACGATCGCACACTATTGGATTGGACAATCCAATGATCTATTGAATAAGAATATTCAATGCTCTATTATTTTGGTCATGAACCAAAATGCTCATCTTGAGACTCGCCATCTCATCATTTTAGGTTTCGAGTTGGAACCTCCGCTACATTGTGCTTGATCTATTTTTGCGTGTGCATTATCATCAAGGTGAGTTCATAGCCTCGCTTTTACTTTATTTTATAAACCCGTGAGGAGATACATGCTCTAAACTAGAACACAAGGGTTTTCATAAATGCTTGATCTTCTTGATTATTGGTACTTGCCTAAGTTGTTAGCCACAAGTCCCGATCATGAACCATTAGTCACCGCGGTGAGCGTAGATATCGTGAATAGTACTATGGGAATAACGAACCCGTTTGGTTATAGAGAAATAACCGGGCGCACCATATCGAATTTCTTTAGGTAATTGGCTATTACCTCCTTTGGGGCATATTCGTTACTTTGGTAATTCGGTGTATGCATTTGAGTCTTGGTTTCATGAGCTTAGCGCATAATAATCTGTGATATTTTTCTTATGATATTGTTAGTTTACAATGATCATGATCTTATACTTGTGTTCAACTTATTTTAAACCTATGGACTTCACTCAACATTTTGTTGACCTTTTTAAGCATGTTATCTCGGTGTCGGTGAAGATTATGACCAAGGTGCGGAGCAGGGCATGGCAAGGCTTATCGGTGGTGTAAAACATAAAGTTATCATTTCTTTCAAACTCATGATCTTTCTTTTGGGAAAAACACTTGATCTATTTACAATATTTTGTAACAAACTATGAGTTTTCGATGAATGATAACTATTTTAATAAACGTCTCTTTTGAGTCGTTTTCTATAATTATTGACTATGATCTCCATTCAAGTAACACCGAATTAGTCTTCCATTGTCATTAAGATTTTCGGGGTGTTTCCAGCCTGGATGGCTTTCTCATCTATATATGCAAACTAAATAGTAAAAGAAACAAATATCATTACACACCGTGATCTATAGTTATTACCTAAATGAAACTATTTGATCCAAGTTGATGACATTTATAAAAATTGAAATTTAAAAAGGAGATTTGTTTTGTTATTTTTAATTCTTTTGTAGTGATTAAATGTTTCTATTCCTCAGTCTTTCATTCTTGGACCACTAAGGTGTGATTAAAGTTGTCAAATGCAACAAAGGGTTGCGTCAGATATTATATTTTGTCGTTATTTTGTATAAATTGTGGTTTTATTAGAAGTTTGGCTTAATAGGCGGACATTACTTCATTAACATATTTTTCTTTAGCAAAGGAATGGTGTTAAAAGTTTTTATTGTTGTTTGTAGGTGAATGATACATTTATTCTTTGCCATTTATGAGATAGTTCGCAAGAACAACGTATACTACCAAATAAACTCAAATGCGAATAAAGTTTCATGTGATTAAATGCTTCCAAATCCTCGAGTTCCTCACCTTTATCCTTAAGATCTTGAAAGTCTCAAGTTACTCGACCGACCATTTTGCAAATATTATGATACAGGTAAGGAAAACCGATTCTCTACTTTTGATGACAATGACTTAGATGCTATAGTGTCATAGTTTTGTCGCAACAATACACCACGTCCAAACACCACTTGTCACTTTCACTTGCCAAGGTATAGCGAAATTAAAGAAAGACCGTAATTTACCTTGATGTTGTGGGCAAAATAGGTATTGCAATGAAAGTCTCGGAAGGAATGTGGAGTTGCCATTTTGTTCCTATCGAAAATTTTAGAGTATAATTACCATGTAGGATTGAGAGAGTTGTCCATATCTGTTGAAAAATCCCAAGGAATTGCCTCCTGCTATCCCTGCTCAAGTTACTAAAAAAGAAAAAAAGGTAAATATCATATCGGCTCTTGAAGTTGTGCGTATTAGAGAGAGAAAGAAAGAAACCTCTAGGGATGCCGTGTCCGGATAAATCACCTTCCTCATTGCTTTCTTGAGCAGATTCTTTCATGTTCAAGAAATTGGCAGTCCATGTCCTTTCTCAATAAAAAACAATCTGAATTAAGATTTTTCACACACACAAACACATAATCTACTTCAGCTCAAGAAAAAACCAAATAAATATGTTAAGAAAGGAGTCTAGGGGGTTGAAAGTTCCTCAAATTTATTTGATGCAAAGGTAAAATCAAGAATAACTGGAATAACTCATTCAGTCAAAACACTAATGTAATTAGGTCATTAATAAACTAAAAGTGTGGTTGTCGCGTCAACTTCACGAAGAATTGACCAATCAAAACATAATAACATAAAGTAACATGACTTACAATACGGATCTTCTGCTATTTCATGGTGGAATCAAGAATTATTATAAGGTAAGAGAATAGTCGACATATTTGTCTAATTTACCAATCATCACATAGGTCCCGACATAGTAGCGATAACTAAGTAACTACACTGTCGCCATTTCCACTAACCTCCTTTTAGTTTTGCAATGCAGCCGGTTCTGACAGTGTTCTTAGAAGCATTTGTCGTGCCTACACCAAAGAAGCATCCCTCCTACAATGAATAGAATTGTGAGGTTAGTATGAAACCATTTCATGCAAAACATGGAGTCTTGAAGAAGGACATCTCATCATCTTCAAAGTGCAACAACCATTATTCGGGTTGTCATTGTGTGCTGCAAGGCCAATAAATGCGCCTCTCGGGATGACCAACAACATGGTCATTCAACTGATTTTCTATAGGGCATCCCGCTTGGATCAAAGAAGGTCCGATATCTCTGCATATGACCCCGCTTCAAAAATCCAGAATCAGCGGGCCACCACCTGTATGCACATACAACGTTACAAATTCATTGTTTCAACCAAATTCATTGTTCCCTGGGCTAATTGTGAAAACACTTGATTGGCTATTAAAACCGGCCCAACTAAAATAATATTTTACAGCCACCGGCATAGCATTTTAATGTATATAGAGAATATTATATGATGATATCAATCGCCAAACAAAAGGGAGGAATAGAAAACCTTAAAATGCCCAAGATTAACAGTTCGTCAATGCCAGGGTGTCTTGAAATTAATGTTACTCCCAACATAATTTTCAAAACTATGTTAAACCAATTTCCTTGCTTCTTCTAGGGTGTTTTTTATAACTCATATCCTGTTTAAAAATGGTAGCTAAAGTTAGGAAATCAAATTAATCATTTTATACAAATTGCGGGATTAGAAGTCACTGCATGTGTTGGATGATCGATAGATCAAACACCTAGGGTCCTAGATGTGATACTACTACACCCATAATTAATAAATACACCGATTTGGTGTGGTTTTAACTCATATCGAGCCACTAATCGAAGCGACAACTCTACTGCATATAACAAACATCTAATTTTAGCTAGCATTTCGACATTGATAGAAGAAAAAGAAGTCGTAGATTACCTATGACCAGGTTGACCAAAGTTCTGTTTGAAGTGCTGATCCTCGTGACTCCAAAAAAGGGTACAAAAATGTAGTTGAGATACCAATGATTGGATTTATTTCCTCTACCTGTTCAATTATGTAAGTTGGTATTCCGTCCTGTTGCAATATAGAAGACATTAATTTTCCAAAATATCCCAAACAACCCAAAGTTCACCCATTTATCAAGTTCAAATTCAATATTTGTTTTGAATAAGCTAATTTATCTTGCAAGCCATAACAACATACCTGAAAAAATTAACGAAAAGCAGGCAAGTTGTAAAGGTGATCGTGGATCTCTATCGGAATCCGTTGGCTGCAACAACCAAAAGAATATCTGTACAATGTTAAATTTTTAAATATCTGCAAATAAAGAATGAAGTACTAATTGATTTCTTACCATCTAAAACCATAATCACCAATAGCTTTATAAGCCACGTTGGTAGCCTGATGTTTGTCATCCAATGCCCCTATTGATACAGATCATCATCACAGGTAATGAGTAGCAAGTCATTTTCCTCATCCTCGTATTTTATACTAAGCCCTTTACCCTTTAAATCGTGTCTTTGTGCTACTTTATTTTCCAGTTCCAACAGGCCTGAAGTTATAGGAAACTGGAACTTTATTTATCACCTTTAAAAATTTCTTTCACCATCAGGTATGCTGCCTGGTATATACTATCTGATTTAGATGGAAGACAACTATGCTTGCCTGAAGAACTCAAATGCTTAACCCTTACTACAAAGAGCACAACATGGCGTCTAGCAAACCATTGGCTTGAAGACCGTTGCGAGCTTAACATACCTTTTTAGTCTTCTGCAAGTCATATTCCATGGATCTTATACGATTCATTGACTCAGCAAGCATCTCATCTTTCTCTTGGGGAATTTTTGAGAGTTTGCTTGAAAGCTCAGCCACCATAGCTTCAAGTTGTTTCAACTTCTCCTCACACAAATGTTCTTTTCTGGAGGACTTGGAACATCTACAAACTGATGGGGGATTTTCCCGGTGCCCAATGAATTCACAATGTTTCTTGACAAAGATTTTACAAACCCAAAAAGAAGAACAAATATGTACGCTATAACTTTGAATATAAAGCCGACAACTTTCTTTATAGTGGATTCTTCCATTGTTCTTGATAGTGTCAAATCATCTGCGCAAATTGTCAAACTGTATGAAATTGGTTAAAACACTACAAAAATAAAAATGGTGATCGGTTTATGTGACAATTCGTATTTTCAGGTCATTCTCAAAACATTACTCATGCTTCATTATTTATCATTTATCATGAACTAGGTTTACGAGCATCAAATTCACATAACCGTAATGGTTTAGCTGTGAATTCATGATCATATCATCGAGGACATTTCATATAGACTGGATTTAGTCTACATAGCATTAATAACATCATTTCATATCGGTTCATGCATGGTTTTGCATTTATTTATTAAACGTTTATTTTTCTTATTAAATAAACGTTATCGCGTAAACATTTATTTTGAATATCTGGTCCAACCATTTCAAAAATTGTCCTAATGTATTTTTATACTCATTTTAAGACTATAAAAATTATATTATTAGTTTACCCGGTGTTTTAAATTTATTTGGTACATAAATTGTTATATTTATATAATTACGACGGTTTTCAGAATTCAACTCGATAATTATTATTTCACTCAATTCTTGTAAGAAATGTACTTTTATAATTTTTATAACTTCAAAATATTTTATTTTGATTCGTTAAAATTTATTTTTAGATAACGCTACCTTAAATGTTTAAATAAATATACAAGTTACTAATTATCCTTGAGTTAATAAACTTCTACTTCTACATGTATTTACTTAACTACTTAAAAAAATGAATCTACTCATTTATTTTTAAGGGTGTCGACCACCCAAGGATGACTCATTAAGTTTCTTACAAATATCTTGCCTAGTATATGTATTATACTATTATCCAAAAACCATTTCACTTCATTTTCTTTTCATTTCACAATACTAGATCAAAATTTTCTCTCTTTCTCTCAAATATTCGGCAGCCAAGGACCAAGGTGGAGATCATCTCAAATTTTCAAGACAAGTTTAATTAAACTCTAGTATCATTTGTTGCATAGGTTTTGTAATACAAACCTCAAGTGATTAGGAAAAACCCTTTGTCCTTAAACCTCATCATATTTTTTGTAAGCATTCATATTCATGTTGTTATTTCATATTCATTATTATGGTCATATCATTTTATTTGAGAAACATGCAAGTTATGTGATGTTTATACCACTTTTTAAGGTTTTTATGTGTTAAATATATATAATCCATCCTATAATTACTCCTTGTTATATATTAGTTTTGGTGATGTCTAGGAACCCATGACACCCTAAGAAGGTGTATGGTAGGATTAGAATAGCTTCGGAGTTGTTTTGAATGGGTTAGAATAGGTTTGGCGCGAGAAAACTCATTTCGACACGCTTTTGAAAAGGGTCTGTCCTTAAAATTAAATTCTGAAAATCCAACAATCGACAAAAATATTTTGCCTATATATTTAGAAAATATACTTTAAAACGAAACCGTGGCGCTTGAACGGATTAAACGGAGCTATAACGAAGAAGTTATGAATTTTTCAATTTTGACGATGAAAACTATTAATTTTAAATTTCAAGATGAAAATGTCACTCTTCTGAGTCAAAAATGAGTCCTAAGCTTTATAAATTGTGTCGACTTATCAAAAATGTATTAGTATACTTTGACACGAATCTAAGGATGTAGAAAACATAGAAAACGGACTTGTAACGATTAAATTACACGCGATAAACCAAGTTGCCGTAACTTTATTGTATTAGTAAAATTAATATATTCTCTATTAAAAACATACTACGGCAACTAAAGGACCATGTTGGCGGACGTTTTTAACAATGATGTAGAACTTTTTATAACGTGATGTCTTCTAGTAAAAGTAAGTTCGCCAAGTATATTTTCCAAAATGTCCAACCGTTTGTCAAGCGGAGTTGTAACGAATAATATACGGTCGCTTAAACTTTGCCGAAAACCACAATTAAACCACATTTTGGACACAAGTACCATACTTTACCTATGTTTTTCTCCATGATCGAGACCTCTATGATAAAACTTAAACACTAAAACTTTGAGATATTGATACAAACTTCCCAAAACCGTTGAGTTCGTTTCCTAACACTCGGCGTGCACCATTTACAACTAGCTTTTAGAGGCCATTTAGTCACTTTCATGAAAATTTCAACGACATTATTTTACTGACGAAAAGTTATAATTTCATCATAAATCATTAAATGATTATCGTAAGATATCATTTCAACGTAAATACTTGTAAAGTATTTTATAACATGACGAGATGTCATAAACATATATTCGACGATAAATTCTATTTTAAAAGCGTATAAGTGGTATAAATATCATCCGAATTGCATGCATAACATTACATCATGATTTACATTAGAACATATCATTCATAATAGGTCACGGTCGAGGTTGCTCCTCATTTCGAGATTGCCATTATATCATCATTATCATTGCAACAGTGAGTTTTCATAGCCCGATTTATTCAAGTTTTACTTATTTCAAACCTACGGGAGAATACATTGTACATCATTTTATTGCGATACCAAGTATATCAAATTCATTACATTGCTTAAGTTACCTCATTGCCGCTTAAATGTCCCCATTTCACGAACATGAACCGTTAATTTCATAGAAGCGAGGGTGAGTGGATAGATCTATCGAGGTGACACCTCCATCCGGGTTGGCGATTCCAACCGGACGGATGCATTTCATTTCTTAATCATTATTTGAGTTGTTTGGCAAACACTCATTGGGCGAACATCACCGAGCTTCGTGTCATGGACTTATAGCAATTGTATCATTTTATGACGACATTGTCATACATAATTTATACTTGTGGTAGTCGTATTGAACATTTTCAACAACTCTATGAACTCACTCAACCTTTGTGTTGACACTTTTAGCAATGTATTTTCGTGTAACTAAGGCATTCAATTCATGGCATGCATGTGGACATATCATAGAGTCGCGGTGACGACGCGTCTCACATGGGATTTATATACTTTAAAACATCGTTTGACTTGTACCAAACTTACTTCCGTACATAGTAACTTTCATTTGGGACCTATCTTTGTAACTCGAATGTTTTATTAAATCAAGCGATGTATTTTCCAAACGACACTTTAGGTCGCTCAATATAACTGTGATTGTGATGCTATGACGGTCAATCCCGTGAATTCCATTCATTGCAAAGCAGTAATTTGGGGTGTGACAGATGGCATCGAGCTTGATTATAGAGAACTAGGTTGCATCATTGACCCTAGACTATAACTACATCATCATAGCATCTCATCATTTCATCATAAGTGCATAGTCACCGTACATGCGGTTTCATACGCACATTTTGCGAGTTATTTACTTTCATTTCAAAATCGATTGTCACATAGATGCCTTCAAATACTCATCCCATCATACTCACATCACTTTGACATGGAGAATGCCCTGTTATTCCCTATCACAATTTTAACATCAGTTGACTCAACACCGATAACATCAGATGGGGAGACTGAACCCTTTTAGGAGGACAAAGTTGCACCTATACAATCACGATCACCATTGATTCACTCTAGGATCAGGACAATTTTTTTTATCATTCTGTTGAGACAGATCATACCATTTGGTAGGACTTACAAGCTTAGTCCTAGTGGACCTATTAGTCATATATTTGATTTGCCGCTTGGGAAGCGTGCATGATTTGACACACCATTATCATTTACCACTAAGACTATAGACACTACACCATCTCATAGATTTGAGGACTGTGAGATTTCTAGGGCTATTGCTGCTAGACCGCCTACTACTCCTACACTTGAAACACGATTGGACCATCAACAGGAACAGATAATAGGTACCTTTCAAGCTTATGTAATCTTTATCCTTTATTATCTCTATGATAATCACAACCTTTGTTCATTTCATTCTTTATTCCAATTGCCCAAATTTTCAATCATTTCGAGATGATACCTCACTATCTTACTAGGGGTTAGGCCAACTTTATTCTTAACCAATCAGGAGACTATTACCATTCTATGAGGTTTTCCCGTGTATCCTACAAACCATTCAACAAATTTTATTCCAAGTTATTCTGCTACTATTACATGAAATTATTTCACTTGATTTTATTCCGAGCTATTTTATCACCATCTTAGAGACGTTGTTTCATAAAGTTTTAAAGCAAGTTGTATTATTACCAACTTATCAATTGGTTTTTAGTCATTTTATCAACGATTTAATATCATCATGCGAAACGATTTTCATGTTACTCTGAAAAATCATTGAGCCATTATCTTACAAAACAAAACGTTGAATACCATCTAAAACTTCGGAGGAACATAATACCATTTCAACAAAACCAAGCATCACATCATTTGTCCTCGATTATACATGGCCTGATCACCTATGTATAATTCAGGAAGAATTATGTCATGAAAGTAACAAGCATCATTTCAAATCTCTTAAAACAATCTCACTCAAAAGCAAAGCTTTGTAATCAGATAAATTGTTCATAAACATTTCTTTTTGTTAACACTCTATAGATTCTTATATCATTCATCACTCACTCAATCAATAAGTTAGAATTTGACGAGTTACCTTTTTAGGAAAGGCTTTCTATACCATCTATGAGGAGGATTCCTCGATACAAGAAAACAATTAAAGGATTTTGGAATTACCAACAAGGACTAGAACTAGGTAGTAGGATGATTTAAAACTCAACAAAAATCTTAAGACATCACGAGACATTCCGAACCACTATTTTTGGACTAGAAGCCAAATTTTATTATTTCAAAAGTACTAACTAGACCGAGTTATAAGATTTAGTACGAAACAAATGCACACTAAGCAACACTATAGGGATCAACCAAGTCTTCTAACCAAGACTACAGAACATTTCATTAAACATGGCCGTAACAATATGTGAATTTCCCTTCAATGAGTTTTCTTTAAAGGAATTTAGTTAAATTAAAGTTATCGATATAAACTTTCTCTAAGACATTGTGTTCTCTAAAAATTACAGATAACCTCACTTTCATATCGAAAGATGCAACAGGTCTAAACATATCGGACAATCTATGACTCTCCATCTACAAGTGAAATTAGAACAAACATTCTTTGACATGGTATGAGCTAATACCTATTTTCTGGCTAGCATGATAACAACCTATGTGATGAACTATTTTAGAAGCGCTCAATATCGGAACAAATCTTGACAATCAACCACTACACCATATCACTTAGACATTTAAGGTTTTGTGACTTTACAACATAGAGCATGGAAACACTTCGATAAGCAAACAATAAACATTTTAGTCATGGAGACTAAGCACCTTAGGCAAGTAAGATTCAAGTAATGACATTCGCTGGAACGAGAAACGCGAGGAATCACAATTGTTACCCATAATCTATTCCTTTCTATAAGGTCCTTTCCGACAGATTTAACATTTTGAAATTTGGCACGAGACACGTGGTATTAATTTCAGTTGTACCTAATGTAAGATAGCCAATCCTTCTTAGACTTCTAACAATCATTTCAATCTTTCCATGGAATCTATTAGGACATGAGTACCATCTATTATCCTCAGCTCAATGGTTAGAGCAAAAGAACAATTCAAACATTTCAAGATATACTCAAGGCATGTGTAATTTTTAGAAATGATTAGGCAAATCATTCTTCATCGAACAAGTTACTTTACAACAATAGTTAGCACCTGAACATGTTGACTACACCAATCGATGCACTATATGGTTGAGGCATCAATCACTTATTTACGGGCAAAAATCAGGAAAGTCCAACTCACTAGTCAATGAATCATTCATGAAACAACAAAGTAATCGTACATGTCAAAAATCAGTTACAAACAACAACAAATAGCTAGATAAGCTACGTCAATGTACGACGCAAAAGATTGGAAATATGTTCCATAAGTTACAAACCATTAGAATTTCAAGTTGGCAACAGATTTATGTTGAAAGTCCCGTCTTGGAAAGGCGTGGTACGATTCAGAAAAACATTGGACGACCCAATGCGACTCAGATATCCTCACCTTTTCACAAGTAACAACATAGAACCTAACATGGACTGAATTCAGGGACTGAATTCCTTTTTGGTTGGGCGAATGTGACAATTCGTATTTTCAGGTCATTCTCAAAACATTACTCATGCTTCATTATTTATCATTTATCATGAACTAGGTTTACGAGCATCAAATTCACATAACCGTAATGGTTTAGCTGTGAATTCATGATCATATCATCGAGGACATTTCATATAGACTGGATTTAGTCTACATAGCATTAATAACATCATTTCATATCGGTTCATGCATGGTTTTGCATTTATTTATTAAACGTTTATTTTCTTATTAAATAAACGTTATCGCGTAAACATTTATTTTGAATATCTGGTCCAACCATTTCAAAATTGTCCTAATGTATTTTTATACTCATTTTAAGACTATAACAATTATATTATTAGTTTACCGGTGTTTTAAATTTATTTGGTACATAAATTGTTATATTTATATAATTACGACGGTTTAAAGAAATTCAACTCGATAATTATTATTTCACTCAATTCTTGTAAGAAATGTACTTTTATAATTTTATAACTTCAAAATATTTTATTTTGATTCGTTAAAATTTATTTTTAGATAACGCTACCTTAAATGTTTAAATAAATATACAAGTTACTAATTATCCTTGAGTTAATAAACTTCTACTTCTACATGTATTTACTTAACTACTTAAAAATGAATCTACTCATTTATTTTTAAGGGTGTCGACCACCCAAGGATGACTCATTAAGTTTCTTACAAATATCTTGCCTAGTATATGTATTATACTATTATCCAAAACCATTTCACTTCATTTTCTTTTCATTTCACAATACTAGATCAAAATTTTCTCTTTCTCTCAAATATTCGGCAGCCAAGGACCAAGGTGGAGATCATCTCAAATTTTCAAGACAAGTTTAATTAAACTCTAGTATCATTTGTTGCATAGGTTTTGTAATACAAACCTCAAGTGATTAGGAAAACCCTTTGTCCTTAAACCTCATCATATTTTTGTAAGCATTCATATTCATGTTGTTATTTCATATTCATTATTATGGTCATATCATTTTATTTGAGAAACATGCAAGTTATGTGATGTTTATACCACTTTTAAGGTTTTATGTGTTAAATATATATAATCCATCCTATAATTACTCCTTGTTATATATTAGTTTTGGTGATGTCTAGGAACCCATGACACCCTAAGAAGGTGTATGGTAGGATTAGAATAGCTTCGAGTTGTTTTGAATGGGTTAGAATAGGTTTGGCGAGAAAAACTCATTTCGACACGTTTTGAAAAGGGTCTGTCCTTAAAATTAAATTCTGGAAAATCCAACAATGACAAAAATATTTGGCCTATATATTTAGAAAATATACTTTAAAACGAAACCGTGGCGCTTGAACGGATTAAACGGAGCTATAACGAAGAAGTTATGAATTTTCAATTTTGACGATGAAAACTATTAATTTCAGAAATTTCAGCATGAAAAATGTCACTCTTTACGAGTCAAAAATGAGTCCTAAGCTTTATAAATTGTGTCGACTTATCAAAAATGTATTAGTATACTTTGACACGAATCTAAGGATGTAGAAAACATAGAAAACGGACTTGTAACGATTAAATTACACGCGATAAACCAAGTTGCCGTAACTTTATTCTATTAGTAAAATTAATATATTCTCTATTAAAACATACTACGGCAACTAAAGGACCATGTTGGCGGACGCTTTTAACAATGATGTAGAACTTTTATAACGTGATGTCTTCTAGTAAAAGTAAGTTCGCCAAGTATATTTTCCAAAATGTCCAACCGTTTGTCAAGCGGAGTTGTAACGAATAATATCTGTCGCTTAAACTTTGCCGAAAACCACACTTAAACCACATTTTGGACACAAGTACCATACTTTACCTATGTTTTTCTCCATGATCGAGACCTCTATGATAAAAACTTAAACACTAAAACTTTGAGATATTGATACAAACTTCCCAAAACCGTTGAGTTCGTTTCCTAACACTCGACGTGCACCATTTTACAACTAGCTTTTAGAGGCCATTTTAGTCACTTTCATGAAAATTTCAACGACATTATTTTACGACGAAAAGTTATAATTTCATCATAAATCATTAAATGATTATCGTAAGATATCATTTCAACGTAAATACTTGTAAAGTATTTTATAACATGACGAGATGTCATAAACATATATTTTGACGATAAATTCTATTTTAAAAGCGTATAAGTGGTATAAATATCATCCGAATTGCATGCATAACATTACATCATGATTTACATTAGAACATATCATTCATAATAGGTCACGGTCGAGGTTGCTCCTCATTTCAAGATTGCCATTATATCATCATTATCATTGCAACAGTGAGTTTTCATAGCCCGATTTATTCAAGTTTTACTTATTTCAAACCTACGGGAGAATACATTGTACATCATTTTATTGCGATACCAAGTATATCAAATTCATTACATTGCTTAAGTTACCTCATTGTCGCTTAAATGTCCCCATTTCCGAACATGAACCGTTAATTTCATAGAAGCGAGGGTGAGTGGATAGATCTATCGAGGTGACACCTCCATCCGGGTTGGCGGATTCCAACCGGACGGATGCATTTCATTTCTTAATCATTATTTGAGTTGTTTGGCAAACACTGTTGGGGCTTAACATCATCGAGCTTGGTGTCATGGACTTATAGCAATTGTATCATTTTGTGACGACATTGTCATACATAATTTATACTTGTGGTAGTCGTATTGAACATTTTCAACAACTCTATGAACTCACTCAACCTTTGTGTTGACACTTTTAGCAATGTATTTTCGTGTAACTAAGGCATTCACTTCATGGCATGCATGTGGACATATCATAGAGTCGCGGTGACGACGCGTCTCACATGGGATTTATATACTTTAAAAACATCGTTTGACTTGTACCAAACTTACTCCGTACATAGTAACTTTCATTTGGGACCTATCTTTGTAACTCGAATGTTTTATTAAATCAAGCGATGTATTTTCCAAACGACACTTTAGGTCGTTCAATATAACTGTGATTGTGATGCTATGACACCAATCCCGAAATTCCATTCCATTGCAAAAATGTAATTTGGGGTGTGATGGTTTAGCTATAAATTTGTCAATTATGTAATTAAAGATTCTAAAGATGTATCTAAAAGCACAAACAGACAAATAAATGTTTTCGTGTCACCACCTCGAATTACCTCTGAAATAATTGACTTGACCTCCAAATTAGATTCATCATAAAGCTACTATTTTTATCTCTGTTTTCGTGTCAAGTAGCGCAATAGGAAAGGAAAACAATCAGAAAACAAACGCTATGTGTATAATAATCGGTCAAATGACCCAAAAGGTTAAACAGTAGAAAATCTCATAACGCACTTTCAAAACGTCATTATATTCAAAAGAGACACAAACTTCTGCCTTGGGTAAGGTCCTCATCTCCAACCATGCACACCTCAAGATCTTGATTTGCTCTTAGCCAAATCATCTGTCCCAAATCAGCTTCTGTAAGCATGGCTACAGGCACAAATTTTAAAAAGTCCTCGACCTCTGAAAAATTAACACAGCCTCCATATCTAAACTCTTGCAAGGTATATTTATGTGATACGAAACTTACACTCTTTAGAGAAATCAAAAACAAAAAACAATATACATTAGTAACAGGTAAACACGTCTTTAAAAACTAAAAAATTCATTATCGAACAAAAAAAAACAACTGAAGAAGAATAATCCCCAAACAAAAAAAAAACAACTGAAGAAGAATAATCCTCACCTCTCCTTCTCTTAAACTTCACTTGAAACCTCTTGAAGTACGACCTTGCTAATTCATGGTTGCAAACCTGTGATGAAGATAACACAAAAATCAGTAAACGAACATTAGAAGAGATTGTGAGGGAAAAAAAATGATATTAGGGTTTTTGAGAAAAAGTATATTATGAATGAACCAATATAATTATAGGCATTTATAGATTATAATATGTAACATAATTATCAAAATAACTTGTTGCCTAAGTGGTAAACACACAAGTTATTTATCCAAATGACCAAGGTTCAATCCTTACAAGGCCCCTTTTTTATAAACAATTTTCAAAAATATTTATTAAAAATCCGAAATTTACAAAAAAAATTATTAAAAATTCGAAATTTATATAAAATCTAATTAAATTAAAAATTAGTGCTTAGGTGGATTAAAAAATTGCTTAGTTGGACCAATAATGCTTATGTGGCATGAAAAATGATTATGTGGCATTGAGGTGGCATTGAGTTGGCATTTAGGTGGCATTAATGCCAAATGCCTCATGTTATATATAATATAGAGATATATATACCCGTATATACATATTTATGTATGTTTTCGTCGCTACTAATAAATTTGTGAAAAGAAGTTTTAACTACAATTTAACTTGTACATATTTGCAAGTTTTCAAAATACACAACATGTGTCAAATGTATACATTTTAAAAGAAATAATTATGCTTGTAAGTGTTAATATATTTATTTCAATTTGTCATAGAAGTTATATAATATATTTGTAGTAAAATTGGGCATGTCCCGGATGTACAACCTTTTTGTCCGAGGTGACTATTGTCAAAATCTTACTACTCGGTTTGATATTTGTGATTAAATGTTTTTAAGTCTATGTTTTTAGCAACTAGGAATATGGGAAAACCTGCCATTAAAGTTATATTATATAAGTTTTTATCTTATGTTTAAAACTTGTTTCTTTTGAAAAATATGTCTTTCAAGTTCTACATTTTTCGTTTTGTTTTGTGCCTCGTTTGTTAATAACATTAATGGCGTATGAAAAGTTATAAAATATATTGGAATTAACTCGAGACGATGTACGTTAGCCGCACGCCCTGGTGGGCTCTTCAGGAACCAGACGGACCCTCGCGAGGATGGGCTTTGTCCTAGTTATACACAATAAAACTTGGGATTGGGCTTATGTTTTAAAAACCAGTTGGACGCCCTCTCTTGGAATGGGCTTGAGGCCCAAGAATATTTTTAACAATAATAGGTTATGGGGAGTGATCGGTGCAAAACCGTCAAGTTTTCTCACGCAAGCTGACCACTTGTGAATGGCCGACTGTAAGAAACTTAAAACGGCTCAGACACCAATGCAATGAAGATCTGGAGAGTGTAGTGTTTCCCGGTCGTTATGTCCCAATGAGCTATGCAATGAATTACCAAACGATAGTGATCGAGAGATTTGAATGTAAAAAGGGATATGTGAATATTATAACTACGTAAAAGGCAAACAAATTACGAGGCTTAAATGCAAATTAAAGAGAATTAAAAGATAAAAAAATTAAATAAACGCTATCACTATTTGCAAAATGATGTTTTTGATTTTATGTTTTTATAAAACTTAATTTAAAAACTACGTTACTTACAAAATAAAATGTAAAACTAAATCAATATTAATCCTAAAAATATAAAAATGATATTTTTACAAACCTAATGATAAAAGAAAATTATTAGAAAAAGAAAATTATTTTTAAAACTACTTATCTAATTATTATTAATTAAAAACTAATTTTAACTATTTAATATTAACCTAAAATACAAGAAAATATGAAATAAAGCTAGAAAAATAAAATTATGACTTGGAAAATCTAAAATATCAAAAGAGAATTTTCAAAACTAAATTTATATTTTCTCGATTATTTTCTATTTTCTAGGAATTAAAAACTATTTAAAACTACTTAAATTGCTTAAAATACAAATTTAACTAAGAAAAATCTAGAAAATATTTTTTGACTTTTTATATTTATCTTAACTTAAGAAAAATAAAAATATTTTTTGAAGCTTTTCTTAATTAATTGTATTAAATGCTAATTAAAAATGCTTAAAAACTAATTAAAATGAAGAAAAATACCAAACTGACCTATAAAAATCTGAAAAATTCAAGATAAGCTTAAAATAATGTACTGAATCTAGGAAAAATGGAAAAACAGCAGCTTGTGTACAATAAAATGGAACTGCTTTGCAAAGTGCTTTTAGAATAAGCACTTTAAATAAGCCAATGAACACAAACAAGCACCAAACTGGAACAGAAGTTCTAATATGCTATAATAACCCAAATGCAACTAAAAACAACAAGCCATAGCCTCTGAATTGCAAGATTAACAGATTTGGCTTATTTGAGTATAAGTGCAAAAACAGATTTAGGTGGGCTACTTTAAGCTTAAAAATAAGTACTCAAATAAGCTAGAAATCAAAAACCAAATGTTGGACCCTAAACAAGACCTGGCTAACTACTTGTGAACCAAATACAACCCTAGACAAGCTCTTATGAGCCCTGTGCAAGCCTGCACAAAACTGAGAAAAACTCAGTTTATGCTGAGCTTTGTGAACAGGGTAATTAGACCCTGTTGACAAGCTGCTATGGTGCTTATAAAAATTTTGTAAAATTCCACAAAAATGGTGATAAGAAAGGAGACCAACTGAAGTTTTTAAAACACCAAGTTTCACTGAAATTGGTCCAGAAATGAAGCAAAGAAAATTCTTCTCAGTTGGATGAAAATCACTTTTTTCAATTTTGACTTTTGAAAGCAAAGATGAAATGTTGACTTTGGTGAGATTTAAGCTCAATTTGTTGGTGATCTTGGTGTATTATGATGAAATGAAGTTAAAGCAAGCTATGTTTATGATATCTAAGCACAAAACCGCTTTTGAATTCCCAAAATCCCAACAGTTAAGACAAAGGAGATGATTTTGTTTGATTTTGACTTTCAGTGTTTGCAGGCACAAAATATTGACTGATATGAGTATAATAGAGTTAAACAAGCATGAACCAACAGGTTCTAAGCACTGAACTAACCTTAAAGACAGGTTTGACAGCAAATCCAAACACACCTTAAAACATAGATTTGCAATAAAAACTGACCTATCTGTTAAACTAGCTTATGTAATTGATTAAACTAAGTTCAATTAACTTAAATACAACTTAACAAACAGATTTTAACTAGCTATAGCTACAAAAACAGATTATGCTAGAAAGTGAACTTGAACTTACATATAGTCCCTAGCCACAATGGCTTGAAACAGCAATGAAACCAGAACCACTACCTATTCTAAACCAACCCAACTGCTTCTAAATCAACCCAAATGCTTCTAAATCAACCCAAATCCATTTCTGATTCAACCATTGTCCATTTCATGCCCATTTCCATGCTCAGTTGACTTTCATTGACCAATATTCCAAGTTGTTTGAAACTTAAATGTGAGTTTACAGAAAGCTAAAATAAGCTAGAATAAGCTTGTTTGAGCTTATAAATAAGTTACTAAGAGCTTGTGCATAAGATTTGGAAACTGAAAATTTCAACAGTGCACAAAAATATGAAATTGTAACATTAACTTGAATTGATACTTGAAATAAGTTGCAATACACTTAAATACTTTGATTTGATACAAAGAAGCTTGAAAATACAACTAATGATTCATTTAAAGCTTAAGAACTAAAAAACGACATACATTTTTAAAATTTAACTAACTACTGCTACTTTCCTCCTCTCTTCTTCCTCTCTTTATATGTGAAATTCCTCCCACTTCACCTCCGAAAGGATCCCACTTTTTTGTAGCCATTGGATGACTTGAGATGATAATGGCCATCGATGAGCTTTTAAGGAAAACTCTTTTTCCAGCTTGGTTCCCATAGCTTGGACAGGAAAGGGTGCATTAAATGTGGCTTTGGAGGGTTGTGGTTGGAGGGACAAAGTGTGGAGTAGGGTGGAGTGATGTTGGTGTTGGTGGTGGGTTTTGCGTAAAAGCGAGGAAAAAGAAGAAGAAGGAGGCGTTGTCATTGGTTTTTATATATTAAAAAGGACGGGGTTCATATGGTGGGGGTCAAGTGGATATGGCAGGGTCCAAGGGTTTTGATAGGGGTCCAAATGGGTTTTGACAAGGTTATTAATACAAGGACTTGATTTGCAATTTCTGAAAGTACAAGGGACCAAAGCTGCCATTTTTGAATTTCCAGGGACCAATCATGTACATTCTGAAATTATAATCCAAGGGTCAAACTTGACAATCTCCAATATTCCAGGGACCAAACTTGTCATTTTTGAAACTCAAAGGACTAAACTTGTAATTTCTCAAAACTTTTGACATTTTTCACCAAAGGACTAATTATGACAAGTTATGATTTCAAAAGGACCTTTGGTGACTTTTCTTTTGAAATAAGAGCCTGTGGACTATTTTTGACAAATTTTGAAACTTGGGGACTAAAGCGCCAATTATGCAAACTTGATACGTTTTCACCGATTTTGATATTTTGCATTTAAAACACATAAAACACTTATTTGTGATATTTTATCATTTTGATGCATTTCGAGTGTTTTCGGATGTTTTGCGCTTTAAATGGTACAAAATGATGAGTATTTAGACACTCATCAATCCCCACACTAAGATATTGCTAGTCCCTAGCAATGTTTTGAGAAAAATTAATGGATTTCATCTCTTTACCAAAAGCCATTACTCGGAGTAGCCAAATGTTTCAGTTCAAGTAAGAACCTTGGTACACCGATAACCAAATGATTTTAAGCAAACCACCGACTTCCAACGGATTTGATTTGTCTTTACGAAGCCGTTTGCTTCGGACTAGCCAACTCTTAGATAAAATATCTTTGGTGAGTGATTACCAATTATGGATTTTCCACGCTTTACCACAAGCCATAAACTTGCGGGCTAGCCAACTCTTCACTAATTAAAGATATGGTGAAATGAACACCATACAATTTTGGGCAAATTGCAAGCCATCAACGGATTTGAGATATCTTTACCAAGAGCCGTTTGCTCTGGATTAGCCAATCCTTTTGTTTATTAGACAAGGCGGATCGATAACATAAGTCGAGTAAGTGCAAAACACTTACTCCAAAAAAAAAAAAAAATTGGCCAAAATGGGGAATTGGGTGGTATAATTACATGATAAAATTCGTGAATTTCCCCACACTAGAAATGAATATTTCCTCAATATTCAAAGTACCTACTGTTATGCCGAAACATAGAACGTAAAAGGAAATACTACGGCCTTTATTTAGCAAGATTTTTTTTTTTTTTTTTTTGGAAACTTATATATATACAACATGTGGGCAACTCCCCACACTAGGGTGGTAGAAAGATAGAAAGAAGTCGAAATTGGGTGAAAACCCATATGGCATGCTCTTGTTTTTGATTCCCAGTCGTTAGCTTGACTCGACCCGAATTAATTTGTTCATGGGAAGTAAGTGGAAGAGACAATCTCCATCGGACTTTCATTCAAGATGTTTGGACAAACATTTGAAGCACGTGAAAGTTCCACACCGACGAGATATACATAGACAGCACCCGGCTCACAAATGGTACATGGAAATGCCGGGGTCAAGATAATGTCTTCATTCCGAAGGAGTGAAGAACAGAGAAGCCACGGATAGGTGAAGAAGAGATAGAAAATCATGATAAACATCATGACTAACTCATCATCATCGAAGGAGAATTCATAATAGCATGAATCTCATCATTTAAGCTCAATTGGTCTAGACATATCCGGGTGTGTCTAGATCAGTAGAAGTTATCATACTCCGCGGAGATATGATATGAGTGAGTTCATCCGAGAACTCCTTGAAGGTGAATGAATCATATTCGAATTGATATGAGTGGGTTCACTAGTGAACTCCTCCAATGTAAATGATTCATAATTGGGAGAGAATTATGAGAATGAAAAGTGGTACCGCCACTAATCTTCTCTCCCATATTATCAAAACATAAGGCTTTCATTTCGGATTAGAATCATCGGAAAGAATGTCACTACCCTTAATGGGGATAGGAGATGAAATTGGTTTCTCTTTGAAAGCCTCGATTTTAGAAATGAGAAGACCGACATTCAAGAATGTTGCACGGTGCTTCATCTTTGATTTCGATGTCGAGAACTTCATCATTCTCTTCTTCTAAGCTAACAAGCTCGGAAGGTAAATCTTCCACATAAACGATGTCTCCACAAGACAACGAATCATCATCATCGAATCGGAGAACATCTCAACATGATCTTTTGGGAAGACAAGAGGGTAGGGATATCACACAAATGCTCGAGAATTCCTTGTGACTCTCTTGGGATTGGGACAAGGTTCTCAACACTAGACTTTATGAATTCGTCCGATTCCTTTTCGTGAACAAGTGTCAAGATGCTCGTCCCCATGCTCGTAGAGTGAGTGTGAACCTCGGGTGTGATAGCGCTTGTTTGAGAATGAATCTCAATTGTTGGGATATCAACCGATGAACTTGATGAATCTTTATAGAATTGAAGGATATCAAGTGTATCCTCATCATCACCGCCATCGTGAATAAAACGAAATTGAGAGCTAGATCCGGCCGCTTTTCTTTTGCAATTGATTCCCTAATAGATTTTTCAAACGCAATTTGGGAATTTATTTTAGCACCGCTCTTGACTAACAATTCTTCCATGGATTTTTGATTTGGATTATCTTGGGAATGTTTACATTCCTTCAAATCTTCACTAAATCCAAAAGATCAAGGAGAAGATTTTGAGGAAGTGGCTCAGCCGAGGTGGTGCTCGATTCATTTGGTCTTGTAGAGGTTGGTTATGATACGAAGAGTCGTAATTGTTACAAGGAAATGGATTCCTTGTTTGACAATCGAGCTACATGTGGACCTCCACAATACTCACAACAAGAAACCGATGTGGTCGTGAGTTATATGTGTGGTAGTCATAATTGTTATCGTGAACCCGCTCATAGACAAGCGTGTTTCCGATTGACAATCGAACTGGAGTGTGAACCACCACAAGACTCACAACAAGAAATCGCTTCCGAGTCTCACAAAGGTGGTAGCCGATGGAATAAATCGGTTGTGTTATGGTAGGAATAGGGATCCCGGTTATAGATGCACCCATTTCTTGATTCCACCATGCTACAACTTGGGCAATTGCCACCATTATAAGGACCACCACACCATTGACAACCAAGAGGTGAGGGATAAGACATAGAAAGAATCAAATGTTTTAGAAGGGTAGGGATGAAGAATCAAAGATGTGAGAGGGTAAAGATGGATATTTTGGATTTTTGATAAACATTTTGTAAAAATAAGAAAGAAAATCTTTTGGGTTTTTGATTTATATATATGTAGAAACAAAAGAAAAATATTTTTGTGTTTTATATGTTTTAAGATGTTTTGGATTTTGATTTATATAAGAAAATATAGATATATATATGAATGGTATGAACAAGGAGTGAATATTCAAATCACTAATGCTAAACGTAAGATTATTAGCACAGACTCCGCAATGGCGCCAAAATTTGATCGGTGCAAAACCGCTAAGTTTTCTCACGCAGTTGACCACTTGTGAATGGCCGATCAGAAGAAACTTAAAACGCTCGGACACCAATGCAATGAAAATCTGAGAGTGTAGTGTTTCCCGGTCGTTATGTCCCAAATGAGCTATGCAATGAATTACCAAACGATATAGATCGAGAGATTTGAATGAAAAAGGGATATGTGAATATTATAACTACGTAAAAGGCAAACAAATTACGAGGCTTAAATGCAAATTAAAGAGAATTAAAAGATAAAAATATTAAATAAACGCTATCACTATTTGCAAAATGATGTTTTGATTTTATGTTTTATAAAACTTAATTTAAAACTACGTTACTTACAAAATAAAATGTAAAACTAAATCAATATTAATCCTAAAAATATGAAAATGATATTTTACAAACCTAATGATAAAAGAAAATTATTAGAAAAGAAAATTATTTTTAAAACTACTTATCTAATTATTATTAATTAAAAACTAATTTTAACTATTTAATATTAACCTAAAATACAAGAAAATATGAAATAAAGCTAGAAAAATAAAATTATGACTTGGAAAAATCTAAAATATCAAAAGAGAATTTTCAAAACTAAATTTATATTTTTCTGATTATTTTTCTATTTTCTAGGAATTAAAAACTATTTAAAACTACTTAAATTGCTTAAAAATACAAATTTAACTAAGAAAAATCTAGAAAAATATTTTTTTGACTTTTTATATTTATCTTAACTTAAGAAAAATAAAAAATTATTTTTTTGAAGCTTTTCTTAATTAATTGTATTAAATGCTAATTAAAAATGCTTAAAAACTAATTAAAATGAAGAAAAATACCAAACTGACCTATAAAAATTTGAAAAATTCAAGATAAGCTTATAATAATGTACTGAATCTAGGAAAAATGGAAAAACAGCAGCTTGTGTACAAGAAAATGGAACTGCTTTGCAAAGTGCTTTTAGAATAAGCACTTTAAATAAGCCAATGAACACAAACAAGCACCAAACTGGAATAGAAGTTCTAATATGCTATAATAACCCAAATGCAACTAAAAACAACAAGCCATAGCCTCTGAATTGCAAGATTAATGATTTGGCTTATTTGAGTATAAGTGCAAAACAGATTTAGGTGGGCTACTTTAAGCTTAAAATAAGTACTCAAATAAGCTAGAAATCAAAACCAAATGTTGGACCCTAAACAAGACCGGCTAACTACTTGTGAACCAAATACAACCCTAGACAAGCTCTTATGAGCCTGTGCAAGCTCGCACAAAACCGAGAAAACTCGGTTTATCTTGAGCTTTAATGAATGTGGTAATTAGACCACATGACAAGTCGCTATGGTGCTTATAAAAATTTTGTAAAATTCCACAAAAATGGTGATAAGAAAGGAGACCAACTGAAGTTTTTAAAACACCAAGTTTCACTGAAATTGGTCCAGAAATGAAGCAAAGAAAATTCTTCTCAGTTGGATGAAAATCACTTTTTTCAATTTTGACTTTTGAAAGCAAAGATGAAATGTTGACTTTGGTGAGATTTAAGCTCAATTTGTTGACTGATCTTGGTGTATTATGATGAAATGAAGTTAAAGCAAGCTATGTTTATGATATCTAAGCACAAAACCAGTTTTTGAATTCCCAAAAATCCCAACAGTTAAGACAAGGAGATGATTTTGTTTGATTTTGACTTTCGGTGTTTGCAGCACAAAATATTGACCGATATGAGTATAATAGAGTTAAACAAGCATGAACCAACAGTTCTAAGCATTGAACTAACCTTAAAGACAGGTTTGACAAAGAAATCCAAACACACCTTAAAACATAGATTTGCAATAAAAACTGACCTATCTGTTAAACTAGCTTATGTAATTGATTAAACTAAGTTCAATTAACTTAAATACAACTTAACAAACAGATTTTAACTAGCTATAGCTACAAAAACAGATTATGCTAGAAAGTGAACTTGAACTTACATATAGTCCCTAGCCACAATGGCTTGAAACAGCAATGAAACCAGAACCACTACCTATTCTAAACCAACCCAACTGCTTCTAAATCAACCCAAATGCTTCTAAATCAACCCAAATCCATTTCTGATTCAACCATTGTCCATTTCATGCCCATTTCCATGCTCAGTTGACTTTCATTGACCAATATTCCAAGTTGTTTGAAACTTAAATGTGAGTTTACAGAAAGCTAAAATAAGCTAGTATAAGCTTGTTTGAGCTTATAAATAAGTTACTAAGAGCTTGTGCATAAGATTTGGAAACTGAAAATTTCAACAGTGCACAAAAATATGAAATTGTAACATTAACTTGAATTGATACTTGAAATAAGTTGCAATACACTTAAATACTTTGATTTGATACAAAGAAGCTTGAAAATACAACTAATGATTCATTTAAAGCTTAAGAACTAAAAAACGACATACATTTTTAAAATTTAACTAACTACTGCTACTTTCCTCCTCTCTTCTTCTCTTTATATGTGAAATTCCTCCCACTTCACCTCCGAAAGCGATCCCACTTTTTTTTGTAGCCATTGGATGACTTGAGATGATAATGGCCATCGATGAGCTTTTGGCGGGAAAACTCTTTTTTCCAGTTGGTTCCCATAGCTTGGACAGGGAAAGGGTGCATTAAATGTGGCTTTGGAGGGTTGTGGTTGGAGGGGACAAAGTGTGGAGTAGGGGTGGAGTGATGTTGGTGTTGGTGGCTGGTTTTGCAGAAAAGCGAGGGAAAAAGAAGAAGAAGGAGGCGTTGTCAGTTGGGTTTTTATATATTAAAAAGGACGGGGTTCATATGGTGGGGGTCAAGTGGATATGGCAGGGTCCAAGGGTTTTGATAGGGGTCCAAATGGGTTTTGACAAGGTTATTAATACAAGGACTTGATTTGCAATTTCGAAAGTACAAGGACCAAAGTCGCCATTTTGAATTTCGAGGACCAATCATGTACATTCTCGAAATTATAATCCAAGGTCAAACTTGACAATCTCCAATATTCCAGGACCAAACTTGTCATTTTGAAACTCAAAGGACTAAACTTGTAATTTCTTAAAACTTTGACATTTTCACCAAAGGACTAATTATGACAAGTTATGATTTCAAAAGGACCTTTGGTGACTTTTCTTTTGAAATAAGAGCCCATGGACTATTTTTGACAACTTTTGAAACTTGGGGACTAAAGCGCTAATTATGCAAACTTGATATGTTTTCACCGATTTTGATATTTTTGCATTTAAAACACATAAAACACTTATTTGTGATATTTTTATCATTTTGATGCATTTCTGAGTGTTTTCAAATGTTTTTGCAGTTTAAATGGTACAAAAATGATGAGTATTTAGACACTCATCAGGGAGCATTTTTATACGCGGAATGGGACAAGTAAGACGCAACTCCTTTAACACAGAGCGCACGACAAACACAATCGACTTCCTAGTATGCCGAAGCAATAACAATCGTGACAATTTTAACAACCAGGGATCAAAATATAGTGCAAATATATATCTTGAGAAGAAAACATAAGGATAGTGGCCAATGCTAAGCTCGTGTCTATCGAGTACAACTCGATCCGAATTAGACTTGACAATAACATTACCCCTACGGGTTTTGTGTTGGCTGTCGAGTCATTACAACGAACGAAAACAGAACCACTTCTCGAGTGAGTCTAACCATCAAGCAAACGCACCCTAGGTGGGTGTTTCTCTTGTGACTCGAGGCATAACACACACACCTTGGGGTACTCTTTACATTTCAAGAATCAAGGCTAAATGATCTCAACAAGTTTTGACCAAACTACTCAAATGACCTATGTGGGTTGTCTTACAAACTGAAATCACAATTGACATACACCCTTCGTGGGTGGTGTCACTGGATCGAATAGAGGGTCAAGCTGACACTACCCTCACAGGTTTTACCTCAACTGAACATCATGCTTATAATACCATAATTCAGCCATGAAGAGCCGAGACCAAAAATGACGAAAACAAGAAAACAGAGAATTGAGCCAAAACTAAAACGATAACTGATATAACTATTTTCAGTTTTGATTCTTCCTTTGGATTATTACCACATTAACAACAACAACACCTAATTTATCATTATCTAATCTTAGGTTTTGGTATAGTATTCGAATGAAAGAAAGTAAAAATCACGAGACAATAAATTTAACATCAAAATATTATTCAAAGAACATGAGTATCCCTTACAATGATGATGGTGATGATTTCGAGTAGAGTGGGATGAACCGACCCAGGAAAAAGTCCAACTTGGACTCGAATCACTTGAAATTGATGCAATTGCAACATGAATCACACTCCTAACACTTCAATCTATAAAACCCCTCAATCAATTTGAGAAAACCCTAAATTACAAAACCCTAATTTTGAACTGTGATTGCTTGAGCGAGAGATGAGCAAGTTCCCTGATGTTTCTGCTTCTATTTAGAGATAAGGAAGAGGAATGGAGCCTTGTATCTTCCTTGGCCTAGCGTGTACGCGAGTATCATTCTTGGCACTAGTCCACTTTCACAGCCGCGCCTCCAAGCATGCTCGTGAAGGTCTATGGTGATAGAAGGGCACTTGAGGAAGGTATAGATTATCCCTTTTGTGTTTGACCTTCAAGGGAGAAAGAAATTTCCATTTCCATGTTTGTCTGTTCTGCTGTGGGGGAGACGAGGAAACAGAAAAGAGAAAAAGAAGGAGTAGAGTGGCGCTTAGGGTAGGACTTAGGAGGGTAAGTTTTATTTTGTTTTATTTGTATATACTGTATAGTTTGTACCCCGTGTTTTGTCGAATTCTAAAGTAAACGTACCTTCCCGGTACCCGAGAAATATAGGAATTATATTTTTGGGAACGATTTTAAAAACGTAATAATATGACATTCTTATTACGTTGAAATTTGATTATAATTGTTTGCCGTTATTAATTTGGTGTCGGTATGCGTGCGGTGCCGCGACTTTCTAAATTCACGAGATAACCTCTCGTTTTCTTTTCAGAATTATTAGTGATTGATAAAAGTGTATTTTCTCTTATCTCAAGATTTATTTTAGTCTTGTATGCTATCAAGATCGCAAAGATATCTAAATAACTTCCGAAACAATGGATTAAGCTTATGTATGCTTAAAATTTAACTTGGACAATAATAAATTTCACATTTATTATACAGGTATTTAATGGACAAGTATCTTGTGTTCGGTGTCTTATTTCTAAGGAAACGGGATGACCTCTCGTTTTTAAATCTAAATATTGATAACTGTCAGAAAATGACCGATTTGAATTTACTGACGGAATAGATATTATTATAATAATCCGAAATTTTATGGGTTGTTATAGTCTACCCACCTTACAGGAGATCCGTCCTGGATCTCAGTTTACGTTACTCGATAGATTATCGGGAACGAGGTGATGGTATTTGGAACAAGTTTTGAATTTTTCTAGGTTGTTCTAGGGTTTCCTCTTTGGGTATGGGTACCTAGGTGTTATGCCAAAGACATCCTCTATCCGAGGAGCCATGATTTTCCGGGTAGGTTCATTGGGTGAGTTCTAACTCTTGATGTTATGAGGTTTCACTATTTTGTTAGTGTGCGAATCTCTAACTTCCCATGGTAAAATGTACCCATTTACGGTGTTTCATGATTCTAAAGTATATAGGTTGATTCTTAAGGTTCGCTATGGGTTTGTGTGTTTTCTTCTTTAAAGGGTGAAGAAACATTTGTTTTAATTTTCTTTCGACTAAATGTTTATACAAGTTTGACTAAGACTAGATTTCAAAATCGATAATGTGTAAAATGACACATTTTCAAAAGATTGTAAACCGGTTCTTAATTATGGGGTGTATAGGAAGTTTTGCGAAATTTTAGTGTTTCAGTATTTTGTCTCATTTTAATGAGGGATTTGAAAAGTATTATTGTTGGATTTTGAAGAGGGATCCTCAAATTTGGAAAATATATTGTAGCAAGGATATGCAGCAGGATATAACATTTACCCATAGCCACGAGTAGGGTTTAGTTGTCTAAGTTGGGTAGGATTGGAGGTTTAATAGTTGATGAACCTCATTGTTTTCTATGGTTTTAGGTAGAGGTGTGGGATACATCCCTAGGTTAGGCTTAGTTACCAAGGAGAACATTGGTTATTTCTGTTTATGAGGTATTAACTTAAAACACATTTCGAGGAAATAAGTAACCAATAGAGTGGTTCTGGAATACCCTTCAAAGTATTAAGGAACACTTTATTTTGGTAAGGTATGGGTAGAATTGTAGTTTACTTCATGGTGTAACGGTAAGGTGGTAATTTGGTTGGTAGAATGATTCATGAAGTGATTCATGAAGTATAATGGTTGATGGATAATCGGAAATAGTTTGTATGGCAACTCTTTTATTTTGTTTGTAGGAGAGTAACAAGGTAGGCATTGTTATTCCTTAAGAGGTAAGTGGAGCTTCTAGGTTTTTAATTCTCAAGGTAGGGCGTAAAGTTTTCAAGTTTATGTGGGATTATAGGTCCTTTATCATGCCCTTTTAGATTTTGCCAAAGGTTTATTATATTTTCTCATAGGTGCTATTGAAAGGTTGATCCTAGAATGGTTTGATTTGTCCATGGAGTGTAAGGTGTGGGGTAGGAGTGACTATAACATAACCCGATTGTGATATGGAATTATAGAGTTTATGATTAAGAAGTAGTATGACGCCAGTGAGTGGCTTATGATTAAGGAATATTGTGACGACAGTGAGTGGCTTATGATAGGGTGATGCCAGTGAGTGGTTTAAGACTAAGGAATGCCAGTGAGTGGCTTGGGATCAGGGAATGCCAGTGAGTGGCTTGTGATTAGGGAATAGTGTGACGCCAATGTGTGGTTTTAGTGTAACGCCAATGTGTGGCTTATTAAGATGTTACATGTTTACTAAAATATTATCAATTTCTCACTGGACATAAAGCTATTATAACTATCCTAAGTACTGCAAAATTCACCTCTCAGTCGGACATAGGTGATCGGGCTATGTCCCATCGTCCCGGTTGAATATAGGTGATCACCTATATTCACCCGAGGTTCAATGAATTTTGAAATACTTAGCTTAGTTACGCTAGTAATATGTCCCAATACTTTTAAAGGTTGTCTTGAAGGATTAGAACAATTATTCTCTTTATGTGAGGAAAGGTGTAGTGTTGTGATACGTAAGTATACGATAGGGTAAATAATTATAACCTATAATGAAATTAGGTGAGCGGTGATAAAACATGTATCTTATCAAGTATGATCTCAACAGATCATAAGTGAGGCATCGACTTAGGCGTGCACGTGTCGGTCATAGGGTGAAGTTTTTTTTTTTTTTTTTTTTTTTTGTAAAGTGGTTATAGTCTAGGTTTTAAAAATATACCTAGTTCTCTATAACCTAGGCTCTGATACCAATCTGTAACACCCTCAAAATGGCTCAGCGAAAGCATACAAGTATTGGGATGCTACTAAATTGGTATCACAACATAAGCATAGAACAATTGGTTTTTCATAAATAACTTTTATTCATTCTTGAAAACAATGTTTACATTATTGATTAAGTGGAAAATGGCCCATTATAAATAAGTGGTCCCAATACATAAATCGAGTCGTCTATGACCATGCCATGCCTTTGCCTTGCGCCCAAAGATAAGCTATCACTTCAAAACCCGAAGATACATGCTAAAGGGTCACTACTACCGGTGAGTTCATAGGTTTTAGTTGTAAAAGTTTTATGGACAACAAGATTTAGTATTTAATTCATTTCATTATGCGACCAAGACACTCGGTCATGTTACCAGCTCACTCGGCAATGTGACCCATTCATTCGGTCATGTATGTACATAGCAAATGCAACCAAGACAATCGGTCATGTGACCACTTCACTCGGTCATGCAGTATATATAGCTTCAAATACTTGTGTCCATATGTAAAAGCATGCATTAACTTTACACTAGAATGCATCTAAGTAATCAAGTAATTGGCAAGTAAACACATAATGCATTCAATCATTCAAAGATAGATTTTGTAAACAATTCACTTGTTCAGTAAAATCGACATTTAGTTTAAGTAAAATGAGCATGTTGATGAGTGTCTAAATACTCATCATTTTGTACCATTTAAACCGCAAAAACATCCGAAAACACTCGTAAATGCATCAAATGATAAAAATATCACAAATAAGTGTTTTATGTGTTTTAAATGCAAAATATCAAAATCGGTGAAAACGATCAAGTTTGCATAATTGGCGCTTTAGTCCCCAAGTTTCAAAAGTTGTCAAAAACAAATCCTGGTAAATCAAAATAAAGAAAATATCATTTCAAGTCCCTAGGATTCATGAGTTGTCAAAATTGGTCCTTGAGATTTAAAATTGCAAAATTACAACTTAGGTCCCTAAACTATGAAAATTGTCACAAATAGTCCTTTGAAAGTTTGAAATTGTCAAACCGGTCCTTGTACTATTGGAACTTGTTAGTTTTGGTCCTTGTGACAACTTTGATAAATTGGCGCTATGGTCCCTCAAGTTTGAATAATTGCAGCTTTGGTCCTTGTCATTTAAGACAAACCAACCTTTGTCAAAACCATTTTGGTCCCCGCCAAAACCCTTATGACCCCCGCCATAAACCTTTTTGGACCCCAAGTCAAACATCCGGTCAAATATACCTTTCCTCCCAACCTTATCTCCTTCCTCCCACTGATCGCAACCCCGCAACACCTCTCCCATCCACCTCTCACCTTATCTCTTCCAACCCACACCCCTCATCATCATACCTACAATCCACCCCCCCTAGTTGCAAATTCAGAGCCCAACAGTCAAAATACCTTTTCCCGCCAAAAATTGATCAATGGCCAAAAATGGCTCAAGTCATCCAATGGCTATCAAAGCAAGTGGGAATTGATCAGAGGAGAGAGAGAATGCATTTTGCATATAAAAAAAGGAAGAAGAGAGGAGGAGGAAGGCAGTAGTTAGTTTTCATTTTTCAAATGTATGTCGTTTTTCATTAAATTAGCTTAATTAGTGTTTTAAAATGTAATCCTAAGTTTTATTGTATTCAAACTAAGCCACTTAGTCATTGTAATTCATTTCAAGTCTTAATTCAAGGTTTCATTTATATTTCATGTTTTGATGTTCACTGTTGAAAAATTTAAATTCAAACTCTTACATTCAAGCTTCAAATAGCTTATTGTTAAATTCAAACAAGCTTGCTTAAGCTTATTATAGCTTTTGGTAAGCTTGGAATTCAGTTTCAAGCAACATTGGAATTCGGTCAACAAAAGTCAATCAAGCATCAAATGGGTTTGAAATGGATATTGGTGTTGCAGAGCTTGGAATGGGTTGGAAATAGCTTAGAATAGTGGTATTGGGTTTGGTTTAAGCTCGCAATATGTTTGGATACTCATGAGTGTTATTCTCATTTTCATTTTTAACTAAGTTTGCATATTGTGCTTATATTTGAATCTGTGGTCATTAAATAGTTTAGACATGTTTAATTAGTGGTAATTAGGATACTAGATTTAGTATAAGTGGTAGAATGAGCTAAATCAGTAGTTAGAGTAGTTTAAGTTGCAAATCAGTTGGTTAAATTGTGTTTGGATCAGTTGCTTGTTTGAGCTTGAGCTCTTGTTTGTGTTTATAACCTGTCTACTCAGTCTTATTTAGTCATGTGAAACTCATTTTAGTTCATATATACCTTCTGAAATAGCTCAAAGTCAAAATCATCATCAAACTGTCTTAACTTCATATCTCAGAAAAATTTGTAAAACCAAAAGTTTGAATTGTGTTTAGATATCATTAGGATAGCTTGTATTAGTCTTAGTTCATCTTAATACATCATATTCAGTTGGCAAATCAAGATCAAAGTTCAAATTGGTCAAAATTTCATAATCACAAAAGTCAAAATTTCATAGAAACCCGTTTTGAATAAACTTTGTAATTTCATTGTTATCTTACCATTAGGATTTAGGATATAAGCTTTTGGGATATTAAAGTTTAGCTGCTCATCTTAATTAGAAAATATTAGTTTATCTCTACTTAGCTTATTAACTACTTATTCATTAGCTTCTTTTAAGCCTTTTTCACAAAACTCCCGCTTTGCTTATTCCTTGTTTTTGCTTATTTAGTGTGTTTTTCTTGTTGTTGTTGCTTATTCTAAGTTCCCATAACTTGTTTATAGCTTATTCAACCTTTGGTTCAAGAGTGGTAGCTTTTTATTAGCTTATGCAAGCTTAATAACTCATTTTGACCCGCTTCCATAGCTTCCACTTTTGCATTTTAGTTTCCTCAATTTTAGTCCTTATTAGCTGAAATTCGTATTTAGACACTTTGGTTGGTATTGGTTTTCATGGTGATTTTAGTTTATTTTGTGATTTTTATGTCGGCTTAACAAGGGCTTAAAGTTAGTACATAAGTATGTTTGGCACTAGTGCTTAAATAGACCCATATCATTGTAGATTGTTGTTCAGAGGTTTAGGATAGTTGGAATATGTTGGTTTTAAGTAATTTTAGCATACTCTAGCTTCGTGATAATTTGGTGCTCATTTGGTACTTATAGCTTATTTTAGTGCTTATTTATAAGCACTTTTCACTACGTAACCTAATTATTGAACACCGCACCACTTTTATTATTTTTCCTATATTTAGAATAATATTTTATAATATTCTGGAAGTTTTCATATTTTCACTATTCATTTGCTATTTTTCTTCATTTAAAATGCTTTTAGGCATTTTAATTAGCTTTTAATACAATTAAATCGAAAAAGTTTCAAAAAATAATTTTCATTTTCCTAGGTTTAGATAAATATAAAAGCAAAAAAAATTTTTCCAGATTTTTCATAGTTTTAGCAATTTAATTAGTTTTAAATAGTTTTTAATTCATAGAAAATAGAAAATAATCGAAAAAATACAAAATTAGTTTTGAAAATTCTCTTTAGTTATTTTAGATTTTTCTAACTCATAATTTCATTTTTCTAGCTTTATTTCATATTTTCTTATATTTTAGGGTATTATTAAATAGTTAAAAATAGTTTTAATTAATAATAATTAAATAAATAGTAATAAAAATAATTTTCTTTTTCTAAAACTTTCTCTTATCATTAGGTTTGTAAAATGTCATTTTCATATTTTTAGGATTAATATTGCTTCAGATCACATTTTCTTTTATACGTCACGTAGTTTTTAATTTAAGTTTTATAAAAGAAAAATCAAAACATCGCTTTAAATATAGTGATAGCGTTTATTTAATATAATTTATCTTTTTAATTTTCTTTAATTTGCATTTAAGCCCCTGTAATTTATAAACTTTTTCTTTAGGTTTAATCAATCATATCTCTTTCCGTTCAAATCCTCTCGATCACTATTCGTTTGGTGATTCATCGCACTACTCGTTGGAACATAACGACCGGGAAACACTAAACTCTCTTGATCTTCATTGCTTTGGTTTCAAGTTGTCCGCTTTTATTACGGTTGACCATTCACAAGTGGTTGATTTGTGTGATAAAACCCGACTGTTTGGGAGCCAACCAAATTTTACGCCACGGGGGAGTCAGTGCTAATTATCTTACGCTTAGCGATTAGTGATTTGAATATTCACCCTTGTTCATACCATCTATATGTATTTATATTTTCTTATAAAATCCAAAAATCCAAAAACATCTTAAAATCAAAACCCAAAAGATTTTCATTCTTTGTTTTACAACATGTTTTCAAAATACCAAAATATTCCTCTTTACCCTCTTACCCTTTTTGATTCTTTATCCCTTTACCCTCTATCCATTTGATTCTAACTTCTTCTCATGGAATCTCTCGACTCACGACGAATTCGGGACGGTTGAAAACTTTAGACTTTATTACAAATGTCAAGAATTCGTGTTGTTCGTGATGATCCATTAATTCGCGTAGGGAAATGGAACGAGAAACCGGGGTGACAAAGGACCGTGTACTTCCTCTAATAATGGAAGTGCTAAATACGTCCAACCTACGGTTATCCAAAGATCTAAACCCTCAATTGCTCCTAAGCCGCCTAAAATTGATCCTAAACTTTCACGATTTACGAATTTAGACCGGTGACTAGCAAGAATGACTTGCCTAATCTTCACGCTTCTCAAGAACCGTAACCGGAGACCATAACGGTAGTGGTGGAAATTGCTAGCTCGTGAGCACACCACTTGTCCCACCTCCGGATTTTTCAAAATGTTCTTCGAGACTTGATAGTCATTCGGATCACCATGTTGGTTTTGTTGATTCTTTGAATAAACCGATTCCTTCTCATAACTCTCAAATGAAATCGTTTATTCCTTGTGTCGGTTGTGGTGAGCCTCTTTTGGTTCACCACGTTGGTGTACATGTGTACAGTGTGGTAATGATATTCGTAATGGAGTTGTTTGTTTTGTGGTTCGAGGAATTCATTTGATTATGATCCTAATCCGAACTCATTTAACGACCCTCAAACTTTTCCAATTACCCACCACAACCCGACTTATCTTCATATAATCAACATAACTCACTGTGAATTTTGTGGAGGTCCTCACCAAGGATTTGAGTGTCAATCCGAAACACGCTTTGTCTATGAACAGCTTTTCCGGTAATGCTCGTAACTTTGGTTATGACCAATATCCATATAATTCACCAAGATGCACTCAAGTAGCTTTTATTGTTGTGAGTACTGGAGGTCCCCACTTCACTCTAATTGTCAAATAGGAATCCATTTCCTTGTAACAATCATGACTCTCACAGTTTGACAATTTCCAACCTCCACAAAGACCATACGGTTCAAACTCCACCGAGCCGTTGCCTAAAGAAATTTCCCAAGATTTTGAAACCGCAATAAAAACACTTGATGATATGATTCAAAACTTTAAGAATCAAGTGAGTGGTGAAAAGACCATGGGAGAATTGCTAGTCAAGAACGGAGGCTCGCAAATCTAGGGAAGAATTATTAGTTCTAGAGCATGCACTCTAAGGCGCTCCCAATTTCTAAAGGCGCTATGTATGATGATGACGAGGAGAGTATTTCTTTAAGAATATTATTTCTCAACTCCTCGATCGCTTGATATCCCAGCAGCTGAGATTCCATCTCAAACAACTCGCTATCACACCAAGCTCCCACTCACTCTCTCGAACATGGGGACGAGCATCTTGACACTGTTCTCGAAAAGGAATCGGACGAATTCATAAAGTCTAGTGTTGAGAACCTTGTCCCAATCCCGAGAGAGTCACAGGAACTTCGATCATATGTGTGATTCTCATTCCCTCTCGAGTGTTCAAAAGATCATTTTGAAACTTTCTCCGATGTTAGCGACGATTGTACTTCTTATGGACACATCGAGTATGTTGAGGCATCACTCCACGATCGATGTCGATCATCCTCTTAAGGAGTTCACCGATGAACTCACTCACATCAATCCACTTTCATCGGAAGGTAATGATAGTCTTTTGATTTCAAAGTCGATCCGGGAGAAACCGAAAGTCTCCTTGATAATGATCGCTCACTCACTTCTTATCCCAACAAATTCAATAGAGAACGTTAATCACTTTGTTCCTCAAGCATTCAAAATAACTCTCACTAATCCTCTATTTGAATTCGAATCTGAATTTACCTTAATTTCGAGAATCCACTCTTTGATACTCGATTGAGGATAGTGATGAGTCTACAGAACAAGAATTCACGATTTACATCTTGTGATTGATTCTCTTCACGAGGAGTTCGCCGGTGAACTCACTCATATCATATCTCCGCGGAGTATGATAATTTCTACTTTGATCTAGACACACCCATAATATGTCTTGATCAAGCGAGCTTAACCGATGAGATTCATGAAACTATGAATTCTCCTATCGAGGATGAAGAGTTAGTCATGATTTTTATCATGATTTTCTTTCT